>KZ309045.1:0-60394 GCA_000376725.2 Ladona fulva
AGAGTAGCATTTGAATGACTCTGACAATGAGTATTGTTTGTTACCGTGTATATGACGCATTCGTGCGTAAAACGCAGTGAGGTATAGAATGTAACAAAATAACTCGTTTCACTTCATCATAGTCAAACGATTGCTTAATGTATGCCTTTTCGAATAATATTTGGGTAGATTACAAAGGATTTTTGCACTCCTGTATTGACATATTTTACATGATATGAATTAGCCTTAATACATCATACGTAAAGGAAAGAAAATTTCAATTTTTAACCTACTTGGACCCATTATAACCCATAATAAATTACTTGAAAGTTACGGATGACTAAGCTTAAGATCAACTCTGTATTTGTACCTGTAGCACCAGTTTCGATCGACCGCAAGAATTCAATTTTGCATTTTGGATAGTAATCGGATCAAACAAAAGAATCTGAAAAAGGAAAGATATTTCTTCCTTTCCCAAAAATCCCTCTCAGAACTATATGCGTATATGTTCGTTCGCCCACGAGTGTATCCTCACCTTAATTGAATGCCATCGAATTCCTCACCGCCATATATTTACTTTAGCCTTATCCCGCCCACTACAAATCAAAGGAAAGGGAATGTCCCAAATGACCACGATATTTTTGCTTCGTCCGTAAATATCTTCCGTGATAGGAACGATGTATTTTAGTGCGCGTGTGTGAGTGCCGTGGAGGTCGTGCGGGCGTGCATTTAGGGATGGGGTCGTCCTTCGGAATGGGAACCCTCTTAATTTTAGAATTGGCGAGATTATTTTGTAGCGGCGGAAACTCTTATGGCTACCCACTGTTTTTTCTCCATCTGCATTTATTTTTGTTTTCTTTTGAGCTCCCATTCACTTCTAGTTTCGCGTTCAAATCATCGCTCTGGAATGGGGCCACGAGTGTTTCACAAGTGATTATACCTTTGGGCATTCAGGATATTCATGATACATTCGAGAATGTTTGGAGTTACGTTCAACGAGCAGGTCTCTTTAAAGGCTTTGACTATCCGCAAACGCGAAAAACTTCATATCCAATCTAAATTGAGATATATTATGTAATTTTCAACTTATGAATTACTTCCGTGGATTAAATAAATCTCACATAATTTTTCCAAAAAACTAATTTATTAATGCACACGTTTAATTTATTTCAATAAGTACAAATACCTATCCTGCAGCAACTAATGCTTTATTATACTACATCTACACATCTACATCTACTTCAATACCCTACAAGCCGCCCTTCGGCGTGTGGCAGGGGGTGAAGATACCAAGGGTTCGGACTATTTTTTTAACCTATTGTTATCGTGTATCGTTCGTGGAAAGAATGAGTCGTTAAAACGAATAGTCCTAGCATCTATTTCCCTTACGCTTATTGCCGGATCGGCCAAAATAGCAGGGGGGTCGCATAATATTCATTACGTCTTCCGCAAACGCACTGTCAAGAAATTTATCAAGTAATCGCAGCCTAGCTTCCAATCTCCTTTCTTTCAAGGATTCCCAACCTGCGTCCGAGAGAATTTTCGTAACACTAGCTTTTTAATAGTAGAATTTTTTCACAAAACGTATTGCCTTGCGCTGCACTTTTCGAGTTCGCGGGTGTTCGTATCGTCCGCCGGATCCCATATACTTGCCGCATATTCAAGATGGGGTCTGACTAAGGTGAAATAGCATCGCTCTGTAACATTTTCATCGCATCTACCTACAATGCGCTTTATGAAGCCGAGCTCTTTGGTTGCTTTACCGCAGATTTTTCAGATATGAGTGCTCCAGTTTAACTTATTCGCAAGAGTGATCCCGAGATATTCAACTGACTACTAAATTTAAATTTATTCCGTTAATTTTGTAAGGGGAATTCGGACATATTTGTTTTCTTTCGAAGAAATTAATGCAATTTTTCGCACCACCTATGAATGTGGGCTAAGTTGTTTGATAAAGTATCAAACAATACTAGAGTTGAAGCAGTAGGTCATTTATTTCAATTACTTATATTAGTTCAATAATCAATCGTATTCAATGCTTCCACAAGCTGGGCGCCCAATTCCGTTTCTACTACTGCTTGGTCGATTATTATAACGCCCGATATCTATGGAAAATTTGACTCCCGGATAGCCAAGTGGATAGCGCGTTCTTTTTTGATGGAAGTAGTCCCGGGTTCGACTCCCGATGGGACCCCACCTGTGAAATGAACTTCGCTGTCGAAGCACTTAATCATTACTACAGATGGAGAAATTCGAAAGCTAAAAGCTGTATTTTTCATTAGCTTCTTTTTTGTCTTTCTCAACATTCTATGAAGTGAAAATGAATGGCTTTGACTCCCTCGAATAATGACCGAACTAACAACTTGGCTATATCTGCCTCCTATAATAACACCTCCTCCATCTAAGAGTCCGTGGCTGTTTCCTCTCCACCAAAACTTTAGAAATAAGGAAGTAGAAGATACATTTTGGAAAAATTTTCCTAAAGAATGAAGTCTTAAAATGATGATTGTATGAGCAATCTTATTATTACCTAAAGGCCAATTTCTTCCGTTTTCACGGTTAATTTAATTTTTTAGTCGACTTATCATTCCGCGAACAATACACGAAAGACATCGATTAGGAAATAGAAACATAGTGCATGCACTCCCTACCACATGCAAAAGATCAGTTTGTAGAGTATATACATATGCAGATGTAGTTTTATTGGTCATAATTTCCACCTGAACAATCAAGTAAGCTTGCGAAGGAGAAAAAAATAATCTGGTTGAGAACGATTGCGAATTTAGATCCATTTTTTGCGATTTTTCCATTATAAAGCATTTTTTATCCAAGAATCTTCAAAATACTTCTACCAATGATTTGAAAGAGTGGAAATTTTAAAAGAATGCTTCCTTTCTAAATTACAGGATGATTCTTACTTCATACGTGGAATTTTTTTAATATATAGTTTTACAGCATAACATGAATAGTTCAGTATCAAAACGTAAGAAGCCCTGATTTTACTTAGTTACATGCGCAGCAGTATCAGCAGTATTGCCGGTAAAATGTTATTACATTGTAAATAATAATCAAAGCAGAAAAAGAGAGCGCGTGTATGCAAGTTAACATGATTCAGCAAAACTGCTTAAGCCCATCAGGAGCTTCTTACGAAACACAACATTTTTAATGGCAACTCTTAAATAATTAAAAGTTACAATCAAAAGTTGAATGCCTTCAAAAATGTTCTGTGGACTCATACAGTTGAGTGTAAATATATGTATATCACTTATATATCAGCCAAAGTAGAGCATGTTATATAGCATGAAAACTTCACTTAATAAATCCATCTGTGAGTTTTACGATTTAAGTATGCATATTAAAACTCAGGGCCCAATATATTAAGATAACGGCCCCTCTTTCCCTCTGGGGCTATAAATTCCAACCGTTTTGAGGGTACAGAAATAAGCAACCGCTCAAGAAAAGCGCAAATGTTACACGCTACGCATATTTACGACGTAATCCACTCATCACGGAGGAAAAACGCTGGACTAGATAGTCACACGCGCAGAAATTTTCACATCATACAGCATGTCGTTTACGACACTCGACATCGTCACGCTTGATATTGTTTTCAAAACGGCTTTCTTCGGCATTTTGCGAGACGTAAAACTTCGATATCTTTTCAAAGAAGCTCAAAGAATGCTTCACGAAAAGAATTTCCGCTCCGTGCTCCAATCCCGTGCACGTGGGGGGAATTCTATCAATCCTCTGAAAAATTGAAAACGGGCATTTTGATGGTAGTTTTCATTTTAAAACCGAGGAAATCAGGTGACTAATACTGGGAAAAGTTTCTATTTTTATCCTGCGTATTAAAAAGGAAATCCGGATGCCATATACAAATGAGTCGCTAACCAGAGTAACCTATATTCATCATTTCTCCAAGAAAGTGGTACAATCAATACTTTCAATTATAAAAATTCATTTTATTACGAAATCTGATTCGTTTCTATTCAGGCATTTCTTCTAAAAGCTATATTCTGCCTCGTACTTTGAAACGCCAATCACAAAATCAGTAAAGGATTTTTAAAACTGAATAGTTATGACAAAATATGAAAAAACCTGACTCATTGTTCTAGCCCCTTAGGTTTCTCTTTTAACTTGTATAATTCTTATTATTCGATGGGAATAGATACATCTCTATGAAAAAATAAATTATACAAATTTCTAAATACCTTTCTTTGCTGATTTTTCGTAAATATATACAGTGATAAAATAGGGTGCACATTTTTAAATCGAGTCGAAACATGAAAGCAAAATTATTTCGCAAAGCAGGAGCTGTATTTAATTAGAAATGTTCCTTGAATAAGATTTCAAACTAAATAAGAGCTATCGTTGTCAAAGCGATGATCCATTACAAATTTATCCTCATCGTCATACAATTTAGAAGATTAGCAAAACAGATTTGTACAGTGAAGACCTTTTCATAGAAAATAAGACAAAAATTCAAAGCATTATACTTATTGTAAACACTTGCAGCGATCTTGTTTCAGAGAAAGTAACAAGTAATAATGATCAGTATTTAAGAAAGTCATACCTTGAATGAAAATGTACTCGATCTCCATAAAACGAAAACATGCAAATATAGGTCCCAGAAATCCATTACCAAATACCACAAGGTTATAAAACACGGGTATATAAACAAACTTCCTTTGAAAATGTATCTTTCTTGGATTACCATTCCATTTCGTAAGACCCATCTCTTTCCCCATCAACTGCCCGGCCATAAACTGTATCAAAATTCGCCCTGGTTCCGACAACGATGTCCTTATAACTTCACTCATAATCCCCATAACGATTTCCTAAATCCATCCAATCTGCTCTATGTGGATAACTCACCCACAAATCCAAGAGTGTCTCCTCCGCGGTACGCCTCCCGACCCGCAAATGTTTAGCTGGTGGTGCAGAGGGTGCAGGTGGGGGACGGAGAGGAGGCAGGGCCTGTTGGCCGCGGACAGTTGTCCTCTCCCGTCTTCCTCGTCGTCATCCCCCTTTTTCCCCCCTCCGCCCCCCGCCGTCCCCAGACGCAGCTCCGGAACCTGAAGCTTGCTCATGACGGCCGGCGGTAGTGGAGGCCGGCCGTCCCGCACTACTCCGCTCATCCGACCTCAGCGCAGAGGTACGAGCGCCTTTCGCAACGACCGCAGAATCTTCCTCTGCAGTCGAAACAATCCCACTTGCACTCGCACTGATTTGTGGGAGGGAACCAACAAAAAACTCGCAATCTCACTGAGAAAAACCACGATAATTGCGCCTCGGATATCTCTTATATCTTCTTCTCCGACGAGAGAGGCGCCGACGTAGCCCGTTTCTCCACAAAGTGTTTTCTCCCGGACGATTCTCGTCCGCGAACGATGGAAAAAACGACGACTCCGAAGCGATTTAAAACAAGGGGAAACCTCCCAATTACCTTCACTATCCACTTTCAGAAAAAAACAACCAACACGTAGGACGTACTATATTCACCGCACGATCAGCCTCAAAATAGCGTGCCTCTAGGCCACGCTTTATTATTTTCGCAGGGCGTGTCCCGTCCTGAGCGTAATTTTCCTTCCCGAAGCGATTTTCTCCGATCTAAATGAACGAGAGAGAAAACTTATAACGACCGATATCCTCCCGTGAGTGTGAAACTTAAAGCTTTAATATGCGCCGAAGGGAAAAAATATTCCAACTCGACGAAAACTCGCCTTTCAACTCCTTGCGACGTCGTCTCAAGAAAACCTCCCTTCGCTCTCTCCCTCTATTTCCCTGACTGCTTCCGAAAAGACTAACCTCGTTGCCTCGTCCAATGAAGAAGAGTGGCACGTCCGCGCGCGAAAGAAGAGGTTTTATATATCCGGAGCGTTTGGTCCGCTAGACCGACAACACCACCACCGCGGGATCACCTTTCCACGGTGATTCTGCCCTCCTCCGTGGACCACCCCTCGCTTAACCACCCACTCCTTTTCGCCACCCCATTCCCTAAAGAGTCCCTCCCCCACACAGAGACGCCCTCCTACTTGAGGAAACGTAACATCTTTCCAAAAGAAGTTCTTTGAAAGACGCACTTTTGGATCACACAACAATCTTGATGCGCTTTAGAACCGCGCAGACATCCCCTTCCGGGGGGCGGATTTGGTTAGCGACCGCAAGTCTCTTTACTCTGCACTTTAAACCCCTCTAAATATATAAAACACACCTACGCAGAATATTTTCCTATGAAAATACCACGCAGTTATTGAAGAATGTGAAAAATTGATAGCGGCTGCTCTTTTTATTGAGGAATAGTTTACATCCGACTCCCGCACGCGACTCCCTAAAGCCCTTGTGATCTTCCCTCGTTTATTTCATCTTTGGGATATCAAAAGATTGTTTTTGGATGAGGATTCTTCGACGGGTACGTGGGCGAGCGGAAGAAGACTTTTCGGGTTTGAGGAGTTATTAATGGTCTCGAGAGAGACGCGCGAAGACGAAAGTGGGTGAAAGGGAAAAAGGACGAGAAGGTTGCCGAGATAGGATCTAAGGAGTAAAATAGACGTCGAACGCTTCGATAAAGCGCGGAGGAGAGCGAGTGACGTCCATCGAAAAATTGCCCAAAGAGTGAAGGAAAAAAGGTGAGAAAAATGGATTGGAGAAGGAAGGAGGTGCGAATGGTAAGAATAGGAGCAAAGGTGGCTGAAATGGAGAGCTACTTTGGGTGAGATTTAAGGAAACAGATGGAAGGAAACGGGATATCGAGATGAAAAGTTGAGAGAAAAATGGAATGAGAAGATGTAACAGAGGACGAAAATTTTTGGGGAAGAACGGGAGAGTGGAGAGGTCGAATAATAAAAAACAAAATGAGTGGAGTGGAAGGAGAAAACAAACGTCAAATTAGAGAAAAGCGTAGGGAAGAGAGGAAATATGGTAATGGCTAGAGAAAGAACCAGAAGAGGTTGGAAGATGAAACGGAATGATAATGAAAATCGTGAGAAATAATGAAGACGAAAATATAACGAAAGTATAAAAAGAATCGGAGAAAGGAAGAAGGTCCTGCAAAAAGTCTCAGAGGAGCCGAAGGTTAGCGAAGAAATAAATAATTTGGGAATAGTAGCAAAGGTGTTAAGGGGAAAAAGTTAAGAAGTATATAATAATGGAAATGAGGGTTAAGGATGCGAAAGGATGAAAGGATATCCGCCGGCTGTTCTGCGGTATGCTTTTTATATTCTTTTTATCTTTCACGCAAAAGAGGCGCCAGATAGCGAAAGGAGGTGTGGTATATGGCAGAAGGACAATTTGTACTTATTAATAACTAAGACTATGAGATAGAAAAGGATGGGGGCAAGATAAATAACTCTGGCACGTAGTTGGGCAACTACCGAGCAATGATGACGGTAATTCGGACCGGTATTTCACGTCGCGAATAGAATCAGGCAAAGGATACTAAGGTCGAAAGCGAAGCGCTTTACCGTTAACTAAGGAGTGTCTCTCCTTTCGAAAGTCGGTATAATAAGAAGGCGATGAGTTGCGCAGTGTGTCCAAACAGCGCCGATATTTCACGATTATTCCCTGCCTCCAAGTATAAATTTACCCGTGATTCAAATCTCTAAATCGCCACCGGAAGGAACATATAAAAGTCGTGTCGATAATTACGCACGTTGGTTGGGGATAAATACAGTCGTCCACGTCGGAAAAGTAATTAACGCGGGTCTTTCATGCAATATGAACCCAGGCCAAAATTGGTGCGGTTCGGGAAAAAATGCCTCTAAACGCTACATACCCGCGAGGGCGTGTCTCTGATTTATTTTCGGTGCGAGTATAAACGATGGGCTTAGTCTAAGAGAAAAAAAGGAAATTGCGATAGGAAACGTTAAATGCAGGAGATAAAGGTGACCTATTGCTAAAAGCTCGATCCTGCTTCAAGGACGAGATGTGGCCCGAGGATGATAGAGGGGGAGCCGGTGAGGAATAAGATGATGAAGGCTATTAAAAATGGATGGAGGGAGTGAAGGGGACGTGTATATCGACAGCGTATTTATGTCCAGGGATCTCGCGTGGGTTATTATATGGAAAGGGGAATCTCCGTCAGAAAAAGGAAGGGAAAGTTGGATCGAACAAAGTCTGCTCTCACCGCGTTCCGAGAGAGGAAAAAATGAATTCCTTGCGGTTGGGGTGGAGGAGAAGAAGATCAGAGGAAGAGAATCGTATTTGAGGAGGTTGAACAGGGGGGCGTGGTGCCAAATTATCCCGAAATGTTCGCGCCCTAGGATTTCCGCAGATGTCCTATAATAATGTATCCTAGATGAGGTGTTGCGAAGAGTCCGGAGGGAGCCGTAACGAGGAGGGGTGAGAATGGGTGGTGATGTTACCACGTCTTCCCGCTGGAGTATAGCGGTGAAGATGGGTTTTCTTGCGTTGCCGGCAGCTTTTTGAAGCGGAAACCGCAAGGAGGAGGCCGCGGGGGACGCCTACGTAGAAGCCCGTCCTGCATACCCGCGGCCTCCCCGTTTTCTCGTAAAGATTAACGAAAAACCTCTCGATTTTTCACCACTATTCTCCTATTCTAAACCAAATCCCTCTTTTCCTAGATTCTGCTCAACTATACCTGCACGGCAGCGACAAGCAGGGAGGGGAAGAGAAAGGAAGTTAATTGGAGGTAAGGCAACCACCTGAGATTACTCTACCCAATTGTTGGGAAAGGAAACCTTGAGCCTCAAGCCCAGAAAATTGAGAGAGAAAGATCACGGGTCGTTACGAGGGATGATCACGGTGGAAAACGTCGAGCACGAGGTCAATAAACTCCCTTTAATTAACTCTCCTTCGAATTTACTTTCGCACTTCTTTCCTTCCGCAATCGACAGGCCAAAGACGCTCAAAGATTCTCGGGATTCATTTTTCTTTTCATGACGTTAGCGGAAATATGGGCTTTCCGTGGGAATATCTTAAAGTCAATTCTTTGGCAATTGGAGAAACCGACTCCGTTGAGAACAAAGGAAGATCGCGATTGGGAGTGAGAGGAAGATTGTGGCTGTTACGGAGAAAGGAAAAAAAGGAGAATGGGAGAGTTGGAAGAGGAGAGAGAAGTACGGACGATATGAAGCGGTCGGGAAAGCTTGTTTTTTTATGGGAAAGCTTATGGAGTAGTAAAACGGAGTTGATTTGCGTTCCGGATGTGTGTTCCTGGAAATTGGCAAAGGAAAATGAGGAAAAGGAATGGGAAGGGGATAGAAGCGAGAAATTGAAGGAGACTGTAAAGAAAGAGATAAAAGAAGGTAGAAGAATGACAAAGGCAGAAAAAGTGACAAATGTCGAAGGGTATTAAGTAGTGAAGTCAGTCCAAATGAAAATGCTGTTTTTGCTTCCCGGAGACCGAAGTCTGAAAATACTTCCAAGTTTCAAAGTAGTAATGTTTCAAAAATCTAAAGAGATTGTTGAAAGTCGAGGAAGGTTAACAGGATAAATAGACAACGACCAGTGGATGAAAATTGGTCTTTAAATGAAGCAAGACAAAAGCGGAAACCCGATCAAAAATGGGCATAAGGGAATGAAGAGGGAACCCAGAGAGAGAGATAGGCAATTAACTTCACGATAAGAAGACAGTTATTACTTTCCGTCAATGCTTTTTACGAGTTTTTTGAGCGGAAAATCTTTAAATGCCTTAATTATTCGCTCCGGATGCGACTGAGTCAGATAAATAAGGAGCCTCGTTAAGTGATACCGTGACCTCGATCGATTTCTATTCGCGACAAAAATTATTGGATAGTTTATTACAAAATCACTGGAGGAAGGGAAGGTTATTTTTATTTCACCTAATCTTATGAAAACGTATTGAAAAACGTTTACTATCTTTTCAGCGATGTTTTGGGGATGTTTGTTTTCTTTTCATTTGTTTGTTCCAGTATATTAAGGCTGGGATATTAAAAAAAGGGGGAAAATAAGTTGGAGATTTTTTGAGTTTTAAAAGGCTCGGGTTCTGAAAAAGAGCAGAGGTGAAGAGTCACAGAAAAAATATTGATGGGAGGAAATGGACAGAGTTCTTGTTCTAAATGTGTGTGGGATGTGAAAAAAAATGGACTGCCTCGCAGCAATAGCATTAATGAGAAAATAGAAGAGTTTAGGGAGAACAGCCGACGAGTAATCCCATTCGCAAGTGGAAAATGTAGGATTAAATATTTCTCCGACTCTTAGATGTAATTCATGATTTCCTCAGGGGTAACGATAAGAGGTCAGGCTGATAAGAGGAATAAGTGCAAGAAAATGCAGGAATGGCTTTGGAAGCGATATTTGTTGGGCAACGAAGCTCTTTCGGAAGGGAAGGATAAAGGTTATTTCT
This sequence comes from Ladona fulva, assembly GCA_000376725.2. Classification (NCBI taxonomy): domain Eukaryota; kingdom Metazoa; phylum Arthropoda; class Insecta; order Odonata; family Libellulidae; genus Ladona; species Ladona fulva. Next base: position 10,307 of record KZ309045.1, read on the forward strand.
CCCCTCTCTCCTGTCACAAGGCGTCCAAAGGTTGGCTGAGGCGACTGAGACGAAGGTCACCAGGAAAGAGGGCGCCACCTTACTACTCAGGCCCGTAGGATAGGACAACCCTACCACCAGGAGTACGCAGCGGAAACTGGGTTTAAAACCACACCTGAGCCCAGCTGGGTGTCTGCTAAGAATCAATACACCGTTGAATCGAAAAACAAACACATCGGCGGAAGGGTATCCTCAACGGTATCCGATGGCCGCAGCCCTCTTACTTCACATTAATGGACGAAATCCTTCAATGAACGTCGGTCCACTCTTACCGGGACTTCAACATTTTTCACTCCGTTTGAGAACACTCGCAAAACTTCTTTCACCGTCCCTTGGGCGTCAAACTTCTCCGAGGAAGCCCCGTAGTTAATTTTTTTACCGAAGCCCTCTAAATTTAATTCGTCCTTAATCTTCCAAGCGGGAGAGGCGAAGTTCGCTACGGCACACAAGGCGCAGTTTGCAAGAAAGAGGAACGCAGTCGAAAACAACTCAACACATCACAGATTCACAAGCGTGAAACTTCTTAAAAGAGATTCTTCCCAAACCTCTTCTACGCCGAGCGAAACGTCACGATGCAAACTAAAATAAAACAACTCCACCGGACGTCGCCACTTTTATCGTGACCGAACTTTGGTCAGTCCGTCGCCGAAATAAAAAAACACGATTTCACTTGAATCAGCTGTTGCTCAAACTACGCGCTTTTTCCCGCGTTATTTTCCACATGGGTCAATTGAGGCGTTTGAACTCCAACACTCTTGACCCCCACTCGATCTTCTCTACGTCTTTTTTTATGATCTCCCTTTCACTGGATGTGTCGAGTGTGATAATCGACCTCTATTGTTTCCATTTTTCATCACATAGAGTATAAGACAGACTGCTTACAACCCTTTTATCTCCTTCGACGAATCTTCCCTCCAGGTGCGGCCCGGGTGGGCCGAAAGCAATACCCTGAGGCACTCCTTCAGAGCTGTCGATAGGCCATGGAGACCGCTCGGGTGACCGATGAGGGGCCGCGTGTTTTCGTCGACAGACCTTGACGCCAATCCCGTCCCTCGAATGATAGTGTCGGCAATAAAGGAAGATCAGGATATGAGCGGGTAGGTGGTGGAGAAAGAGGGGGAAAGGGACCCATGGAGTGAGAGACGAAATGTGCTGATCCCGGCGGGTAAAAAAAGCGCTGCGTTGTTCGAGCTTGTCTCTGCGTGCGAAAAGGGATGGTTTGCAGCGTTGGGAGAATAGAGGAAAACGAAGTAGATTATTTAGAAGTGTAAGACCTTTGATCACTCACGAGGGATATTAAAGAATCAGAGGGGTGTAAAATCTCCAGCGGACAGATGAGAAGTATTCCTTCCTAAGAGTCACGTAGAACATGACGCGGAAGTAGGTTGTTAGGCCCCTCCATTGGGACCCATCTATCTTTTCACAACCCTTACCATGTCTAAACATGCAGCAACGTCTAAGTGTGCGGAAACATTCATCCTTTGGTGACTATAATGCACATCGAAAGTAACAAAAACGATTGCACTGTGAAAGAGCTACAGGGTATTAGCAAGCCCTTCCTTAAACCCGACACATCGATACTTTTATAAGGAAGCCCGGGTAACAGGGAACTTCTTCAAGGTTTGGACTTCTTTCACCTTCCCTATCGAGAGGATTGGGAGAGAGTTTCGATACGGAGTCTGAATGAATGTAACGGGCTGGTATCGAAAGCAAACACTCGGCAGTTTATCGTTATAATATCAGCAGTCTATCGACCACTAAGAGATAGGCAAGCGTTCGATAACATGCCTTACTCCAATCCGTCCTTTAGGCGACACTCGCCTAAGGTGACAGTGCGAGTTTAAAAGGGGACCTCTCCAATGTTGACCGATTATATTTTTACAAATCGTTCACCTTGTGAAATTAGACTGCTCGCTACGTAGCAAATATTTATCTTTAAAAAAAAGTTAAAAGGCCATTCGATGGAGGAAGAACTAATAATATTCTGAAATACAATATTTAAACTAACGTAGCAATATGTGATTATTTTGTTCGATAAAATGTCTCAAATAAAGAACGCTCCATGGGAACGGATGCGATAATCTATCTCCGGGATCACCATGTTCCTTAAATTTCATTTGTGGCAAAAAATTGAAAGGACGAGGAAATGTAGGCTCCAGATAGAATCGCACGTCCCGTGGAAACAACTGGGATACAAAAGAGAAAGTTCCTAGACATTAAAACCTTAGCTTTTCAGTTCCTTGATCTATCGATTAAAAGGGGAATTTCCCCTTCGTGCTCATTTTATATACATTTTTAATGGGTAAATGATCGACCGAGGGTCAAATCCTTCATCCCTCCAGAGGGTCAAAAGCAGTCCAGACTAATTTGATCCCTTCCGCCTTAAATTTTGGTCGAGACCAAAGAAGATTGCGACAGGTGAAGAGATGCGTGATGGACGCGGGGACGGCTGACCATGCCACACACGAATGGGTGCGAGACGGCGGAATGTTCCAAGCTATGCCGCGCCGTCACCACGGTTAATTGAGCTCTCTGTGGCTGACTGAAGGGAACCACCAGGGAAATTCACGCCATAAAAAACCCACCACGCCGACGAGCACACACGTGGGAAAAATATACGCGCGCCGACTTCCAATCCGAGTCTTCCGTGAGTTTCGTAGCAGTCCTTTTTCTTGCACGTAGCCACTCACGTGTACCGTACGGACCCTCCCGTTTATTCACGACTTGTTCCGCACCGACACGGTGATCAAGCTCACTGGATGAGGCGGAAAGGTAATTCAACAGCCACTTCTCAAAAAAAGTAGGTATAAAGAGAGGATCCCCCGATGTCACTGTTAACACAACAACGTTAAGTGGAAACTTTGTTTCTCCATAAAACGACTCGTCTGGGATAGCGATATGGACAAATCCACTCCTCAGCAACGCCCACTTTTCAAACTTCCTCCCTCGTAGGAGTGACCATGGCGGAGACAGTTCCGGTCCTACGAAGACCTATTCCCTTCCGGCTTCCCGCATTGACTAACGCTCTTTTAACCCTTCGGGCAAAACCTTCGGATCGCCATGCGCAACGCTTCGTGGGCGTGTTCTCGACGCCGGAACACGGCAAGCTTTTTCTCCCGTAAGCGGACACCTCTCCCGACGCGGAGGAAATGCTTCTTTTGTTTTCTTTCCCTCGTGGAGCGAATCCGCGCATCGGGAGCGAGAGAAAATAAAATCCACGCTCCTCGCGGGGGCGTGGGAAAGCGGGAAGAATTCGTATAAGTGGGGGAGTTTTTGACCCGACCCGCGTCGAGTTCTGTACGTAACTGCGCGGGCGAATGGGGAAATTCCGAAGGCGAAGGCGGGGAGGAAGGCGGAGAGAGTGGAAGGGGGCATGTATAGGGGAGGGGAGCGGGAGAATGGGTGGAGAGGGAAGGGGAAAAAAGAGAAAGAACGCTTGAGAGGATAAGGAAGAGCTCTCCTCTGCTAAGCGTTTTGAAGAGAATGAGGAGGATACTATCTTGTTCGTACGTTTCGTCCGCGGTGCTGTTAATGCCGACCTATCTAGACCTTTTTTTGCGCCAACAAAAACTACGGGAGGTCTATCAGGAGGATTAAATTATTACAGCAATTTGCTATCACAACCGTTAATTAATGGAGACTTAACTGATTACGCGTTTTCGTTCGCTATCGGAAGAGTAGTTATGATCAACTTATTCCCAATTTGTCATCCAATCTCTACATGGCTTGAAAAGTAAATCATAATGATCTAATAAAAAACCTGTTATGATGATTTGATTTTACCGCGGTGCAAACCGCAGGATTAATTTGTCTCTCTTACATTGTTTGTAGTATCTTTTCTACCCGCATAGTGGGTCAGCGTGTTTTGTTCCTTTTTCACTTCAGTTTCTGCACGTGATGGTGAAGCAGTAGCTTCTTATACCTAGCCATGCTGAATGTGTATCTTCTCAACAATAAATAGTGTTATTGGAGACATCTCAGTACTCATTTAAGAACGACATCTAATAAAACCTAAAATGAATCTAATATTCTTTTGTTAAACTTTGATTGATCCCGCTATTGCTCATGGTGCTACTTAGTCCAAATAACATTTAATGAGTAATACATAGATGTAAAATAGAGCAACATTGACCCAGATAAGTATTATTTGTGTGGTAATCTGCACTAATAACATTTACAATTTCTAACAACATGTTAAGTAAAATTCTTTAGCAATATTCTCAAATCGATTATTTGAAGTCGTTTGCGGCGCGCGCTCAAAACACTCAAAGAAGAAATTTGCATGGAGTGATCTTACAAGTAAAAAGTTATGTAATATCTACTAGATATGTATCCCTAATTAAATAGCAGTGATCATGATTCTATGGGAGATAAATTAAAAATGCATCAACTTAGACTGGATTGCTACTTTGAAGTGAAAATGTACGAGGAAAGGAATAATAGTGGGACTCTATGAACGTTTGAGTGTGATTGACTAAGTATCTTATTTAATACTTGCATTATAACCGCACCGACTTCCTTTGTATGTATCTAAGGTCCTAAATATCACTTGCAATGTTTTTAAATGTTTGAACCTGAGTTATCCAACATGTATATCAGAGAAGGCATATCGCAAAAACAGATGTTAAACAGAGAAATTCTATGACCGGATTTAAATCTTTTCCGGTGATCTTTTCCCGTTGTAGGAAAACCTCCAGCGATACAGGATTGCACATGCGATCTCAAACTAACCCGTGAACAACTACTATGGAAAATTTCCATTCAAAATTCAAGGACATTTTCATTAGTTATTTTTTATTAGTGTAATAAATATTAGTGTATATATATTTTTTGCAAAGTTATCCTGTTTCTTCATGAGAGGATAAAGAGATCATACGATTGCTATAACCGCGGTTCACAACAATGGCATTATTTCCGGCATACATTCAAAAGGGCACCTTAGTTGAGGCCGCAGTTTGGATCGGTACAAAATTCTGTCCCCCTAAAACTTGACCGAGTGGCCTGATAGCCTGCGGGCGGGGAAGCCCTTAAACAACTTTAGATTCGCCGGTTCGAATCCGACACGGATTCTTCATGAGTTAGAGGGCCTCGAGCCAAACAGAAGTTATTTTCGATCATGTTAACTCTTAACAACGAAATCTACTCTGAGTCCATTATCTAAAGTAAGGGAACCCCAACTGGTCGTCGGTCGCACGGATGGGTAAGTAATTTTTCTTCTTTCTCTTGTACATTTGGGAACTGAAATCTCTGGTTTCGTCGATGGTTCATGAGACTACAATACCTATAGTGCAGATTCGACACATTTCAATTTCAAAGAAATGAGTTGAAAATTTAAAAAAATTAAAATTAACTAGAGAAAGGAGCTCAGAAAACTGCGATTTAAAGCAAAAAAATTTCCAGGATAGAAAGCGAATTCGATAATTTCGTTGTTAGGTGATAACACTGAAAATGTATGGTAGGAATTCATTTATTTGAATAATAAAAGAGGAAATTGCAAAGCAAAATGAAGAATTAACGGTAGAATAAGCGAAATTTTATTAATGTGTGTATATTTATAAAAAACATCGAAGAAACAACTGAATGATGTAAGAGAGGAGAAAAATATCTGTGGACGGTCGGTCGGTCATATTGGTCATCGGCGGTAACGATTAAAACTTAAAAAGATTTTACCAAGAAAACAATCGAAGAAACAGCAAATATCTTTTCTCGCATGGTCATGTCTTTTGAGCAGGTGTTTGTAAATACTATATCAACAAAGTGTAATAACCCATGTATGTGGGTAAGCATGTTATAAATATATTAATCGATTATCTTAAACATATACGAGTTTATTATACACGTACACCAAAATAAGGTCGAGAAGGGAATTAAGTGACAAATATACACCCAATCTATTCCTCACGAATCATTAAGGAGTTCAGTGAAACATAACAGCAAAAATTCTTTCCCTTTTCTTCAAATTTTCTTTTCCTGCAGAAAAGATACCTAAATAATTAATTAATTGGATCGACATATTCAAGCTTACTTTAAAACCTAGTAGCTATGAAGCTTCGTTTCAGACTCAAGCAACCTCCTGAATACCTGGAGTTTACTTATATATATAAGATACAGACTAGATATTAGACTTCTACAGATGTTTGATTTTACCAACTCTCTGGTTCACAGTAACTATTTACCTACGACTCAAAAAGTAGAGACTCATTCAGACCTTTACATCTGCGGCTATTACAGCAGAGGAATGAAGGAATAACCCTCGGAGGTGATGTAACATCCAGTAGTTCCATCCAAAAGTTGAAGAAATGTCGGAAGAAATGTATCTCTTCCCATTTCGCGTGAAAAATTTCGGCATTTCCATTAGAGATTTAAAACGATTGGCATCGAAAAAAGAAAGTTTTGGGGGACACAGGGATCCAGGGGAGTAGGAGCGAGATGTCAGAGGGTGAAGGAAAAAGACAGGACGGCAGGACTAACTGCTCTGCATAGCAAAAATGCTTTCCGTCAGTCAGCAAACTTCCGTATCGTCGTGTTGCGGTTCTAAAGGGAAAAGTGAAGAAAACGAATGTGAGTCGTTCTTTTAGTTGAGGAGTCGGTGATAAATTTGAAAGAAAGAGTTATTGCTCCTGCAGAGGAAAGAGTGATGGCTGTACTTTTTCCGGATCGGATGGTTTACGGCGAAGCTCGCAGATATTTCAGAGAAATGTAACCTCTCTATGTCTTAAAGGGAAGCCAATGAGCATACTTTTAAAATATCCTGGTAAGGAAATGTGAGGATAAAGGATGATTTTTCACGGATATGATATTATAAAAGTGAAGTAATTTATTTAAAGTGAAGTAATTTATTTTCTTATATTTTAAGCTGAGAAGTATGAAGTAAAATAGAATATTTAAATATATAAAATATGTATCGATTTTATACAATATCTATTTCAAAATTGTTTACTTGATTGGATTCGTCAGCAAAATATTTTATCTACTCTTTGCTACATCTTATTAGTAAAATAGTCCATCTCTGTTTATTATTATTCCTTTCGAGATCTTTCATTTTCTTAAAGAAAACTTTCACTCGCAAATATTTATTTCGTGGAACATGAGCTTCTTATATGTAGGTTATATCAATTTTCGCAGACTTACGATTTACACCAAATTCCCGGGATTAAAGAGCAGTTATAGTTTTCTGAATACTAAAACTTAAACATACGTATAATTTAAAAGTAATCTTGGGTATAAATGAAATATTGGTCCTATATTAAATTATTATTATCTGATTATTAATCTGAATTCTGAAATTATTATCTGATTATATGACTTTCTATACTAGATTCACCATCATGAAGACACCATTTAAAATGCATTGGCCCATACATTTTAAACGGGAGATATTCGGGCGCTGTTGCGACATTTGCGTAAAAATACATAGTAAGTTAAAATTGTTTGAATTTTTTCAGTATTGAATGGAATTGATGCCGGATTTTACTGTGTATTTAGCTTTTGGATATTTACTACCACAATTGCATAAAAAACGAAAATGTTACATTTCAAAGAAATTCTGGATTTTTTTTCTGTTCTGTCTGAAAGCGTGCCTTAAGTTCTCTAGTTTAAGGAACACATTATTGTTAACATCCAACTCTCTTCCGTCTTATTTGCTTTGGAAAAAACTTCCAGCGGGAAAGTTTCTCAGAAAATAGTGAAATTATTTTATTTGAAATTTCAACGTCATAAGTTTATAACTAACTCAAGAAAAACAATTTTTCTTTCGGGGGTAACGCCGTTCACGGCGCGGGCCGCGATCGTTCCAGCGGCTATCTCTGCGATGTGAACAATCTTCCTGCTTTTTCGATTGTTTGTCATGATACTGTTAATCAAACGATCAATTAGCATTTAAATAACAACATATCATTGATTTATTTAAATATGGTAAAGTTTCCCATCTTCCAGCCTTTTCTAAACGACTGCCTACTTCGCAACACTCTTGACAACTTCCTTTTCGCAGTAAGTAGTTGATGAGGATAGCTTTGTTAACATTAATGTCCACAGCCACAGCATTTAACATAATGTTTTAATTCCCTTAACTGAGTATTACTGTTAGTTTCCTCAGTATTCAGTCGTAGTACTAATGTGTCTGCACGGAACACATAGCATCAATTCCATTCAATACTGAAAAAATTCAAACAATTTTGACTTACTATATATTTTTACGCAAATGTCACAACAGCGCCCGAATATCTCCCGTTTAAAATGTATGGGCCAATGAATTTTAAATGGTGTCTTCATGATGGTGAATCAAGTATAGATCTAACTCACTGTTGCATAAATACGCATATACTGGTTCCTTTAATTTTATGACATTTTCTGACAAGTATGATGATGAGGGAGAATATTTTTCAAAATTAAAGGGAATATTACTCGCAGCATTGCATCTGAAAGAAAATTGAATATCTGTTAGCACATGTGATGCTCTAAAAAATTTTTTTGAAAGTAATAAGCTTTATGCGTGTAAATGAAGAACAGTGTTGTAAGCCTGGAATCGATGTCTCGCAATTGTTTGTTAAAGTTGATAATTTAAAGCCAATGATATAAAATTTAGTTCTTTAGTAATGTCTTAGTTTAAAAAATTCAGAGGATGGACAGGAACCATTGCGTCAATACTTTTTAATTTAATTTTTAATAACGGGTAAGCAAAAATAAAATAATGTGCTTAGATATAAAACTAAAACTAAATACATTGCTGTTTACAATTATAATAGTTCACATTTTTTCGCCATACATTCTTTCGTTAGGTAAGTCTGTCTACCGAAGGAATCATAAGCATGAAATTTTCACTTCTTCCTGCTAAGGTTTTTATTCCTATTCCCAGCATAATATCAAAATAGTTTTATATCAGACTATTAATGATAACTACCGTCTGCCTTACGTTATAGTGTAAACTTGGGGCGGAAGTATGTGAGCTAGACGAAGAAGTAGTAAAGCATTTTGGGTGTTAAGAATCGCTGTGAGCGAGGAAGAAAGGGAACGGAATCGGATATGAGGAAAGGGTTTGGGAAGAAAGGAGTGAAAAAAGAGAAGAACACGCGGCTTTAATGCCTTGGCGGGAGGAACAGAAGGAATGGTAGGGAAAAAAGTAAGTCGAATCCGAGTGGGGGTGATAAATGCAGAAGGCGATACGCTTATGGACGTAGGAAACGCGAAGGGTAGGCGAAAGGTCCCTTCATAAAGCGGCGCTGAGAGAAAGACAAAGGACTACAAAGGGACGAAGTCTAATACGGCTCGAGGATCCCGTTCTGAAGGAAGAGAAAAGAACCGTAATATTCTTTTGCTCCTCCTAGGAGAAATCTATGAAAGATGCACCGTTCGGATGTGTTGATTTTCCCTTGAGCATTGGTTCGAAAGTCGTCGGAAGAGACTGAGGTATGAAAAAATGCCATTTCCACAGTCGTACAGAAGGCATAAATATATGAAAATAATATCGGTTGGCAAATAAATACTCAATTCAAACTTATTCACGAGTTTTTCGATGAATTAAGGATGGAATTAATGTTCAGAAATTAATTTAGAGATAATATAAACATTTTGGATGAAAAATGATGCAAATACCTTCACTAAAAAATATTCACATCAGGTTCAGCTAGAGAATTGCCTATTTTTAATATCAATTTCCAGAATTATCGGAAAACGATTCAATATAGTAAATTCCTTTCCGATAAATTCTTAATTCGTTATCAATTTAGATTCCGAATTTTTCAAAACTATTGAAAACAGTAGAAATACGTAAAGCTAGAGAGGAAGTCTTAACCTAATTTTTAAAAGAGGCAACTTTCAATACTTAAAAAAAACATTTTTTTACTTTCCTTTTATTGCACTTTAGCAACTTAAAGACAAAACTATTAGAATTTGTAACTTATTCAGAAGAATGTTTATAAATTCATTTCCAATTCAACTGTGAGGAATCCATGACCAACCAAAATATTCGTGTACTTTGCTTTCGTGTAAATACTAATAAGTATTCCAACATATCAATACATTTTTCGCTTTGTTTTACCCAAACAGATTCAGAAAACTCAGTGAATCAAGTTCTGATAGCTAAAATATACCATTACCTTATGATATTATTTCTGAATAAATACCAATAGAGAAAGTAAATTGCGAACATTTTTTTTCCTTGCGTATAAACTAATAGGAATATATGCAAATTACACGAATTAAATCCTCCCCAAATATGCCTACTGGACTCAAATTCCTAAAGATATGTCAATTAAAATATTTATATATTAGTAGAGTCGGGATTCTTACAGCAGTTCTCTCTACTACTAGAATGAGCTATCATGCTCATCAACACTCTTTGAGACTGAAGTTAGAGAAACCAGAGTTTCAAAAAGTTGTCTTGTGAGATAACAGACATGTCAGATAAGAAATTTCGACTCAACAGAGAGAGACAATAGAAGAGATAGAGATAATTTGATGAGATTTATCTCCAAACACGAAAGGAATGTATATGAAATTGAAAGTGAACCCATAAGTTCTTGCTGCTTGGATAGTAAAATAAGTGGGGAATAATACTCCTTCATGAAAATCGATTTATTTCCAACTTCAACGTGATACACATCTCCTGGATAGAGAAGACTGCTATGTTGCCTGTGGAAACAAGTAGGTTGCGGGGATACGTACTTATTTTCCTTAAGTGTCCCTTCAGAGAATACTCGACCGTAGAAGCACAAGTGAAGCTTCATTCCATTTCCCTTAATTTCGGGGTTCCGGTATATGTAGAGGGGGAAGGGTAATAATAATAACAGAGAGAAATTTCAAAATGTTAGTGAGATAAACTGCGAGGCCAGAAATCCTTAGCTAAGTATTCATACGAATGAATTTAGTTTTAGCTATATGACATCGGATTAAAAAATTCATCGAGAAAAATATTGCTTTTAAAATGACATTCTCTATTCGGACTCTTTATTTGATTTGGAAGTTTGGAAGTATATTCAGTAAACCTTTTCACAATTCCACACTACTTACATGATTGAGCTCTAAACTAATTTTCCAGTGAAATTTACAGGACCTCATGTATATATATATATGGGACTTAAACAAAAATCCGAAACAAGAATAATCGATAGTTTTGGAGTAAAGTAGCTGATTCTTAAAAATTTTTATTTATTTTTAATCTAGCTTTTAATTAAAACGGATCTTCAACTCAAAATATGATTTCTCTCTTAAAGAAATTAAGTTTCGTAATACACGTTTAAACCTTATATTTTCATTACTTTAGACACCATAAGCTCTTCTTCATTCCGTATCATGCATTTGAATATCTGTTTTGTAAAAGATTTTACAGGAATTTTCTGGAGGGAAAGATTTGGACCAGGTAAATAATATTTGTCAAAGAGATCACTAGCCGAAACTTTATATTCGAGAGAAACGGAACGCAAACTGAGGAGAAAAATTGTGGTGCAGGATTTCATATAATCAATCAACGACAAGAAACTATGAATGGTTAAATCAACCCTTTAGCCAACCATTTACAGTTCGATCATATCCCTCTTTTCTCTCAACTTCGGACGGGCATTTAAAGGGAGCGGTATAGTCTGTACGAGGTACCGACGCCTCCCACTCGGAAGGAAATTTGGGTGTACGCGGTACCGATACCGTTCTTGAGGGGTTGAATGTTGTAAGCCACTTACGCAACGGGTTAAATTCATACTCGTGGCGGGATAATAGCTAATCTCACGGTCCGGAAGAAACGCCAATACAAAGCGAAAATTCGAATAGCGTCTTAAAGCTCCCACAGCGCTTGTAGATACTTTAATCGTGTTTCGCTACCATAAAAATATACATTTAAAAAATAATTAATGATATCCAGCGATACTTAGTGGAATGACATAAATATTTAATACAAAACTTTTTACAAGTTATTATTTTTGTTCAAGTTTTGCATTAAATGTTTTAAAATATTTCATATAAATTATCTCATTCAGGGCTCAGTTAGTCATTATTCTAATATGTGGAAACAGGTGAAGTTAACAATAAAACAGTACAACTCACAATTTAAGGTATTATTTCGAGTACAAAGGAGAGAAAATATAATAATTAAGAGAAAATGGGAGATGGACAAGAAGAGATGAAAGGATTCGCCGCAGAGAAAAGGGTTGAAACATATACGGATAAAAAAAGGAACCCAAGGTGTAAGTAGGTGAAGGAAGGATTGGGGAAAGAGGTCATAAAAAGAAAGAGACAAACCAGACGACTAAAATAACGACAGAGAAAAAGAGCGAGCGCAATGATACAAGTGAGCAGAGCAGTCGGAGTGGAGAATAAAGAGATGTTAAGCAGACCGCTTTTTTCGGTGAAAAAGCGACGAGCACAATGTAATTAGTGGATGTGCAGAAACACGCAGATAAAGTGAGGGATAAAAAGCGAAAGAATGGGTGACGAGAGGCGAGCATTGGGCGGCGGGAGGTCGGGGGAGTCGCTTATCTCTCTACGTCACCGGCAGCGATGCGGCCTCGTCCACAAGGTCGCCCTCGGATGAAAAGATGAGGGAGCAACTGATGCGAGGAGGGCGCGCTAAAGGGAATTCGTAATGGGGAAGAGGAGAGGGAAAATTGTACGGCTCGGATGGGTCCCCAAACTAAGGGGGGCGCACCAATTTGAGAATTTGCAGCTGCAAGGAGGGAAAATGATAGTTTCGATGGAAGAAAATGAGAATGGCTTTGATTGGATGAGAACATATGACATTTTTTGAAGACGTGGGACAGGATGAGGCAGCGTGCGCGTTTGAATCGCTGACGTTACTTTTACAAACGGTCGCAAAAACGGATATCAGCGGAATTAAAGACCACTACCCGCGCTCGAAATTCGCCGAGGACAAAGCAACTGAAGCTCGTTTATAAGAATAAACAAGCGAGTTTCTTTGGGAAAAGCGAGGATTGAAAACATACATTTCTGATCGCTGGCTATTTATCCCTGATACACCTGGCCCTTGATTCGGATTGGCAATTATTCCAGAAAAAATATCTCCCCTTTGCCAAACCTCTTTTGAAGACTTAATCAGTTCCGACATATTACTGAATTTGCTAAATTTGCTCAATTCTGGAGGGAAAGGTTCACTGAACGCAATGAAAATCGTAAAATATTTTAAAGTTGATAGGTCATTCAAAATGTAGAACATAGCGCAAGGTGGATGTAGAAATGTGTCAACTAGGGGGGGTTCATCAACTAGGGCGGTTTAAGGCAATTTCTTTATGAACTCATATCAATCAACTTTTAAAATGCCATTTTGCCATGACAAATGATGCGGGTTTATAGAGATCGTAGAACTACTTCATAATCAAATTTTAATTCAACCTTCCGTCACTTCTTCGATCCGCTTACGACACAGCTCTACCGTCCGCAACGAAAAATTATGGGATTTCCATCCCAATCTCCAACATCATAGAGATGTGTTGATTAATTAATAGCTCATATTCGACCATTTACATCAGTATTTCAAAACATTCTTTATAGTACGTCATGATTACATATAAATTGAAAATCGCTTCGCAATGTACTTGAAATACATTGAAGAGCAACAAAAACCCGTGAAAGAAAAAAGTCTAGGATGTAATAGAGATTCATCACCTACTTTCAAAACTATACATTGAGGCCAAAATAACGCATACGTATCGATATTATTGATCACTTGCCCTAAAATCAATAATTCTATCTGAATATCTACTGGACAGTCAAGAGTTTCTGTTGACCATTCTGAAGCAGTGATCCTAAGATAAAGAATTCCGCTTGGATCAACTACGATCCCGTTCTTACTCACGCGACCCTAAAGAAAATATATTTGCCGACTTTTTCAATACTGAACTTGAACCCCAAGAAGAAGTATAACTACGAGCCACCATGAAACTTTCAGGAAAACTTGGTAGTGCTCCAAATTTTGATTGTTTCAATTTTGATCGGCAAGGAGCAGCCAAAAGATCACAAAAGTTTCTTAGTATTAAGGATGTTTAGGAAAAATCAAAGGAAAAATGAGAAATGAACAAATAAAGTAAAATTTCAGATATTTCCTTCGTATACTAAAAGCATTGCAAAATATTTATGCTTCCACATTTCAGAATTACATAGGTAACAGCGTCATGTTCTTTGTAACCCTCTCATCGTACTTTGCAATTATTTTACTCTGCGACGTGCCGTCTTACTAAAGCGGCCAATGAATATCAGAGAAAATCATACTTTTTGGTATTTGATCGATACAACTCCGATACGGCGACAATATAAAGTATGACAATTTATATTGTAAACACCACAAAAGGGTACGCAATAAAAAGTGGATTATAATTCAAACACAATGATTAAGAGGTAAGAAACATATTTCCAAAATTTCTATTGATGTCTTTCTAAAATAGTACATTGTTTTCTCTTATCGTAGACCTAGAAATAATTATACTGTAATAATAATGACAATGAATAATAACATAAAATAAATATTTATTCTGTGAAATAATTGATGGGCGGACCTTCCCCTTTGCAACTGTTCTGGAATTCAATTTAATTCCAAATTGGGTCTGTAATTTTCTGTTAATATTTTCCCCGTTACGATCCCATCTTTCAAAAAATTATTAAACCCAAATAATTTCGTTCATTTTTCATTCCTACCCGTCACCTAATATTTCACTGAGTAATCACATGCATATATATTTTTAGCGTAAAAACTCTACTTTTAAAATTAGCCGTTGACTGGTTATATTCTACTGATCCTTTATGAATTTACTGAAATTTCGTCTTATGGGGCTACGATTGGAACTCATTTTTGGGCAATAAAAACAAGGTAAACGAATCATTTTTTTTCTTTGACTCTTTTTGTATTCGCCCTATCCTCATGGCATTTTCATAATATTGGTAATTGAAACATCCCGGTAAAGAATTATTTTACATGGCGAGAGGATACGCCTTATAAGATATAATTATGTATATAGTGAACGTAACATTATTGAATTTTCGGTATTGGGAAAATATCTGCAAATGAGAAATATTTTTAAACTACGATGTCATGATTATAATTTATGACTTACTAATCATCAAAGAATGATTGATATCAGTACTTACTCTTCAAAGCTCTAATTTGTAACTTAGTTGAAGGAAAAATGGAAACTTTGCTCACCTGAAAAAGAAAGAAAATTTCATTAATCTTGGAAAATTGGTTTCCCCACTAACAATATAATTCAAATCTAGCCAATGTAGTACAATTTACTAAAAGAGTTCAGTTTTTAAGGAAAAAGAGTGATGGAAAACATCAATCAGAATCACAAACCTATGTAGGCAAATTTACACTGCAAAATAACTGTCGGACTATATAATTTTCGCATAATTCCGACAAAATAACTCACAGAAAAGAAAGCAGAAAAGGCGTGAAAGTAACAGAGACATTGCTTTATGGGAAAAGATTCAGTAACAGAAGAAGTTAACTTCCAAACGGGGAAAATTTTCATCTCCAAACCCTCTCACCCCGACGGGGGGGGGGGGGGGGGGGGGAATCTGGAGCCGTGTATTAGGTCTCAAGAGGTTTATCATTTATTGTGAAAGTGTAGTCAATAAAGTTTTATGTATCTGAAAAAATTAATAAAGTTACCATATTTGATAAAAATACAATAGAAATAAAAATTACCACTAGAAAAGCAAATAATAATGAATATTTTTGCAAAACTAATTCATCTAGTGTATAATTTTTTGAAATTTAAGGAAAATTGAAGGGGAAAAAATATCTGTTTGCGCGGTACACCGAAGAATGCGAAGTATATGTAAGTCTGTTTTATATATCCACTGTTATGTATTACCACCACCTTAAGGTCTCAAAGATTCAACGTATGTAAGGAATAAATTTGCCATGTCTTTTTACGTCAGCAAGAACCTCTCTAAATCATAACGCTTGGACATGCCTAACATTTAAAACAATAGGTCTGTGAGAAATTCTTGAGAGCCACAGCAAAATGCGCTTCGAGTAGAAAACGATTAAGGGAAAGAGATACGAAAAGAATGGTATTTGATTGCAATTTTAATGAAATGCGCACCCATAAATTACTCTCGCCAATTATACAATGGGTGCGCTGTAAACAAGGAAAGCATTTGATCTCTGATGTGACGCAATTGTGTTGCGAATCTCTTGCATGGAGATGGGTGGGTGGCGTATACTATCTCTCGCGTGAAGAGAATGCACGTATGCATAGGAAGAAATCGATTTTCTTGTGCATAAAAAACGAAACAAACATCTAGCGTGGACCAAGAGAACATGGATTATGAATTTGGCCGCAGGTGACCCATTTATTAAATAGCTAGTGCTATAATTGAGTGATTGTGCATTTTTGGCGAAAACAGTTAATTTCCCCCTAATTTAAAGGTGAAATATGGACAGAGCCATTTTGCGGCGCTAATTAGGTTAATTTTAGTGACGTGTACAAAATGAGGGAAAATGTTCCATAATACATACCATAGCTGTATTCCTTTATGATTGATTACATTGCTAAAATTTTAGGCTAAAAGTCTTCCAAACTGAAACGCATTAGTTGCGCAATTAATCATTTGCGAATATTTCAACGCGCACTGAATCCGGAATTGGAAGTATTTCCGAGTCGTTAAATTCGGCAACCGGTTCATTAGAAACTTAGGAACAACGGAGGCTATCACAACCTCTCTTCAGCTTTAGATTTTAAAATTCAAAGTGAGAGAACGATTTGTAATACTGCGGAATGATTTTAATTATGCAGAGTTCAGAGATGAAAGAAAGGTACACGACACTCTAAAGGTCACGAAGCTCTCTGTTTCGGAAACAAAATAATTAGTAATCAGTGTCGTGAACAATTCAGCTGATTAAATTAAATCACTATACTGAAACTTTATGTAAGTAAACTAAGTCCTCTAACCTTCAACAGTGACCTCATTTTTATTTCCCTTTGCGGTTAAAGAGAAAACTCCATCGCTTATATCTCTGCATCGCTCCCTCAGAGTCTGGATTAAAACGTTCTTTAGCAAATCATGCCATGGTGATTGTCCAACCGCCTAGATTTACCGATTAAATATTTCTGGATGATCACATAGCTGGGGGCACAGGGGTTAGGCAGAGGTTACGTAGCTGACTCGAGTTCAATAATAGCTTGGAGAGGCCGCAAACACCAGAAATATGTGAAAGTTAACGCATATCATTGCAGGGAACGAGAAAATCATTATACTAAAATTATTTTCATAATTTGATGAAATTTTTATTTCTGTTAAAATTTTTTATCATAACTGGGAATGAGTATCTCTAGTGGGTAAGGAGGAAATCTAAACTTCAAAGACTCACAACTCTAATGTGATGGCAAATGATGTATACGGCACTACGACCCATCTGTCTTTCTGTGATGAAGGTTACTGCTGTGATCATGATGGATAAAAACCTAAAAAGAATTTTAAGAATCGAAAATTTTTCGGATATTCTTGTCTTTTAGACTCTTCGTAAGGGTCAAAATTTAAATAACAGAAACTCGCCGCTCATAAACAAAAGCTGTCGCATTACTGATTCCCTTGATCCATATAACTCACGAAGAAAATAAGACTGTTTATAGTTACATTTATCAATATGATTAATTTTATTAACATTCCTTGTAAAATAAAAGTTCTTTGTTTATACTCAAACCATACTAACACTAACTACAAAAGCCTTTTCTCTCTCTAGCCTCCAGCCAACTTGACGAACAAGATTCTTCGTCTCGTAAAAGAGTAGAAATTCAACAGTGCTGTTTTTATTCCTTGCGTAGCGAGAAAATCGAAGGACAATGTGAATGTAATACTTGTTTTTCTTGCAGATCCCTCGCGATAGAGCATAAAGGGCAAGGTTTATAAAAGCATTTCTCAACGCTTTCCGCATTCGATTCATCTTCCAATCTAGCGTTCCTTCAAGAGTCGCTTGACTGGCAAATCCAAATATCATTTTAGAATCTCTCACGCGATAGAGATTAAAAATATCAATTATTATTGAATGCACTTAGAAAGGAAGTAGGAGTTTTCTATCTTTATAGAATTCAATGATATTCAGGAAATACATTTTTAACGCAATCATTTGAAATAAATAGTTTGATGAAAACCTTAGCGCGCTGAAGTACCTCTGTTTTTTCTAGATATAATATGTATTATACTGAAATATACGAAAGCTTTGTATTTAGTGAAACCATGAAAAGGTTTATCGTATTATTTATAAGAAGCAAGCAATGAGTACTTTCACACGGCTTTAACTGGCTATAAAGCAAAGGTTGCTGTAAGAATATTCTACCTATGAATTCAAAATAATAGAGAATTGACGGTTATATATTTCACATTCGGTGGCACCAAATTAGAATCAAAAAAACGATCGTGAACAAATGACGTACGATTGGCCACCGATTGCTTTCACAGCCCTTGTACATCAAAGCCTTTCATTTTGGTAAATACTCGCAGAAAATCGATAAGAATAAATTCTTTTCATGATCTATAAACGATTACTTGGAGAAACAAGCAAGAAACAGACCAGGAGAAGGCAAAACATTTCGGGAACGTAAGGTAAACAATAACACGCCCATCGAATCAAGGGACGAGTTCCGATGCCAAGTAGGATTCTCCACCACAAAATGGAGCGCAAAAGAAGTAAATACAGAGGGGAGAGGATTTGGCTCCATACCACAAAGTAAAACAGAGGCGGAGAAAGAAAACGAAATCGAAGATCTGTGCCTCCCTTTATGTCCGCTAGGTGGTATGATGGAGAACGCGAATTCGTTTTTAGCTAGCGAGACCGGGTTACGAAAGCGAAAAATAAAAACACGCGTTTTAAAAATGTTCCTCTCTCGTAGGAACCATGAGCGTTAAAACGAGTCGCTACTTAGAAAAAGGAGGGAAGTAATCTCTTTCTTCCTTCAGCTCTCCGTACCGTCTTTTGAAATGGAGCTCACTCCCACGGCAAAGCAGAGCTGAAGCGCTACCATACGGTACTGGGTACGTCGTTTCAAATTCTTTTTGAAAGCAGCTTTTCATTTTTTCCTGCTGAGCGAGTAGGAAAACTTCCCGGCTAGCTTGTATTATTATTATTATTATCACGATCGTTTTTGTTATTATTTCGGTTGGTTTTCCGTCAAATGGGATTCGGAGGGCAAGGGAAGTGGAGTAATGAAAATGTGACGCAGCCTCGGAGTAATCGCAGGACCGCGAGGTGGATGAAAAAGGAACCTTAAAGCGGGAATACGGCGCAGCTGAGCGATCAAATGTTTCCCTGAATATCACAGACGACGCAGTAATCCGGAGGCAAAAGAGCCAATGGTTCGTATTAATCATGTAGCAACTGCCGTTTTGCTCCTCAGACCTTGTTACGAGTAAGATATCTCGGTCGCGCTTTCCGGATTATAAAAGACAATAACAATAAACCTTTCCTGCAGCAAGGTTTCATTTAAGAATTAATGATGTGCACGACTAATTTTAGTATGCCCAAATGCGCCTCGTTGACCTAGAAGGTAAAACAGTTTCAGTTCTTTGATTATTTTCCTCATTATCCCATACAAAAAGTTGTGGCAAGCCATTCACAAAAGAGCAAGTGTATTCCGGTCAAGGTTCCGATTTAAAAGTCGCCGCTCTGTGTCCCCTCATCTTGCGATGAGGAAAATGTCTTTTTGAGATGAGATCTTCAGCCGTAGCGACTATCTTTACGTAGGCTGAATCGAGAGTTTTTAATTAAGAGAATTTTTAATTCAACGATTGTAAAAGTTGAGCTACCAATACCGTAGTTATCTTTTCGGAAAAAGGAATAATCATTATAAACCATTTGACACTCCCAATAGCAACTTACAATAATATCTAATTTTTCTGATAAGGAATTTTTTCTTAGGAAAAAGATACTCAGTATCCGGTCAAAAAGTGAAGGATAATGTGCCATGATTTTCATCTGTATTTTCTTTCTATTTTTTCTTAATAAAAATAAGGTTTTATCGACCAATAATGGCAGCTGAATATCCTATCTGAACGGATGATGTATATATCATCACTGAACGGAGCTTGGTTTCATAACTATCGCAGGTGACACATTTGTGCCAAATAGCACAACTCGTGACCTCCTCATTCGGTTAGATATACTCGTACCAGAGCTGAATTAATTTTAGATTTAATTCGTATCTTCCTGAATTATATTGGTCTCATTTCTTCTACTCTTCCTTTAAAACAAAAAGTTTAGAGAAATAAATCACATTTACGTCATCTATACACGGCAATACATCACGTTTAATAAGCTATAATTTCCTTCCTAGAGCTTCGTAGAACATAGTATATTTAAAAAAATAATATTACCCTTCAATATATATCCACGTTGTTAAGATATTCTATAAAGAGAATTCGGGGCTCCCGGAAAGCCAAGTGGGCAATGTGTTCTACTTCGGTGAAAGCGGTACCGGGTTCGATTCCCGGTGGGAGCTCACGTGCGAAATTACCTTAGCAGTCGAAGCACTTTTAACAATACCACTACTATTAACTAAAAATATTAGAATGATATTAAAAGAATGAGAACGTGTGTGAGCCTCTTGAAAATCATTCTTTCCTATAATTACGCCAATTATAGGTTCTCCATCTTTCCTTCTTCTTCTCTTGTGAATTTCCTCCATTCGCATCCCTTTCTCCTCCGAGGACAAGAAGGAAAAGCCTTACAAGGATGAGGTAATTACATCTCTCTCCCTCCAAAATTTCCCATCGTTGTTTTCCTCGAGGATTAAAATCGAAAGCCTCGAGTTTAATTTCGGTTTGCGCGGATCGGTAGTCTCTCTAGATATTACACAATTTTCTGCGACGAAGAGAAAGGATCTTCGCCGTAAAAATGTTTCAATTTCAGCCGCAAGATAAGTGTTCCAGGATTCAATTGGAGGTGATTTTTTAATTATCAGAGATATATAACGATAATGGAAAGAAAGTGATACAAAATTTACTTAGATCATAGTAATAATGTAGAGAATAGAAATATTTGCCAAGTTACTGGCCCGTTTAATGAGAAACTAAAGGCTAACTAGAACAAGACGGTGCTAATCTAAATAGATCTATATAGCGCGGGGATGAAACATATTTGTGGTTGGAAGACATTACCTATGAATTATACAGGTGGTACATCGACTTTGAAGTTTTAGACTTCGTTTGAAGTTTGAAGACTTCGAAGTTTGTACTTCGAAACGCGGTTTCCCATTATATCTTCTCGTTTTCTTTCGGTGCCTATCTCGAAATTAAATTTGTACCCACAAATCAATATGGAATCGGATAAAAGTTCGTAAGTCGAGGTAGCACTGCACTTAATTTATTACAAAGCTGTAGTTGTGTGCGGCTCATCAGCATGATGAAAGGAGAAAGAGAAAAACAATGTTGCTAAGGCAATGCAATGCTCAATCAGGAGCAAGAGCTTTTGTGTGGGCAGCTGGGAACTCCCAATCGATAGCCCACAGGGGTTCAAATGGGCGGGAGAAGGAATAGTAACGATCGGAGTTAGAGCACGCGATGAAAACAGCACGAGAGACACAAAACAACGATGATCTGATTCGAAAACTGGAGAAAGGAATGCGTGCATGGTCTCCAAAGCTTCACTCGTAACTACGGGGGAAATGGCATCATCCTATTTACTTAATCGAATTGCAAGCAAGTAAAACGATCTATAAGCAAATAATTGCTTCTGAAAATTAAGCTCTGGTTTTGTTTGTAAATGTCTGCTTTGAATGGATATATTCTATGGAAGTGTGATCTCACACACTTAAAAAGGAAAAAGGTCAGAGCCCAGATCGAGGGTCGGGAATCTGGGGCTGAGCCGAAAGCACATCCTTGAAGTACCTCTGCAACTGAGGAGAGGGATCGCTCAATGAATCTTTAATTCTTGATATGGGCTTTTATTTAACCCTCCACGTTATTTTCATACAAGTTGTTAAAGAAATCATTACGATTAGGCAATGATCCATTTCGCATTAAGTTAAACTTAACGGCATTATAATGAGGAGGTGAGACATTCCAAAGATAATATTGCAAATGGCCACACATGTTATAACAAATTTTTGCAAGTTAGATACACGTAATTAAACCTAAGCTGATTCTCATTACGTTCGATTGCTAAACTCGGTGACAGAAAGGTTCGGATTCTAGCTTTCCAACTCCAAGGTCCCGGGATAGAGTTCTGTGTGACTGGGTTTTTCCTGGCATGATTGTGCATTATTTGTTTTGCGTCGTTTAGTTTGTCAACACGAATATATTCGCGGCACCTGATTCCATTGAATAAATAATATAATGCTAATAATACCAATGATGGGCACTTCATTACTTCAGCAACTTCAACTTGTGAAGCTTTTGAAGCAGTATTCGTGATGAACCCCCTGCCACACGCCGAAAGGCGGCTTGCAGGGTACAAACATAGACATAGAGATGAATATAATGAAATGGCTATTTCTATGTGATATATTTCAAATCAGGACGTATGAGTAGCGAATGCATCAATCACAATCCCAGCGATATGAGACGATGCTATCGATTGAACTTCAAAATAGAACATTGGAAAAATAGTCTTGGAATTCCAATTTTGCATTTCCTAAAACGACTTTAAATGTTTCCAGTCACGTAAGATCGTGATTCTCGTAATATTTCTAAATAGAATGATACTTCGCGACGGCAACGCCAAACCTCTTCCGCATTTTCCCTTTAGTCTTTGGTATCTAATCATCCGCGCTCACCTCATCTTCTGTTCCTTCAAATCCTCCAACCCAATCGCACGCATCATTTCGTCGATTCCTCCTCTTTCGCAAATTACACCTCCTTCATTCAAATGACTCAGCTGAGGGAAAGAACATCGATTCCAGCGACTTTCAAATGCGAAACAAAAGAGTTCGCCTTTATTGTGTATTCATGAGAGAGAGCCACGTAAACGCAGGGAGGGAGTAACTGAAAAAAATCTCTTTTACGTGACGGAATGCAGGATGCCTTCAATGACTGCTTTAATCCTTCATTCTTTCCCTCCCTTCATGTCATTACCTCTTGTATCGCCGCGTCGTATCCACCCTTCTTCCCCATCTCTCCCTTAATATGCGATAAAAACAGCAAGAGTATCAGGGTTGGGAGGGGACTGCACGTTGTATTAATCGCCTTCCCTTCTACCAGACAATGTTTACTAAAACATACGAGCAAACAAAAACATTACTTCTATATGTTGCGTGCATGACTCTTTAAAAGAGAGATTTAAATACTCCTTCAGCCGTTATGCAGGTGTCCGAGAGCTAACGCTGTGCGGTGGAGGAATACATCCCAACTCTGGGAATCGAACCTTAGACTGCTTTCATTGAAGGCGAACGCGCTACCCGCTGACTATTTCAACTGGCGAGGGAGCCAGTAGAAATTAATTTTTCCGAAACTAGTGGTGCAATNGATTCCCGGTGGGAGCTCACGTGCGAAATTACCTTAGCAGTCGAAGCACTTTTAACAATACTAATACTACTACTACTACTAAGAGATAGTTTGTTACTATGACTTGTTCCCGTTCCTCTATGAAGTTTAAAAGAAGATCGTTGTTCCACATTATCTAGTTATGCTCCACTAAACTGATTTTTTCGAAATTTTTTCTTTATTCATCCACGTAAATATTAGTAGATAAATATGGTGGAGTTCATTTTACAGATTCGCGACATTATCAAACCGCAGGACAAAATCATTTCTCACGTCAAAATTAGTTCTCATTTTAGAGGAGAAAAGCATGCATATAAAATATTATTACTGTTTTTGAAACGTAAAAGTGGATCATGTAGTAATGTAATGGTGCGTACCTGAAAGCTATCTGGACTTACGGCAGAACTATAAGCTTACTCCTTTTGTCAAACTGTCAACAACTTACCCCCAACACAAATCGTATCATCATACTTAGAGATAGGACACGCTTTCTAATCATTTGTCAACTGCCAGTATCATCAATCAGTAACTAAAAATCTTTTCACCAATCTGGAGAGCGCTAACGACGGAATCAGTTTGACAATAAAGCTTTGTTGTCAGCTGTGAAATAGTGGCGATTTCCAGGAAGTCTAAATAGCAAATTGGAGGGTATATAGTCAAAAAGCTATTATTTGATCATTTAAGAATTTCCTTCTCTTTCATGATACCACACTCGTTGACGACTTCACATTTGCGTCTGCCTCTTAAACCATAATTTCCAGCGAGAAGGTTTTAAAAATATGAGTCGCTGATATTATGTGCCCTGTCTCTTTAATTGGTGACACGTGCCATAAGAATGAATACAAATATTATATACGATGAATATTAAATACAAGCGAGAAACTTAGTATCAGTATAATGAAAGTGCGCATATGTTTATTCACATCTTTACCTATTTAAATTTATCAGGAAAAAGTCTTTTTCGTAAAATTCCTCACTCCTATAAGAAAGAATCTTTGAATTTGCGGTAGTGACAAAAAGTAAAGTAAATAATGTAAATAGAGTAAAAGAAAATAATGGAGGAATTTACGCATTGGAAAGAAGTAACAAGAAAATATTATTTCGCTTTTGAAAACAAACATGTGGCGTCGAATACTCAACTTCGTACACGAAAACTTGCTCGTTGATTCGAATAACGGATAAATCTAAATATTCTTTCGCAGGATAAGTACGTTAAATATTCATTAGAATTCCTTCCTTTTAAGATATATTTATATATAAATTTGTGCTTCACCGATCGGCATTACTAGGGGTAGGGGATACAAAAATGTAGTTCAACATTGGTTAATGCACAAGTTTCCGAAATAATGGGTAGTTCTCTGATTTTTATCGGAAGTAAATGCAGATTTATGAGAGACTAATCTATAGAATGACGGAAAATGAAACAATGTAAATGAAAAATACTTTGATGATGCTTTAAATGCACTAATAAACTTTATTATATTCCCTATAAGAATATTTGATACAAAAATGCATAAATATGGCCTTGACTATGTGGAACTGCATAGCGGTAAAAATGAAAATAAATTTATTCGAGTTCCATAGAAAACTGCGGCACTTGGACAAAGTTATTTCCATCTTAATAAATATTTAACACATAAATATTATACCGAAATATGTGAATATTTTAATCACGATTATTTCTCATGAAAAGTCTTTGACGTTAGTAAGAAAATCGGAAAATTTTCATTCGATCCTCTGTAGAGGGAATCTTCCCTCGATTATAAATTAAATTAACGCAGTGTTAATTGCTACACAAGGTAACGCCAAATCATCTAGATTTCATGATGCTCCAAATTGTAAACTACAGCCTCTCTCTCGGTTCGCACTATGTTATAGGCTATTTACCAGACTAGCGCAACTTCAACGATTTTCTTGGAACTCAAAAATGCCCATAATGGCGATTCTCACAATAAATTAGCAACTAGGGAGACAGAGAATGCTTGGTAATTCTTTCTTCCGAGAAGCAATAATAGATACACATCGCTTTCCGAGAAAAGTCTTCAATAAAAAATATGGCCAGTGAATAATTCCATCTGAACGGATATACCAACGAATCCGTGTCGAAATTTTATTGTTGACAATATGCTCTGTATCCTGATTCCACGAATTTTTCCCAATTACATATTCCTCATTTATAGTAACCGCCACTCATCCTACTCTTAGTTTTTGCCTCTACTTATATCCATAAAAAGAAAGTGTCAGCAGATTTACAAACGACAAAAAAATTTGAGGTGAACTGAAAAAATTCGCACTTCTATGTGGGATAGAGGATAATGAGAATCAATCGTCGACTAGGCATTTTGATGACGAATCGGCAGAGGGAGAATTTACATACAACCTCTCCCTCTCTGATGCGAAACGGAGGAAATGAGCATGGGTATGGGAGAAGAGGAAAATTTTACGACAAAATATATTACTATGCATGCACAATTTTCACTCAACACCTCTTAACTATTACTAATATAAGTGGTATCCACGTTTATTCCAACATAAATTATACTTGAAACTTCAGAGTTATTAATGTAAAACAAAATCAACTTAAGTAGTATAAGGAGTTTGGGATTATCATGAATAAATCTACAGCCTCACAAAGTGTTTGTTTTAGCACAAGTAAGTAAGTAAGTAAGGAATTACTGATTTGCGGACCACATCTCAAAAGATGAATTTTACAACAAGTTGTTAATTTTTTTCTTACGCATAAAAGGCTGAAAACGTAAAGATCCTACTGAAATCACTGGGATGATTTTTCTAAATGCGAATCCTCATCGAAAAATTGAAATCTGTTTCTCATTTTTCGGCCTTCTTAAACGTCATACGCATACATTCAAAGCGCATAAATCAAGCGGCTTTCCTTAATAACGACGCAACAGAGAGAACGAAAACGGAAAAGAATACTATTGTAAGAGAGAGAAAATATAGTTTCCGTAGGGAAAATGAGAAATGAAGAGAGCAGTGAAAGGATAGGATTGGAGAGGGGAAATTATTGGAGAGAAAGGAGAAATGGGGTACGTGCGATGAATAATGCTCCGCCGAAATCTACAAAAATGGAGTCTTGAGAGCAAAGTAAGGTATCGTGTTTCTAGAGACAAAAGCGAAGGTGATTGAGGGCAGCAGAGCTTTGCGTACATGCAATGTTTTGCAACAAGGACTAATGGAATTCATTATGTAAAAAGAATTTGAGAATCATACGCAACGGAGCGAAAGTTTTCATAATGAGATTAGAAAATAGCGTCAATGTATTTTTCGGAAGAAATTGGCAGTTTGGTTTTCGAGGAAATAGTTCCAATAGCGTTACTACGAGGTACAGAAGGAAACGCGTGACATTCAACTTTCACCCATAATTAGACCTCTCATCATTTCACAGCCTCCCAACTACAATATCGGAGGTCACCGAAGAGTTACGAGTGACAATGGTTTGGAGAGCGGAATAGATGGACTAACCATTGTTTCCAAAAGTTCATTAAAAACTAAATTCATACGAACAGCAAACGGAAACTACTTATCTTCTCACAGGAGAATGTCAGCAGAGAAAGAAGAGTCGGAGAAAGAAATAGAGAAATAAAGTCTTTTTTAAATCTCTATACGTATTCAATAACAAATCAATTTCCACTGCAGATAAAGGACTCGAGAAGAGAAGATTCAAACACTACTTCACCGATAACATTCTCCTCCATATATTCGCTGTAGCACATTCCATCACAAAATGTAACTCATTCCATCACAAGATGTAACACATTCCATCACAAGATGTAACTCATTCCATCAAAAGCTCCGCGGCTCCTTATTTCCATGAAGGGGCTAGTTTTCCGTTAGAAAATGGATCAAGATAAAGATTTAGATTTCAGCTTTCTACTTTTATGTAAATCACCTCACAAAGAGTATAATCTCACACTTTGAGCTTATGCTATGATATTAAAACGAATGGCAGCTGAAACAATATATGTTAATAACTAACAATCATATTTCAGTTGATATTTTTCATCAATATAGAAATACGTTATAAAGTGAACGGTCCGTAAATGATAAGAATTTCTATATATGGAATCCTTTATTCACTCGAAATATACTCTAACAATCCTAAATACTGACTAGAATGAGTTTCGCAGAAATTAGGGTGAAATTCTCGAAGATAAATTTAAAAGCATTTAGATTTTGAAGGAGATGATCATAATTATTTACGTTGAGGAAAGAGAAAAATATCAGATTAAATCAGCCATATTGTTGAATTTCAGAAGTTTTAAGTAAACAAAGGCAAGAAAAAGAATTTAAACGCCAAGACTAAAGGTAAACAACTGTAGATTTATCACAGTTTTAATTTTCCTCCCCAAGAAAAAACTGCACATCGTAGCAGACGGACTGCTTCTTCCACGTCTACCCTAGAACGGACACCTTTTCGAACAGCCTTAATGGCCCCATCTAAGTGCTTATACATTTAGCGTAATTTATTTCCCGAGAAGGAGCAGACAATAGATTTCAATTAGATCACATCGCTCTTCACAAAGCCATACTAGAAAGCCTTCTGGTGAAAAACTATCAACATCCATAATTTAACTACGCCTTTGAAGTCTGCAGAAATGGACACAGTAGAAAGAGAGGGATAGATACCAGAGAGATAAAAGAATGAGAACGTGTGTGAGCCTCTTGAAAGTCATTCTTTCCTATAATTACGCCAATTATAGGTTCTCCATCTTTCCTTCTTCTTCTCTTGTGAATTTCCTCCATTCGCATCCCTTTCTCTTCCGAGGACAAGAAGGAAAAGCCCCACCTTACAAGGATGAGGTAATTACATCTCTCTCCCTCCAAAATTTCCCATCGTTGTTTTCCTCGAGGATTAAAATCGAAAGCCTCGAGTTTAATTTCGGTTTGCGCGGATCGGTAGTCTCTCTAGATATTACACAATTTTCTGCGACGAAGAGAAAGGATCTTCGCCGTAAAAATTTTTCAATTTCAGCCGCAACATAAGTGTTCCAGGATTCAATTGGAGGTGATTTTTTAATTATGAGAGACATATAACGAGAATGGAAAGAAAGTGATACAACATTTACTTAGATCATAGTAATAATGTAGAGAATAGAAATATTTGCCAAGTTACTGGCCCGTTTAATGAGAAACTAAAGGCTAACTAGAACAAGACGGTGCTAATCTAAATAGATCTATATAGCGCGGGGATGAAACATATTTGTGGTTGGAAGACATTACCTATGAATTATACAGGTGGTACATCGACTTAAGTACTTAATTCGCTCCAGTGTGAAGTACGTGACGAGAAGTTTGTACTTCGAAACGCGGTTTCCCATTATATCTTCTCGTTTTCTTTCGGTGCCTATCTCGAAATTAAATTTGTACCCACAAATCAATATGGAATCGGATAAAAGTTCGTAAGTTGAGGTAGCACTGCACTTAATTTATTACAAAGCTGTAGTTGTGTGCGGCTCATCAGCATGATGAAAGGAGAAAGAGAAAAACAATGTTGCTAAGGCAATGCAATGCTCAATCAGGAGCAAGAGCTTTTGTGTGGGCAGCTGGGAACTCCCAATCGATAGCCCACAGGGGTTCAAATGGGCGGGAGAAGGAATAGTAACGATCGGAGTTAGAGCACGCGATGAAAACAGCACGAGAGACACAAAACAACGATGATCTGATTCGAAAACTGGAGAAAGGAATGCGTGCATGGTCTCCAAAGCTTCACTCGTAACTACGGGGGAAATGGCATCATCCTATTTACTTAATCGAATTGCAAGCAAGTAAAACGAGCTATAAGCAAATAATTGCTTCTGAAAATTAAGCTCTGGTTTTGTTTGTAAATGTCTGCTTTGAATGGATATATTCTATGGAAGTGTGATCTCACACACTTAAAAAGGAAAAAGGTCAGAGCCCAGATCGAGGGTCGGGAATCTGGGGCTGAGCCGAAAGCACATCCTTGAAGTACCTCTGCAACTGAGGAGAGGGATCGCTCAATGAATCTTTAATTCTTGATATGGGCTTTTATTTAACCCTCCACGTTATTTTCATACAAGTTGTTAAAGAAATCATTACGATTAGGCAATGATCCATTTCGCATTAAGTTAAACTTAACGGCATTATAATGAGGAGGTGAGACATTCCAAAGATAATACTGCAAATGGCCACACATGTTATAACAAATTTTTGCAAGTTAGATACACGTAATTAAACCTAAGCTGATTCTCATTACGTTCGATTGCTAAACTCGGTGACAGAAAGGTTCGGATTCTAGCTTTCCAACTCCAAGGTCCCGGGATAGAGTTCTGTGTGACTGGGTTTTTCCTGGCATGATTGTGCATTATTTGTTTTGCGTCGTTTAGTTTGTCAACACGAATATATTCGCGGCACCTGATTCCATTGAATAAATAATATAATGCTAATAATACCAATGATGGGCACTTCATTACTTCAGCAACTTCAACTTGTGAAGCTTTTGAAGCAGTATTCGTGATGAACCCCCTGCCACACGCCGAAAGGCGGCTTGCAGGGTACAAACATAGACATAGAGATGTTATAATGAAATGGCTATTGCTATGCGATATATTTCAAATCAGGACGTATGAGTAGCGAATGCATCAATCACAATCCCAGCGATATGAGACGATGCTATCGATTGGACTTCAAAATAGAACATTGGAAAAATAGTCTTGGAATTCCAATTTTGCATTTCCTAAAACGACTTTAAATGTTTCCAGTCACGTAAGATCGTCATTCTCGTAATATTTCTAAATAGAATGATACTTCGCGACGGCAACGCCAAACCTCTTCCGCATTTTCCCTTTAGTCTTTGGTATCTAATCATCCGCGCTCACCTCATCTTCTGTTCCTTCAAATCCTCCAACCCAATCGCACGCATCATTTCGTCGATTCCTCCTCTTTCGCAAATTACACCTCCTTCATTCAAATGACTCAGCTGAGGGAAAGAACATCGATTCCAGCGACTTTCAAATGCGAAACAAAAGAGTTCGCCTTTATTGTGTATTCATGAGAGAGAGCCACGTAAACGCAGGGAGGGAGTAACTGAAAAAAATCTCTTTTACGTGACGGAATGCAGGATGCCTTCAATGACTGCTTTAATCCTTCATTCTTTCCCTCCCTTCATGTCATTACCTCTTGTATCGCCGCGTCGTATCCACCCTTCTTCCCCATCTCTCCCTTAATATGCGATAAAAACAGCAAGAGTATCAGGGTTGGGAGGGGACTGCACGTTGTATTAATCGCCTTCCCTTCTACCAGACAATGTTTACTAAAACATACGAGCAAACAAAAACATTACTTCTATATGTTGCGTGCATGACTCTTTAAAAGAGAGATTTAAATACTCTTTCAGCCGTTATGCAGGTGTCCGAGAGCTAACGCTGTGCGGTGGAGGAATACATCCCAACTCTGGGAATCGAACCTTAGACTGCTTTCATTGAAGGCGAACGCGCTACCCGCTGACTATTTCAACTGGCGAGGGAGCCAGTAGAAATTAATTTTTCCGAAACTAGTAGTGCAATTTATATTATTTTGTATCACATCTCTAACATATTTAATTAAATTAAAATGAAACATTTATATGATAAATTGATATATTAACCAAATGGGCTCGACGAAACGCGTTCGATTCGATGAAAGAGGTCCGGGGTTCAATTTCCAGTGGTAGCCGACGTGCGAAATTACTAAACTTGTCGAAGCACTTTTAACAATACCACTACTATTAACTAAAAATATTAGAATGATATTTTGGCTAATGAAATACATAGTTCTCTTGTAAATGACGGTTTTTTTTATAGCTCTTGCTATGATCTTTAAATCTTTGTTCCAGCGTAAGTTCCCGGTCACCTGCATTACGGCTCTAGAATTTCTTTGAAATCTATTTTAATAACAGCTAAGTCCATCCTTCCTTTCTTATACCAATCTTCAACTTCGTGGACATATCCTTTTCCTCTCTCCTTCTGTTCTTTTTTCCTTCGCTTATTTCAACTCTCTTTGTAATCGCCGTCTCTCGCTCCCATCATTGGTTATATCTCTTTACTTGCGCGAATACTATCACCGCTTTCACCTTTCCTCGTAAACGTTACGTTCATGTAAGTTAGCGTATGCCCCCGCGCGCATGTTTGCATTGATCCTCTCGTTTGCAACATGCAATTGCGTGTTCGCGTTTACGATTTCTTTCCCCTTAACCCGTTCTCCACCGTCTCTGTACCCCTCGCTCTTTTGTTCACCCTATCTCGCTCGGAATTCCAGACCGATGCTCAGTATTCATCAGTTTTATTCATCGTAACTCGTTTATGTCTTCTTTATCGTCAGCCATTCCTTTCCCAGAATATCTTTATTCTACTTCCGTTCTCTTCCTTTGTGTGGTTTAGGACTTGCTTTCCTACTTTATCTTTCTTGGCAGTCTAAATCATTAACACCGAAGAATTTTTTATTTGCCTTGCAAATATACATATATATATAAATGTATTTGTAATCCATCTCCCTCCATTCCTATAAATCATCTCCATCCACTATACATCTATAATTTCAAATTAATCTTCAGATAGTCATCTCGTTATGCATAAACTGTAATAATAAATCTATTCAAACCTTTTCTGTAGGAGGTAGTCTTATTGATATGCTTACTTTTGCCATTTCCGCACTAAGATCATTCTTTTGAGTATTTTCTCTACATATCTTCTCAACAAATTCTTCACCTTCCAAAATATGCCTAAAGACGTCTTGCTCTCCATCATTCTGGGGACAGAACAAAACATCTTTCCTCCATATCCACGATTAGTGAGGATTCGAAGTTTAAAAATTCCATTAATTGGCCAACTCATACCACTACTAATTACGATAACTTAGTGATCGACAAATGAGATGGAGGAAAGCAAATTTTTATTCACCCTAAAAATTTACCTTAAAAAGTTTACTACTGAAATCACTTATATTTGATAGATTTTTATTCGATTTTATTATAATAAATAAGATTTAATAAAAAAAGATTTAAGAAAATTAATATATCAGACATAGGATTCGTTAAATATTCAAGTAATCACATTGCTATTCATTATCTGCACCCCTTAGAAGAGTCTGGTGTTGAATTCTAGTCATAAACTTGGAAACGTTGCAATAAGTTACTACATATACGCACTTTTTAATGATAAATTAATTATAAAATTCGTTGTTGATCATTTATCCCAACCAAACGAAAGATTATTAACGAACTTCCTACTGACGATTTGCAACCAAAGCTCAGATTTTCCAAGATTAACAATTTAGTCATGTTTTCCCTATGCTTTGGAAAGAATATTGATAATGATACTCTCGTTTGGAAAACAACTCTCGTTTGGAAACGACAACTGAATGTGGAACTATGAAGTTATATTATTCTATTTTCCATTTCCATATTACTGGAGAATGTATCACCACTAAAATTGTACGCAGGATTCATTTCCCACCGCGGTTAGTAAATCACTTTAAAGTATCGGTCACCAGTTTACATGGTATCTTTGGCTCATTCCAAAGCATTTTCGTCTCTCTCAACTATTAACGTCATCTTTCCTTTCCCATTTTTTATGTCAAACGCACACAGACACACAAAAACTCTTCCCCTCTCTCTTCCACTAGTACGAGAGAATGCTGCATTATACGTCAACCAGTGCGAATCCCGTACACCACGTGATCGCTAAATCTCGCGCATGCTCAGAGAGCCTCTCATACATGCGACCACCCATGCTCACCATCACCATCCATCTTGCGACCCTAGACCCTGGGTTTCAGCGGGAGGGTATGAGTGAGAAAGAGAGCGTCACTGCATAGATGTTCCCATGGAGGCTGGGATTCCCATGGATCCGTTCCCATCCGAATTTCCAACTCTTCCACCCCATTCCCGCATTGCCCGCCCCTTCTAGCAGAGGGTGCTCGATACAGCGCTTTCCACCCCCGAGAGAGCCCGTTAGTTCGCGCCCAACTCATTTTCCCTCTCTCTCCTCACCCACTGGATCGATCAAAGCCATCTCTTCCCTCTCCAGCTCCCGCTTTGAGCCCCGTGCGGGGATCTTTCATTAGCTCATTTTCGATGGCAACTGGAAAATTCCTTTTCTTGCACTTTAATTCCCTGCAAATCTTCTGCTCCAGAAACGCTCTCTGCAACCTCTCTCGTCACTTAATTAAACGTAGATAGTGGCTTTTAAAAAGACTTTTCCCCGATTTCCGGAATGCGGGAGGGTCTTACTACGGCCTCGCTATATTGGAGCGGTATTCGGAAACTTTAAAAATTATCAAGATAAATTAAGATGGGAAGGAA
This sequence comes from Ladona fulva, assembly GCA_000376725.2. NCBI lineage: Eukaryota > Metazoa > Arthropoda > Insecta > Odonata > Libellulidae > Ladona > Ladona fulva. The sequence continues at coordinate 44,082 of KZ309045.1, forward strand.
CAAACGTTTTAGTCAAATTATATGCGGAAACCGGAACTGAACTGAAAACGGAAACTGTCACTTTTGCCCGAGTTAAAACCGAACCCAAGCCGAGAAAATTAAAATTCCTGAGCCCTAACCGAAACCGAAAATTGTTTGTTTCGGACCGATTTACGGTTCCCAACAACACCGTTTTACTGAATTTTTGTTGGAAGAAAATTTACTAAGCATAAGTAACTACGACTCGGATTTAACGATTACGAAGTTATATACATAATTTTGGTATAGTGTGGCATAAGTTTAAAAAGTATGATATACCAAAAAAAACTTCAAGAAAGATATCATATTGGATAATTCTATTATACCAAACAATTCAAGGTGAATATCGCAGCCGCAATAGAATGGAAGGATAAGTATAAAATGAGGTGCGAACAGGTTTACGACGGCCATAAAAGTGAACCGACCAGTAGTAGTAGTAGTAGCCAACCGTGAAAAATATTCTTATTTTATATCGGATAGAATTCAACTACAAAAAAAGCACAAAATCTCGCTTCTAACGTCAAAGATCGGATAAATCTACGGCAATGAAACAATGAAAGCTTTGAAAGAATCAACCATGTAAAATACTGTCCTCGATACTGCCTGTAACGAAGCACCTTCACTGGCGTTAATTACTGCATCCACAATTTAAACTTCCTTTCAAGAGAAATGCCAGAACTTCAAATTTCATTCCTGATAAATACCATTGTGTGAATTGGAACAACAAAGTCTACAAGTTGCCTCCCAAATTACAACAGTTTACTTCAAGACAAATTTCTTCCACTCACTTTCTCTAACTCTCCTTTTCACTCTATTATATTCTCTTCGCTTTAACTTCCGCACCTTCCACCTCTCGGAATTGCAGACATTTCAAGCGACCCTCTCTTGTTCCACGAGATTCTCGCTTAACCTCAGAGGGTTCCTTAATTAACTCGTTATGGCCAAGATATTCCAAAACTTGCTTTGTCAGAAATAATGAGATCAGGAGTTAAAAAAAAAACAACCGAAGTTCTTGAAGAGGCTTGGCATTTTATGATTGATTACACAGAATAAACGATTAATGCTTTTATTAACTATAATCTAAAATCAGTTTCATAATTATATATAATCGAAATTTTCGAAGAACATTGGTATTTGAATTCAACCATGCGGTTGGACTACGACCAATACATATCGTATTTAGTGCAAATTTACCTAAAATATTCGCATATCTGTAATAAGTCATTGATAAAAATGATTAAGCTTATTAATCTTACAACTCAATTTTTATTGCGTTCTTTTAACGATATTTGAACTTAACTGCATACAATTATAAAGACAAAAAACCTACGGTTTCCACATGATCACATTTATAAATGTAATTTCGTTCGGTGGTACTCATAAAGCTAACATGATAAGAATGCCTTAGAGATGAATGACACTTTTTTATCAATGCACCAGCCATCATAGTCTCTGACTGCCGATATTAGCAACAATCTCTCGTAACTACTTCTGTGTGACACTAAAAGCCAAAAAAAGTTGATCCAATGTATGAATTTTATAGCTTTTACGAGGGTTCTTACAACTCAATTGGCCAATGAAATATTATCAATACAGCAAATGATACTATAACATCTGATGCGGACTATATAGCTCATTTCTAAATCGTTACGCTGATTTGAAAGCAAAAATACGTAGTTTAATATGAGAAATGGTACTGCCTTATCGTCTCCTAAAGTATGACGGCTGTCTGTCGCTTTACATCCTACACTAAAGTTCGAAGAGCCATGATGTCGTATGATTTGCCCTAATTAACTGGATACCTCGATAAAAACATACATTAAATTTAACGGAATCCTTTAAAAGCCTATTATTACCAGGAGGAATCGCAATCATTTTCAATAAAGTCGCTGATAGGAACTCCGTAGTAGTTGGTTCATACAAATCTCCTGTTAACTTTGGCGAAGTGGTTTTGAAATAAATTAACTTTAGAGGATATTCGTATCGTCTCTAAGAGCGTATGCCCTTTTTAAAATCGCCAATTTAACGCTCTTGGATACAATTTGCACGACCCAAATACGCTGTCCTTTAGTGGTGCCCCTTTACTCCTCCGCGCTCGTAAAATTAGTTAATTATGGGCATGCCACTTGAACTAATCGCGTCATTTCCGAAATATCTACTTCTGTCTCCATCCATTTCCTTCCATTTCGTCCGTTACTCACAACCAAAATGACGTCGCGTCTGAAAAATAAAAAATCGCCACGTTCCAACACGTCAAGGCCCTTGGAGTTTGAAGAAGAGCCACGGAAGCTATTTTAATCGTTTAGCGAGAACTTTAATTCGTTTCCTGTCAAGAAAGCGCAACAGCCACTCCATTTTTTCTGTTTCCTTCTTGCTACGAATCCAAACTGACGAGTCAGCTCGGTTTAGTAACCCTCGCTGGTGCCAGGTTTGGCGGAGGTATTTCATTGGCTGGCATCGCCTTGCAGTTGACAGGTGTCAGCGACTAGGTGATTCTGTTATCGCATATATCTCGGAGGCGGAGAGCTGAAGGGTGAGCTGAATCCGCTAATGGGATCAAAGGAAATTTATGTGACGAGCAATAAAAGATCTAAGATGCTCTTATAGCCTAATTAACTGAGAGGAAAGATGAATGGCCATTATGGTATGGCATTCTTTTGATTCTTAAATCTTCCGCAGGTATTTGAAGTTGAGATATACTGACAGATCTTCTGTTATTTTGTAAAGAAGATAAAAATATATATATTTGGGCGATACCCTCTCCGGTATGAGGTAATACCATCCGATATGAGGCAAAACTGTATGTGTGTATGAGTTGATTTTTAAATACCATCCGATATGAGGCAAAACTGTATGTGTGTATGAGTTGATTTTTAAAAAGTTGGTTAAAATACGGAGAATTTGGCGCGAACATTTCAGCTTATTACCGAAGCTTTGGAAACTAAACTTCTACTTCCAATCGAAATACCGGAAATGGTTATTCAGCTCTTATAAACACGCGGATGATCGGAAGAAATCAAAGATAGCTATACTAATATTTTGAATAGTATTTCACTATGGATAAATTAACTCCAGATAAATCAAAATTTAAATAGCTTGGAGTAAGCAAATCGATTATGAATAATATCAATCTGTATTATAAAAATAAAAAAAGTTTTAGTTTCTGTTTAAAGACAACTATTTGACATTGGTACTTCGCGATTTCTCTTTCCAAGATGCTAAATAACAGAAAATATTGTCGTAATGAAAATTTTAGTTATGACTCTTTAGCGATGAAAGGAAAGAAAAGTGATTAAAGATTGAATTACCCAAACAGTGATACCTAACAAAAATAATAAGACCAGAAAAGGTTGACAAAAAGATAAACGATGAAATAAGTGTCAAGATTTGTTATTCGGTTTACATTTCAAATTTTTACTTCTGAAATATTATTTGTAACTTATTGGCCTTCAAAAATTCCAAAACCATTACCATTTTCCGTCATCATTATCCTCTGCTTTTCAGGTACAGTATTCTGCTTTTCCAGGTACTAGATATCATCTTTTGAGCTACTTTTATTCTCTGCCTTTGTCACCGGAAAAATCCTTAGGGACCCAGCGAGAAAATTCATTCCGGTACGTTACGTACAGTGTATAACGCAGAAAAGTGTCCAATATTTCGTTTATAATATGCCGTGCGATCGTTCCAAAGTAAATTCACCAATTCTGATTGCCAACCTCAGCCTTCGAATATTCCCTATCCTAATCTTCCTTTTGTTCCCAACAGCCCTTTCATCTCGGCGCCTCAGGTGCCTCGCGCGTTTATTTAGCATTAAGGCTTCAGTAATGCTCTTTATATTTTCTCTCTTACATGCCGATCGCACTTTCGATGTAAGCAATCCAACTGCCTCTGTGCATCTTAGAGTCATAGTCGAATGAATGGGTTGAATTTCATAAATCTCTTACACAAATACTCATATGCGGTTGAATCAGACCGAAAGGATAAATTATCACAATTATAAATATCTGTTCCTTAGATAAATATACCATTTGAACCAACGAAAATTTTATATGAATAAAATAACCAGTATCTGATTTAACTTTTAATCATCCCTTTTCTGAAAAATTAAGTAGAAATTACAATTCCCTAGATAAATTAAAAATCAGTATGAGGAATTTTATATACTCAAGAGTGAATATTATAGTTGAACGGCTCAAACATTTAAAAATTGAAAACCCGTCTCTTATTACTTTACCTCTTATTTTTACCATGCCCATTTGACATTATCTTAAAATGTAACCGAAAACTGCTTAATCAATCGACAAATCTCCAATGATGGTAGCGAAAACCTTTCGAGACAACTGCTGGCGTGGGCTCTTTTTTAGTATTCATTTTTATAACGGACTCCACTTTACATTAAGAATTATTGAACATTGGAAAAAAATATCAATGGATAAGCCAATTCAGAAATAAAGGATATACGGTTAAAAATAACATTAATTTGACTTATCAGAAGTAAGTTATAATTTATAAGAAATTATTTAAGTTTTTATTAAAATTCGCTGTCACTTAAAATTCCTTTTGAAAAATATGATAGCTTTGAGTAAAAATGTTTTTATTTTGTCAGAATGTATGGGGGAAAAATTATAACCGTATGATATTTAACTCTTGTAACTGATAACTCGAATAAGAAAATATAGAATCCAAGGAATACCATCATTCATAAACTTTTCATTTTCATGGACTTTTAAGATTTTAAAATGATTATAATAACCGTATGATATTTAACTCTTGTAACTGATAACTCGAATAAGAAAATATAGAATCCAAGGAATACCATCATTCATACACTTTTCATTTTCATGGACTTTTAAGATTTTAAAATGATTATAATAATAGCCTTGCGTTTAAAAAGGAATGTTTTACAGGGACAGATCATTACAGTCGATATCTCTAGTGAGCAGCCTTGTTAAGTTTCTCCTTTGATAACAAACTCAATAATCGAACAAATTCTTTCGTATACACCATTAGGTAGGGATATAACTCTCGATTTATAGCAACGAAGAAGTAGACTGTTTCAATTTTCTTGCGGCAGTAATGCGAAAATGCAAGTTTAACTACAGGCAATAAAATTTGGTCTGCGATATCCCTTCATTATTTTACCAAATTTCTACCGATTCGCGGCGGAGTAATTCTAAATGTGCATCATAACAGAGATTATATCAATTTTCATCAAATTTCGCACATGAAGTCATCGTTACGTTGAGGCTAACGTTAACTCCTCCGCGTATGTTATGTCTTTCGACTTAGCACGAGAAACTATTCCTCACACGTAGATGTATAGCCTCTCCAATTCTAGAGAATCGAGATGTTTCAGAGAGTTCAGTTAGGTTTAATACAGAACAGTGCAGTATTGCTTTCACTAAGGCTACAAAAATCCTTTCGAAAATGTTCCCGAAATAACCATGTATTTCCAGTTCGCCTTTCTGCTATCATAAATCCAGGCCCTTTACCAACATGTTTATTCACAATCGCACCACAGGATTTTGTTTTCTATACCGCTAGTTTTGAAGTCTGTTCTTTACCTCCAATCTACAAAAATATATTTTCATCTCACAATTTCGTTCGGTAGATTCAATTAGGTTCTCTCTTCATTCTCTCTACTCTTTTTCTTTTTGATTATCCTTGTGGTTTAATATCCATTTAACCTTCAATTTGGAGTCCTCTTTCATTTTTATCATCTGCATCGCTCAAGGTTTCATTTATCTTCGTTTTCATCTGCTCATCTTACCCTTTTACTTTTCTCCTCTCCAACTCATAATCTTCTTCATTTTTTCTCCTATCTCTTCTTTCGTTTATCCTGTTCCTCATTCAACACTACTTTTACTGCTTCCTTTACCAACACCTCTCTTATCTTAAGTCTCTTAGCTTCGTCCTCAATCATCCTCTCAATTAGTTCATTACAATACCCTTAAAATGTTCACCCACCGCTGATCCTATCTTACACTTATCTCGATTTCCATTATACTTCTTTTAATCCACCCTTTCTTACAGTTGAACTCTCTTGGAAATTTTCCTTCCATTGTCATGCTTTCAATCACGTGTTTTTTTTCGATGACTTATTTTCTTCCATATCTCTCTCTTTATTCATCTGGTCGCCAAAAAAAAAAACGCGAAGAAGACGCACTATCCACCGCATTGCGACTCAAGAAATAAAAAGAAGAGCCTCTCGGACGCCGACTTCTCGACGAAAAAGAGAAAAATCCACGCGCGGTTCCTTTCTGTTTGCCCACAGACCGACTGCCGTGAGTTTTATTTATCCTTGGTCATTCCCTTTGATTTATTCCTTCAAATTTTTACTCGATCTTTTCCCCTTCGGCAAATTCCTCGAATGCTTTCGCGATGTTTGTCGGGATGTGAAAAAAGAAGAGCGATGGGATTTCGGATGAGAGCTACTCTGGCCCGCCTCATCGTTTATAATCGGATTTGAGGGCAAAAACGAATCGAACGCCTGCTTAACGAAGGTTTTCTAGTGAATGCGTACGTTAACGAGAGGGTTAACAACTAGAATCCATCGCTGGGTAAGGAAGAGGGTTCGTTGAGATGGTTAACCGATTCATAGTATAGACGAAACTTATTAAGTTAAAACAAGCGCATAGATCTGGGTTTTGCATTCCACATTCCTGAAATATTTAAACCAATCGTCTCTCTGTCGTGATTTCCTTTGTTGTAAAGAAAAATATCACAGTCCAACTCCATCATAAGTTTTGCTTTGTATTTTTTTCTCATCATTACAACGTCTGAGTGTTTTAAGTACTTTCTATAATTTCATATCGTTTATCCGTCAAAACTTCCTTAGCATTGCCTTAATACTGTAGGAAGTCGTTGAAACAATACAGATCCACTCATCTAATTTTAGATTAAAATTTATAGAGGTAGTTTGTCAGCCACTTCTCAGGAAAGGACCTTTCTTGAAGGTATATTTCTCATGGGGAAGATCGTCCTCTTGCGGAAGTTTCTAGATTGCCCTCGGGATTCCAACTTCCCGAAATATTTTTTTCGGTCCTCGTGGTCTCCATGTAAAATGGTCTGCATAAAATGTAGGAATCGAATGAAGACTGAGGATGGAGAAATTTGCTCGAGTATGAAAGACATCCATGTTCTTGCAAGTGGATCCCTTGCTGTGCTAGCTGTCAACCTCATCCACTACGCTCACATGTATTTATTGAAAGTAAACGTTTACATGATTTACAGGTGCCTGCTTGTATCCTCCTGTAAATTAAAAATTCTTGATTCTTTCTTTAGGTACTCATTAATAGGATAAAATAAAACGTCGAATTTACTCGTAAAAGAACCTTAAAACTACCATTCTCTTGGTATGCTACTACTTACATCCTATTGAATGTCTACCGTTCTATTTTTCATTTCATTGTGTATATTTAAGTATATATTCAAATATAGGTTTTTGAAGCCGCAAATTTGTAATTCAGATTAAAAGTTTATGGAAACCTAATGAAGGTAATTTCATTTATCATCTCTGACTCTAAAACTCTTTTAAGTTTTATTGGGAATATAGCGAATTCAAAATAACGATGGATAAATGTGCAATAGATATTAACTAATGTCTCCGGTGAATTTCATGGAGGTTAGATAGCAGGTTGCTCATTTCTTTTTTTAACATTTGTTTCTCCATCCCTCTATATAAAGAGAGAAAGGTCATTCGATAAATACATCATTAAGAAAAGCATGATACGGATGAAATTTGATAATGGGTGAGCAAATACGGTAAACGTTTCAGTCGGCAATTGGGGAAATTATTTGGCTTCCGTTTACCATCTTGATTCAACAACACTTTCACTTCTCCGTTACCAGAAGACCAGTGACATGAACAGGGGATTTCATTTCTGTTTTTTGCTTAACGTATTTCACGAAATACGAAATCGATATCCATGATTATCTATGAATTCTTGTTTCACATTAGAATTCGAAGACTATTCTTAACCAGAGAAATCTGCATCCAAATCTCATTCTTGAACATTAGGCGATCTACAAAATGTCTCAAATTTACTTTCATATTTATATCAAAAAGGATCCCAATCGTTGTTTTTATTTCTGAAAAAGTAACTAAATATTTGGTTAATATTAGATAGTAAATTTATGAAAGTGAGAGATCGTGACATAGGTGTATGACTTGGAAGTTTTTTAAATCAAGATTTCTTCCTGTTGAATTCCACAAAATATCAAGTGAATAATTATATTTTACAGGATTTATTCTTTAAGCGTAATAGCATGACAGCTATTACCAGGTTTTCAGGCATTAACTCCTTCGGATTTAATGAATTACTTACCTATGTTTTCAGCAAAATATATTATTATTGCCCTCCCATAAAATGCTATACCATATATAGGAATTGCCCTGTTTCATAAGAGGGTACATTACCCCAATAGTAACAAATTTCAATCCGCTACTGAGTTAAGAATAGAAATATTTTTTCGAGAGTGTGGGTGGCCAATTTATTTGCTGCTGCGACCGAATTTTCTAGGTAAAATCTTTGGTCACCCTAGAAAAATTTTAGCGCACATTTTGCAAATTCATCTCCGATCGACTTACCGATACATAAATATTCTAAATAAAACTATCTGAATTTATTCACATAATGATTTGAAATCTTTCTGATTATCAATCGCTAGCGATGGATTGACGGCGATAAATAGGTCGATCGCGATAAACTTGTTGGTCAAACCTGTTTTAGAGAAATCCTTTCCACAATCCCCAGATTATTTCATTATCAACCCCCTCTAACACGAGAATAACGGAGTGACCAAAGTTTTTCCATTTTCAACGCATAAGTATTTTCGCCCTTCGCAAACCGCTCTCTTCGCACAAAGCATCTCTCATTCCACAGAATGAGTTCCACAATCAATGAGTCGGCATCAATTCGATCACCTCGAAATGTTTCATAACAGCCTGAATCTGCGGAGAAGCGGCCTTTCCATTTATTTCCCTCCGGCCAATCACGACTCCATTAACTGCTGCAGACTATTCCAGTCATTCCGACCTTGGATTTCAATTTAGTGGCTAGTGCGAGAGGAACCATAGTAGAAATGAAAAAAAAATTGGAATCATAGTCGATTGCGGGAGAGGAGAAAACTGTCATAAGTGTCTGCTGATCACCTCGATCCATTGTTTTTCGATACATTAATGTTCGGCGATTGGATATGGTTTTACAGCCCTGTGGCACAACCCTCCTCACACAGTAGCGGAATTTTTGGAGGGAATTCGTGAAAATTAGTGGAATGGAAATGGGTTTGCACTTTGGAATTCCCAGTGAAGTGGGAGCAGTGGCAGAGAATCAGAGTCGCTTTCACTTAAAAAATAAAACCGGAAGTACGTGATTGGACACTTCTAGACATCTTGATAAACGGAATCTCGACGGATAATACCGAAAGTAGTAGCATTAGGAAACAGTTTGTAATTACAATAGCCGTAAAATAAATTATACAGACGAGAAGTGTAAAGTTAATGCACATAAGAACTAGCGCAACGTCGAACTTAACTTGCTTTCATTGACCTAAAGTTCGTTCAATCATTGACAGCAGCAGCTAAAACCACAGCTAAGTAAATGAAGCAACAAATCACCATGAAACTTTTATTTAGAAAGCGGGAATACTTACTTACTTAAGTGTTCTACATTTCGGTAGGTTTTTGTGCCCTAATATTCCCCATTCATAGCCCTTTCCTTCGTTATCTGGTAACTCATCCCACCTTTTATGTCATCTAACATCCTTTGCCTCTGCCATCCCTACTGTCTTTTCCCTTGCATTCTACCCTCAATTAGATTCTTCAGCAATCCCTCTGCTCTCAATATTTGAACCACCCGTTTCTTCTGTCGGCGCTTAATTACTTCAATTAAAACCCTTTCCTCCCTAACCATTCCTAGCACCTCTATGTTTGCATTTCTATCCACCCAGCTCACCTTTTCCATTCTACGCCACACCAAAATCTCAAATGCCTCCAATCTTTTGATGTCCTCTTTTCGTAAGGTCCATGTTTCACACCGATACAGCAAAACACTCCATATCAAGGATTTATCAATCTCTTCCTGATTCCCTTATCGAGACCCTTTGTCACAAATTCCCTTTGCTTCCTTGGCCAATGCTACTCTTTTTCGAACCTCATCTGCACACCTCCCATCCCAAGATGGGATACCCAAGCACGAGAATTTGTCCACCTGTGAATCTCATTGCTTTAGTTTTACTTACGTTTATTTTCATTCCATATTCCCTTGACTTATTGTTTTGTGCAATTACTAGCATTTACAAACCCCTTTCGGAATCACACACAATAGCTTTATCTGCATATATTTCTGATTTCACCACTTCCCCGCCAACACTCACTCCCTTACTTTTTTCTTCCCAAGCTTCATTCACCATTTCCTCTGCATATATATTAAAAAGCGAAGCGATGGTGATAATGGGCATCCTTGTCTTACCCCTCTACCTAACTCTGCCAATTCCGACTCCCCCTCAGTTATTCTAGCTCGCGCAGTTTGATTTAAGTTCAAATTTTGCACCAAACGCCTATCTTTCCACTCCAACCCAATTTTCTTTCAAATTCCTATTAGTTTTGGCCATTGAACTCTATCGAAAGCCTCTTAAAAATCAACAAAACATGCACATACATCCTTTTTAAATTCCAAGCTTCGTTCTACTAATACCCTCATTACCCCGATTGCATACCTCGTTCTTTTCCCTTTCTGAAAGCAGAACTGGTCCTCTCCGATTTACCCCACAATTTTTTCCTTCAGTTCTTCTATTCAATACCCTTAGAATAACCTTTGCCGCGTTAGATATTAAACTGATTGTACGATAATCCCGACACTCAGAAGCATTATTCTTTTTCTGCAAAGGAATCAGGATTGTCTTAGGAAAATCCTCTGGCCACTCCCCATCATCATAAATTTTTCTACATAAATTATAGAATTTTCTCTTACCCTTTCCCGTCAGGTTTTTAAGTAGCTCAACGGGTATCTCGTCAATGCCCGTTGCTTTATTTACTTTCATATCACGCAAGGCCCTATCAATTTCACTATCTAATATCCCAGGTCCAACATCATCATCCTCCACTTCTTGTTCACTTTCTAACATTATGTTTGTCGGCTTCATGTCCTTCCCATATAGTTCCTCCACATATTCTTTCGACCTTTCCCCTTTACTGGCTGGATTCCGTTGAACGTTATTATTATTATCTTTTATTTTGGTTATTCAGTTTCGTCTTTTATTTCCCGTTAACTGTTTCACCTTTCTATACATTAGATAGACCCTCCCACTTACGTCCAACTTTTCTATTTTGTTACATTGACCCTTCCACCACTGTTCCTTTGCCATATTTTTTCCCTTCTCATTGAGAGCCCTATACATTCTACGTCCACGCTCTGTGTTAACCCTTTTCTATTTCCCCAATATGTAATCAATTTGGTACCTATCCGTATCTCTTGGTTTTTTCTGTGTGTACCTCCTTCTGTTATGATGCTGAGAAAGTGTGGCAAATACAGAGGTTATTCCTCTTACAAAAGTCTTCTAATTTCTGTCCCCTTTCGTTTTTATTTCCTAGTCCGAATCCTCTCGCTTCTTCTCCAGCTTTGCCTTGCCCAACTACCACATTCCAGTCCCCCATTACAATTAGGTTTTTATTGCATCTAACCCTTCCCATTGCTTCTTCTATTTGTTCATAAACTAGTTCTACTTCATCATCACTTTATTTACTAGTGGGCAAGTACATCTGAACTATTACCATGTTTACTGCCTTAGTTCTACTGACTGCTACTGCCTTAGCCTTTAGTTCTACTGACATAACCAGGTCGCTTATTAGCTCTGTGGCTATCACGGCTTTTCCCGCTTTCTTGTATAACGCTACTGCAACTCCTCCTTAGCTAGTATTTCCCCCACTGAAAATTACTCTAACATCATCGCTCCAGAAATCAACCCCATCCTTCCATCGCACTCCACATATTCATAGTATGTTAATATTAAACCTGTTCATTTCTACATTTACATTTTACAACTTCCCTAAGCATTGTCCTAACATTCCAGGTTCCCACCCTTGTTTCCTTGGCCGTCTTCTCTCTTCTTTTCTTGTCGTTCCATGGGTAAGGGTTTCGTACCTAAAAAAACTTACCATTTTCCACTTTAAATATAGTTTTAGAAAGGCAAATGACATACTTTCAACAAGAAAAACTGAAGAAAATAGTTAAAAGCTCGAAATTTAAAAGAAAACTTTAATTAATATAATCGAGAACTTTATTATGTCTAGATGATTTTTTCAAATTTTTTAAAATTTCATGAAACCACGTAAGGATTCATAGCGTCTAAAAATTTCAAAACTTTAAAAGTTAGAATACTTTCCGATGTAACAGATCTAAAACTTCAGACCTGCTCTCTTAGGATGAAGACAGAGGTTAATAATGTTTAAAAAATGTTTCCTTTCTGTGGAAATAAAAAGTATACATTTACATTCTTTCTGAAATGTTATGTAAATAATTACATATGGAATCAATCTTCTCTAGCGAGATTTGGTTGAATTCCATTACAATTTGTATTTATTATTTCAGTTATATAAAAATTATACTATACGTGGATGTGATAAAATCTCATGGACCATTAACGAAACGAACCAGGAGATTGTTTTGACCAAAGATGACTACATAAATTCGTTATGTTTTCTTTAATTTAAACGTTACTGCGATTCAGAGGATTTTCAAAAGAAATATACGAATTCACTCTTTAACGTGAGAGTGTGGCATTTTAAAAACGTTTGCACTGTTATTCATGCGCAAAACCCTAGACACCTTATCTGGCTTCAAGTAACGAGTAAATTTATTGAATTACTGACTCTCATCCTGACGTGGAAGTTATTGTGGCTTCGCACATTATTAATTTAAGCGGTGATAAATTGAATAGAGGTAAACACACTAACCTCGGCTAAATAAACATCTCAAGTCCTGACAAGGAAAGTGCAATTCTTCTTCTACAATTTAAACACGGATAGAACTGCCAATCAAAGAAACACTGGACATTGTTTGTTCCTGTATTGACCCTACAAGCGTTGATCCATTATTTTCGGTACCTTAATGTTCGGCGATTGGACACAGCTTTACAGCCATGAATAATTTCTGGCAATGTGTTCATTAGCCAAGTGTTGGGGCTAAGTTAGGACAGAACCATAAAATCGCCCTCTTCAACGCTCTACTTTTATCCACGCTTCGATTCACCCGTTATCCACCTATCTTTAATATAGTTGGAGCACTTTTTCAGCTTTTTTTACATCTTAGTGGACCATCTTCCTTTCTCACCAGACCTTTCCCTTTGATCCTACTCACCACAGTAATAATTAATCTTCCGTGAAGACTATGTTTACTAGAACCCATACCTCTCGTTTCCTTCACTTTCCCTAGTACGCCCTCTCAATAATAAATGCAGCAATCAACCGCTAACTCTCCTGCTCTTCCTCTAGCAAAATTCATCAACGTCCCTTCCTTCTTTGAGTGTTTTCTATATTCTCTCACGTTAGTTCTATTTCTCCTCGCCTACGAACTCCGTTTCTTTAATTTATAATTGTAACTTTAAACGCTCAATTATTGAAAGGGCTTATACTTTCAAACCTTTAATAGGAGAGTCAACTATTTGAAAAAGACCTGTAATTTCTAACACATAGGACATTGTAAAACCAAAAATTACTTCCCGAATGGTAAATCGGGCTATAATGTCTCTTTCAAACGTAAGGATGAGCATTTTTCTTAATTAATCCGAATTTCTACTCGGACATATTTCCGAGAACTAAATACAACATAACGTAATTTCATCGCAAACACAAACTCTGACGTTATGTTTTGGCGTCATTATATCCATTTATGTGGTTATTCACGAGTGCTTTCGCACAACGAATTATCTAAAAATATAAGATTTTCTTTGACAATGAAATTCCAAATCTAATTAATATGAAAAACAGGACCTCTATCAGGTCGACTTGTCAGGTTCAAGGAATTCCTTTTGATGAGGAAGGATGGTTTACCTTCTTTTTCTTTATAGGAACTTTTCTCTTTTATACCGAGCCGTCAATTTAAAAAAATAATACTCTTTTATGATTAATAATGTATGAGATATAGAGTATACTACGTAAAAGCGCCATTTTTATGGCATGATTCCTTCAGAAAAAGCATCACGGAAAGCAAATTGATACGGAGAAGTTTGGAAAAGCAACCTTACTTAAATTCTGTTGAAGATCGTCCTTAAAGACTTTAAAAGTAACAGAGAACAACCCACTGACAAACTTTAATTTATTTTACCTTTAATGAGCCGTTTTTATAAGTTTTAATTGTAATAACACGGTGTTAAATGTGGATATCATATTTAAAAATTGAAGTTTTTCCAGAAAAATTCACTACAATGTCACATAAATCTAAGAAAAAAATGAATTCCGGTAAGATAAGTCCATTAGCTTCCATGAACATCCTCTGATTTCTGTAATTCGTTGACGACAGTACCACATATTCTTCTTTATATTATTATAAAATATTGCTGGGGTAAAGAAAATCTTAATAAATCAGGATATAGGGATTTAATTCTTGAATAGTACCTCATGCACGTAAAATAAGAAATGATAAATCCATAACACACTCGGTCAGTTAAGTGTATGATAATGAAAAGTATGTAATCTGATCTTAAATTAATATATTAATATACACGGTTATTAATGCCTCATTTATCTTTCCTCACTTCAAGAATCACATCGCTAAATTCCACTACACTACAAGTTCGTTTGTCTGAATTATCCGATTCTCTTCAACATTTCAGGATCTTTCTTATCTCGGTCATCACGTTCATTCTTTCAAAACTCTTTTATATAACTTTCTCCAAAGCCCGATTCTACAGACATTTCTCGATTCATCTGGGTCCACTTTATCCTAAACTTACTCCTAGCTTTCTTTCTCTTCATCATTTACTCCCTTGACCCGTACGCTGCAGAAGTAAGGAACTTTGGAAACTCCATGCATCTACCCTTGCTGAAAAAGTCTCCCTGTTCCGAAAATTTCCACCTTTGCCTCAGGGGATTTTATGACCAACCCAAGCGGAAGAAGATAAAAAGGTAGGAGAGAGATGAATGAAAAAAAGGTGACGAAAACTTATTCACGGAGGCCAACCTATTCTGCCACTCTTTCTTTTAACCTCAGCCCACAATTTTTCATAGTTCACTCTTTATTGTAATCTTTTTCGCCTCCTTTAGATCGTAGAAGAAATAAAAAAAATCTTTAAATTTTCATCCAATTTCCGGCTGCTCCCTTAAGCGGAGGTGGAAAAGTTTCAGGACTCTGCCCTCTTCGAACAAGTAATCCTGTAGCGGTTTCAGGATTCTGAGATTTTTCATCAAACACCGAGATCCCGGATGATGCTTTTCCTATTCAAATATACTTATTTAATTATAATAATATATTAAGATCAACGATAAAATGTAACGGTAATAATCTATTGATCGTTTATGACTGCCTATAAAGTTTTACTTTTCAACCTTATTTATTTCTAAATTACTGTCACAATGGCACTGGACGTGATTGGTTGTGCATAGGTGAAGCGAGCGACGTATCAGATGGCAATATGTGTGGTGAGGAAGGTCAAATCAGTATACACCTTTCAAAATGCTTGAAAAACAAAACAAATAAATGGACTGCTTAAATAATTAACCGAGAAAGAATACATTTCATACAATTGTAAATATGGAAATTAACATTACCTATAACAAGAAGAGGTGAATAGTGCTAATAAAAGGAAGTTAAAGTACGATCAAATACTAAAAAAATGTTAGTAAGGCAAAAGAATAGTAATTCAAAACAATAACTTTTTACGATGATTTTCATAACACCATCAATATTTTAGAATGAGTATATGCATATGCGTATATGCGTTTCGTACTTATATAAAAATGTACAGGCGGTTTTTAAGACATGTAAATTCTTTTCCTCGGACTGCTGTTTCTTTCCCCTGGGAATTCCTTCCTCATTAGACTTACTAGAAAAAAATACATATTTATTCCTGCTGCTTTTAGAGTAATGAATTCACTAAAAGTTTCAGTTACTTTGCTCAGGAAATATGTAAAGAATATTCGGAGAAGGAATAACTGGAAAAGACCATTTGGAGGCGCAAGCTCAGAGAAACTTCAATAAAATGACTGGGCAGAGAATGAATCTATAAGGGAGATGAAAAATTTTGACCAAGGGCTAAAGCTGATTGGCTTAAGGGCTTTCCGAGAAAAACTCTTTTGC
>KZ309045.1:60667-74968 GCA_000376725.2 Ladona fulva
GGTAGTCGAACGTTGGGTGAGAAAGTGATCGGTCGTCAGTAGGATTCGGTCTGAGGGTCTGCACCTAAGGGTGTGGACGCAGGACCGATGAGTGTCTGCGCCGCCATCCGCGATAGACTGCGTCCCACCGAAGTCTCCTCCAAGTGAGTTACTGACTGTGTTTTCATCATTGTGTACTGTTGTCCGAAGATAATAAAACTTTCAAGCATGATTCGCCGTCTCGATGAATCTCTGCCGACCTGAGGATCGAACCCCGTGAACTTATGTCGAACGCGACCGCTCGCGCGTCACGACAAAATATCAACTAAATGTGCGGAAATTTGATCGTCGGAGCACCAACAACCACAGAAGAACACCCTGCATATATTAAACTTGCATATTATGCCTACATATACATTTTTGGAGTAACTTTTTAATACGGGAGGTTAGTATGCCTTACTCCATGAGGAAGTAGCGATGCATAAATAATTGCGTAACTGAAAATCCATTTATGCCAACTTCGTGCCGACATTCAATGCGAAGCTCTGAGTGGGATTTTTTTTCCGCAGTAAATATTTTCAGAGATAACATTTCCTGTATGTATTAAAATCATTCAGGCTCTTAACCGGTTACAATAAATTAAAATCTAACAACTAGTATTTTTTAAGAAGTTACATTTATATATAAAGCTTAAACTTATTTTACGGCGTGACTATCATAAAATATCTGTTAACATTTACATATTGGTTTTCATAAGTTTATGGATTTTATTAAGGCATTTTTTAAGTTATAACGATGATAAAACTTTTCTAAAAACATCGATTCAAGCCAACTACAGGGTTATGAAAAGCGTTCGTCGTAATAGAATGGAAGATGCCAATGTGGTTGAGTTAACATCTACAAGGAGTACTCCATGAGCCATCAAATAAAATCCTGTCCAATGCCCATTTCCTTGTCTGAGATAGCATCATCAGGGACTGAAACTAATGAACAGAAGGACTGTCGGTCACCAATGCGTGAATAAACAGTTGCATATCGAAATCTAAAAGTCTATACAGAGTCTTATCAATATCAATATCAGAATTCATAACGAATTCAATCTTGAAAACTTAAAACTTATCCATTTTTCATATAATGGTCATATGCCTGGGAGAATTTGTAATTTTATAAGAATAAAAATGCTCTGATGAATTAAAATATGGATTTTAATAAGACTCTTTACAGACTTGTACACTTTTTATTAACAGACAGGTTTAAATACCTAGGAGTTACACTCAGCAGTAGTTTATCGTTCAAGGAACATATTCGAGATTCTATAGGAAAGGCGAATAGAATTCAAAGATTAATAAGCCTGAACCCTGAGAGGATGTCTATCTAGTGTTAAAGAAATTGCGTAATTTTCCCTCGTTCGACCAAGTCTTGAATACTGCTGCGCAATCTTGAATCCATATGAAGTAGGGTTAGTCTCATATTTAGAGATGGTTCAACGTAGAGCAGCCCCTTTTGTCAGTGGAGATTACAGGTTCGATAGTAGCGTTACGGCCATGATAAAATCACTCGGGTGGAACTCACTGTAGGAGAGAAGATCTGATTATCGACGAAAGCTTTTCGAAAAATTCATCGGTCCAGAATTCTTAGGTGAAGTAAAGGATATTGTCATTCCGGCGAAAAGCGAGCGTGATCTTCCAGAGGCGACAACCAACCAGTACAAGGAAACAATCGCTAAAACAGTTAGTTACTTCTGGTCGTTCATTCCGAATAGCATCAGAGAATCTACTCGGGTTGATTAGTTAAGGTGTTAATGCACCCCTGCCGTACGCCACTGGTGGCTGGCTGGGTACAAATGTAGTAGAGGTAAAAACGCTCTGCAAGCCGTATGTCGGCAAATAAACTCGCATTTTGAGGAAACTGGGAAGTTCCAGATTACAGATTTCTAAGAATAACCCTAGGCGCATTTCAGAAAAAATGTCTCCATTTTCAAGTTGCCGTTGTGTAACCCTTGAGAATGGAGACATTGTTTCTCATTTTGCATTTTGGAAACAATGTCTCCATTCTCAAGTTGCCATGGTGGAAACCTTGAGAACGAAGATATTGTTTCCGAAATGCGCATAGGTTATTTTCTATAAATCGGTAATCCAAAAGCCACGTTTGCTTTCAAACGTGAGATCCATATACCGAGGTGCGTCTTACTTTTTAAACATCTAATCTAAACCTCTAAAATATCCTTTGGGTGAAATGTCTCTGGATAAATCGTCCCTGGGTGAAATTAAAACTGTCTTTTGGATGAAGTCTTTCAGTGAAACGCCCAGGAACCACACTCACCATGGGGTCATTCCTTCCCTATATACCCTCACCCTGACCCTTATATTGTACGTTTGTTCCCATTGTTCCAACGACTATATCGATTCGCGTTATACAAAAGCGTCTTCGTCGTCATTCGAGAAGTTTTCTCCTCACTTTCTTCCCACCCTCACTTTAATCTCTCCCTCTGCCCTCATTAACGATTCTCCGTACCATCCTTTTCTTCATATACCTCTCGTTCGCCTCGCTTAACTCATCGTCCAGTTTTTACTTCCGTTATCCCTTTCCCATCTCCTTTATTCCCCCACCCCATCTTCACCCTCATGGATTTCCCAATCCTCCTGTCTCCACATAAATTTACGTCTTCCATTTTCCCAAAAACCCCCAGAGAAGGACGGTCCATCTTCCCGCTAAAAAAATGAAAGAGACGAATGGTTTCATAATGGGGGAGAGAGATGGATTGGCACTCTTCTCTATAGGAAATTAATTATAGATAAAATTCCTACCCATAGGGGACGTAAGGAAATTATATACACTATCATTAAGCTTATTATTCTAGTTGAAAAAACTGACGATTTTAATATTGGAAAATAATTAATAAAAATTTGATTATTTCAATCTAGGCCCGTAGTTAGCCTCTGTTATAATTGCGGCTTGAGCTGAGGGCAACGGGAAAATTTTCGTAATATTTTGGATTCCTAAATTATTCGAAGACTCAATGCAAAGTTTTCTTAACTTGAAACTCAGGAGGATTTGTGAGACGAGAGTATACGAATAATACTCGTAATACCAGCACAACAGAAATTAATGCGTAAATGAGCTTCCGGAAAGCCAAGAGGGCAGTGCCGTTGCCTTTGGTGAAAGCGGTGTCCTGTTTGATTCGCAGTGGGTACCCGAATGTTCAAAATTACCTCAGATTTCGAATTCAACTTTTCTACTACAATTAGAGGGCAACGGTTTCAATTTAATAGAATCGTGATTGTAAGAGTAGCACTTATTTTAAAAAGTTCGATAGCTAAGGTCATGTCGCTCGTTAGCCACCACCGGGAGTCGAAGCGGGACCGCTTTCACCGTAGTCGAACGCATTACCCACATGGACATCCGGAGTTCTTCGCGATTGTAAAATATAAGCAAGATATTAGAGGAAATCATAATGAAACGTCTTTATTTGGGGTAGTTCGTTACTAAAAGCCTCCTCTCTCTCATCTAGCCCAAAGGAGATGAACTCTCTGTAAATTCCAATTACGCTGAAAGAGCACCGAAATTGAATCGAGAACGGATTCTCAAAATGACAATTTTGAATGCCTTACATAATCTTATCATCTTGAATGAAGCAGCCAGTTTTGGATTTAGTTCTAGAGTAGTTTCTATTTACAGAATATTTTGATCCATCGGAATAGAACTCTACATCTACAGGAAACATTTAAAATTTTTAATATACTGCTCGAGATTTTTTATGGATACCGACAACGGTATCGTATATATTTGAACTGGAGATTGATGGAGGGAAGAAGTGATTGGAATTCGGGGAATTTCAATATTTACGCACCTTTCTCGCCGGAAATGACGTAAATTACTTCCCTACCGCCACACAAGCCTGTCACTTTTTTCGTTTCACCGCTTATTTTTTTATCAGTTCAAATTAGTAAAAATGCTGTAAAAACTAATAATATTTGTAAATGTAAAATGAAGGGAAATTTGTTAACTGTATTTATAAATAAGCTGAGATTTAGAAAAAAGGGAGAAAACAATTCCCCTTACACAAGAGAGGCTATCAGCTTAGACATCAGCGTAACTGGAGGTAAGCCTAGAGGCGAAGGTATGAGAAATCAATCCAATTGAATGAATAAAATAAGAAAAAAAACTTTCTATAGGAAATTTTCCTTCATACTCAAAAATGAAAAGCCAACATAAAAATAACTTTTTGCTTAAAGAATCGAAAAGTATCACTGTGCATATTCAGTTTTAGATCCTTCAGTCTTTCTTTATAAAAGTTATTTTTCGCCTTAATTCCCATCATTCCTACAGGAAAATGAATTTGAATTGGATTCGAGACTTCTACAGCTCCGCCCTGAAAGTTTAGCCTCCAAGAGAAAGCAAACAAACGGACAAAAAGAGATGAATATTTTTATTGAGCAGGAGGTTGAAAAAGCTTTGATTTGAAAGAAAGGACGTTTATATTACAACTCTACTGGTATGTCAACAGAGCTAATCGGTGGAAACAGTGACATTACCGAATATATGAGATCGAAAAATCTGAGGCAACAGCTATGTGTCACGGAAAGGAAAGAATCAATGTGAAGTAGTAAAAATATTTTCTTATTCATCCATTTTTGTGTTAATATTAAATCAACGGTTTTTCTTCGATATATCTATATGCTTACATATCAATAGTGAGAAAAATTAGTGTGGTGATTTTACAAGCCTGCTAGAAGCAAGGTGACTTCGGATAATGGTCGCAGACTGTGTAGGCATTGACAGTATCCCTCGCAATATGGACAATATTTAATTTAACACTACCTTAAATCCAAATGGAAGTTAGACGAGGCGAACACAGTTTTGCTTTTAAATCCCTCCCGTACTTTTACGTAGCCACGAAATGCCAACCGACATATTCCACTTTAATCCATTATTTTTTTGGGAGATGATTCCGGAGTGATGGTCAATTTTGCGATTGCGGACAAAAGCATACGGAGGATTAAGATGGAATGGTAGTAGTTTATAGTTTAGCATCCCGGATCCATTCTCCGGGACATGGCGCTTAAACGCTCAAAGTTATTTCTACTTCGGTGCCTAAAAAGCACCACGCTGCAATGCTGAATTTCCATTTTCATATTTTTTCACTGCTTCTCGATTCGGTGAGACAAAAAGGAGAAATGTTAGGCTTACAGACGAAACTCTAAAGCAGTAATGGCATTGTTATTCAGTAGATAGTGGAAAGCTACATTCATTTAGAGCGGTAATTCACATCCAAGAGGATAAATCCTAGCTAATGGCGAGTGCAGAAACGATAATTCTCGAACCAGGATTCAACAGCACAAACCTTATGACCGTGGATGAGCTTCACGACTATGGTGATTCTGTGCACACATTTATTTACTTCCAGTACAATTTTAACAGCCACCGCCTCAAGCAATTTCATGACAGTAAAATGGCAAATAAAATTTTTATGAGATATTATACCAATGGAATCTTTAATGTGATTAAGATATAGGGCATATCCATGAAATTGCCAATTATATGTTTATCGTTTTTCGTTCATTTCCATTAATAGCGCATTTGAAAAAGTAGAAAACGTTGTGGGATTGAACTATATTTTAGTTACTGCCAGATGTTTTTGTGCATTTATCCTTGCTTTAAAAACAACCATTTAACAAATCTCTTGATTTCGCTTCACTTAAGTGCAACTTTGCTCAAAGGGTACTCCGTATTAAAAGTATTTTTTTGTAAAGCATGTTTATCTAAGCATTTACGGTAAACAACTTCCAGTGCAGGGTAAACGAATCTAACGATTATTTATTCACTGCAGTGTATTAGATAAAAGCGTATAAATTAAACGAATTTAAGAGAATATAGTATGGTTTTGGTAATCCAACTTATAATTCAGTGCATCACGCGCGAGAAGATTTCCATTAATCTAGACAAATCAATTATAATTTACCTTTCGTGCAATTAAAAAGGCTACCGATAAGTAAAGAAAAAAAATGTATTTGACCAAAGCATGTAAGTTTGAAGCAATTACGAGAGCGCGAGATCGTTTTTATTCAGTACATCTTTACTTTTGTTAAAGCAAAAAACTTCCATCTGAGAAAAATTACGCCTCTCACGTCTCCAAATTTCCCCAAGCATTTTACTCTGATAAAATCTACCCTAGAATTCCATGCATCTAATGCGAGACTTCCGGAATTATTCATTAAGAAATAAAAGAATCCTTTCAAGGCTAACGAACGTACCTCGAAGCCTTCCTCCACCCCTTCCTAACGACCACCGACCTCCATGACTTTTCTCAAGACCTTGGCCTCAACCTTACTTTTCTTTTAGATGAACGCGCATTTGGAGAACGGCCCGAGGAACTTGCAGTAGCTGCCCGTAAACACGGCGGCTTTTACGCGCCCTTCTTTGCCTCTTCAACTACTGCCAGAGTTCTTTTCCCTCGGGTTTTCGCTTCTACCGTGGGAGAGAACAGAGTTTTGTCGTGATGGACGGAGAAGCTCGCGTGGGAGAAGCTGAAAGGTTAGCAGAAGCCACTTTTCCACGGAAGCACGGATTGCAGGTAAAGGGGGATTCGGTGAGGGAGGATACATGTCAAAGGTGTTTTATGACCTGGATGATGCGTGGCTGAGCAAGTATTACACTCTTCGCAAAGTTGCCTCGAAAAGGAAAGCGCAGAAACAGCGACTTTAGGGAGATGGTGGACATAGAGAAAAGTTTTTATCTTCAAGATTCATGGTGCGTGAGTTTCTGGATGACTTAATAAAAGGAAGGACGAGCGAGATGGAAGGGCATCACGAGAGTCCCGTTTGCGTGATTTAATTCGTGTCACTTTCTTGGCTGACATCGAGCATTAATGTGGTCAACTGAGATAAATATGGTCGCAAAGAATTGCCCAGTAGGGGAATCATATAAGCACGCTAGACTGGCTACAACGCATAACTTTCCTCGAGCAATTTCTGTTTCGCGAAAATAAAAATGAAAAACAAATTATCAAAATATATATGAATCATTGCCTATGGATATGGAATTCGAAACAGCAAAAATTATACAAAATTAAAGATATTTACGAGCATTAATAAGGAGATTACTCTGTATACAATGAAAAGTACATATGTTATTATCCTTTCCATATAATATTTTATTGAAATTTAATGACTAATGAACGGAAAATAGTACAAGATTGGCTGGCATTTAGTGAAGTACTTAAGGTTAGAAAACTGCAATCTCAAATATTCTGTGTATTTACCGTAAAGTGAAACGCGTTAAAGCAAAGATGAGTTCCAGCAGATGACACTAATTATTCGAAAAAACTTGTTACTTTACTTTTTCAATGTCGCTTAATGTACATCAAAAGTTGCTAAAAATGGGAACAAAATAATAAAACTAAAATGCTAAAAATACAAAACACTAAAAGTAATTCAAAATAAGGTAAATTAGTTCTCATAGATAGAAATTCAGCTCAGAAATTGCATAATCTAATCATAGAACATGAAATTGGTCTATTATCATCTAAACGTAATTCCAATTCGAGAAATAGAGCACCTAATTGTTCGTACATAGAGAGGATACGTAATAGAGTATCTACTTAACAGAACATGCTAGTTGGAATGCGAGATATCGCTAAAACAGAAAAAATAACTAAAAGAAAATTACCGAGAAAATCGCTTAGCTGGCAACTATACTCGGAGAGTTCAAACATTCGGAAGGTCATAGGAAACTTGATATGTTTTCATCAGAAATTAATTATTCAACATTTGATTTAAGACTATGACCATAATCTATGACTGTACGTGGGACTACGGATACAAAATCTATGAAAGTTAAGACATGAGCCTTCACATTATTATTGGCTATCAAGATTAGGTCATCATATACATACTTATTCTTATATTATTAAACTATGACATGATTATGTAAATTTATTTCCAACCCCAAATGCAAAAGCAATTATATGGCCAGAGATTAAAATGGAGGCATTAAACCACGTAACTGAAACTCTTGAAATCATCGAGTCAATAATACTCATATCGACAAGAGAACCGAACTATTCAACAAAAGTATCCTCAGAATCGATCGGAATTTAATTACAATGACTCTACCCTTCACGGTTAAATTATGGTATATGACTAAATAGATTTTGTAAATTTGTTGGATAAAATTTCACAGAATGTGACTGATATGATCTTTACAAGAAAAAATATAAGTCAAATAAAACGTTAGCGAGGCTTTCATCTATAATATTCACTATTTTTATGCAAATAGCTTCCTCATACATGTAATTCTGTAATTATTTTTTCATTTAAGTCATATCAGCCTCCTCTTTGCATCCTGGCTGTTTAACCTCCAAGCCATTAAAGAAGACTTTAAACCGGGAAGAGGATTGAGGTCATGAAAGATTTCACATGGCATTAATGCGTAAATTCTGTTTTCGCGACTGAATCTAAAAGGCATTTAATTCAAACTTATAGGCACACATACGAGGAGAGATGGAGGGAAATCCAAAAGCCCATTTAGGAGCTACCCCCTAACAACTCATAAACTGAGTGAAACATCAAACCTTCGTAAAGCGACATTAACTTCAACAACGCCGTCACCACTACTTTTTTAACCATTCTGAAATAAGTCCGTAAATTTTATTAAGCTGAGTGCAATATATAAGCCCCGAAGTTGTGCGCATGACCACCAGAGGTTTTATGGACAAAATGAAAACGGCAACGCTTTTCCCGAAAGTGGGTGTAACATCTTCAGTGAAGGTCATAAAAGGGAATAAGGCAATAGGGAATAAGGCTGTACGACTGGTCGTAAGTGAAACGTCGCTTCAGTAAAATAAACCTAAAGACAAAATTTTCCATGAGAGCATGTTGAACATTTTCTAAATTATTAGTCCTATGCGTAGAAGATACTTTAGATAGAAGTTTTTAGAAATGAATTATATGTTCGTATTACTTGCGTATGTACAAATATATAAAACAAACTCCCGATGATACCATAGAACTAGTACTAAAATTTCACCTTATACAGCAAACAGTGAAATTAAGAAGTCTTAGCGATTCTTGCGAAGAACGCACCAATTAAGCGATTTTCAATGATAAAAAGAACTCTACATTTGGCAGTAAAATTTGAACCTTCCACGACCTATGTTTCAACGCGTCATTATTAGGCTACCTCTAAATTACTGACTTGGTGATGATGACGCTATGCATTGTAAACCCAGGTTATGGGAGATTAAAATTCTGTCGTAACGTGTAAAAGTTGGTTTTATTCCTCTCTATTCCTGTAAAGCTACCACAAAGATAAGGCAGAAACAGTGGATTATGAAAACGAACCTTCTTCAGATGTACGATTCATATAAATTCAATGTGATGCAAAAATCTAGGAAACAATTCCCAACATCGCTAGAGACATCTAAGTTGAGCATTACTGTAATTGTCGAATGAATCAAATCACGTTTCTTCCGGGGAAGAGCACTAACGGAATTGCTCCCAAAATTTCTACAAATTTGAGAATTTTTTTATTAAAAAAGATCAATTATAAAATAGTAAAATAACTGAAGAAACTATACTGATTAAACACCTAAAATATTAATAAGTAGTTGGAATTCCATGAGGCATTTAACTTATTACAAATGCATTAACAACGTATAAGTTATACGCAATCTCTTATCAATAAAATCAATTTTGAGGGATTTATGGTCAAAAAGATAAAAAAATACTAACACCTAAGCTAGATATGTTAATCTATATAGTAAATTTTTTATCNATGAGGCATTTAACTTATTACAAATGCATTAACAACGTATAAGTTATACGCAATCTCTTATCAATAAAATCAATTTTGAGGGATTTATGGTCAAAAAGATAAAAAAATACTAACACCTAAGCTAGATATGTTAATCTATATAGTAAATTTTTTATCGTCCATTTAAAACTAAGAAAGAAATGAAAATAAACAATGAAAGGAGTGCAAAAAAATAAGAAAATTACCTTATGCGAAAAATTTATATTTAAGGAGCGATATAAGCAAAGTTAACAACAAAGAAAGGATAGATGAAAAGATGATAAAACAATAAGGTTAGAAAAAATCAGACCATATCCAACGTCTTCTGTCACCAGTTTTCCCTTTTATTTGAAGATGTACCTATGAGTCGAATCAATGATCGTCTCGTAATAAATTTTGTGGTTTGTATAATTCAGACTTTTTCGTTACTTATTTCTAGTATTATTTCAGGAATGAAAATCGCAACAAGAAGGATAAAATTATCCTTTCAACTTTTCACTAACATAGTCGAACCTGAGAACATATTTTTTCTGGCGATGAATTGCCCCATTAGAATTCTCTAATTAGTTTCTTTGGAGGCGAACATTTCAGCTCATCTCCGAGGAATTCATTTCCGTCGCGTAAGGTTAGCTTATCACTTCAACACTTTTAGCTTCTATCTCTCATGAGACACTTGTTGTTACCGAGGCTTCCTTCGATCGAGCACATACCATCTCCAATTACACAAAATCGTTCCCAATCTCTCCCCGTTCCTGCTCAGATCTAAAAGCCTGTCCAAGTCACCAGTTTTTCCATCGCGTCAAAGCAAAACATTTAGGTCAATTGGTGCTTACGGTAGTCTCGTGAATAACAGGGGATTGAGCTCTCGTAGTCCACAGTAGAAGTGTATTCTCTGGTAGATTTAGATCAATGGTGAGAAACACTGAGTTCTGAGGCTGTTACGGCCCGAAGCTATATTTACAGGTATTAATATGATGTGATATTATTGCTCATGTAAGTTATAACTGAATCGTGATGGCTTGCATAATCTCAATTAAATTACGTGAAAAAATGCAGAAAAATGCGGAAATCTCCATTGAATAACGTGAAAATATAATCTTGGACAAACTTCTAGGAGAGAATCTAAAGCAAAACCAATCCCAGAAAATGGCTGAAGGCAAAATGCCGACAAATTTCTTAGTTATGAATTCATCCGTTATTATATCCGGTATAGGATTATTCAAGGATGGACCACAGGAGTGACATAAATTGGATAAACTTACCTATCCCAAATGTCTTAGCCAGAAATACGACTCACGAGTTATAATCTTGAAACATGAGTACTTCAAATGTTGTTGTTTATAAATAGGAAGACGTAAATTTCCCTCAACACTTCTGTTGTCTCTTCTTGCACTTATATATATACTGATATATATGAATGATCTGCACTCATTTCAATATACTTCTATTATTCTACTTCTTCTTACAAAACATCGTCATCTTTTGCAAGGATTGAAATGCGTTCACCCAAAAGTGTAAAATAATAATTACGTTTCTAATTTATCCACTAACAGTTTTAGGCAAAAGAGTTTATATGTGAAACGGTGATTTAATAAAAGTTGAATGATGAATAAAAAATTCAATTCCGGCGAAAAGGAGAGTATTTTTACAGACGGGTAGAACCAAAGCTGCATAACTAAGATTAAGTGCCTCAATATCTCGCAAATTCTTAGATGTACCTTTTCCTTTAAATTTTCGGTAGTTATTCGTCTTTCACGAGTATTATATAAAATATTATCTTGAAAGAAAACAAATTCTATTTACCAATAGAGTAAACCTTGTTAAATACTCGTGCAAAAAATTGTATGATCTACTAAAACTAGTGTAAATGCTGAATAAATGCATACATTCTAGCACTATCCTTTCTCTTTGACTTTAACGACTCAGTTTTTTCGGTGCCGACCAATTTATTACGGCTCATCCGCGTAAGTAGGGTGCAAATTGCGTTAAGCCTGGAGATGGGATCGTGGACCTTGGCCATCTACTAACAGTTTCCATCCAATCTACCTTCATTGGCAAGCACTTCAACACCAGGATTCGATTTATGAATACGCCTGTTAGATTCAGAAGTGGCCGCACTCGGAGGAATCAAACTTACAAAATAACTACGTGTTATTTCAATTTTAACCACCCAGCACATTTCTCAAATGAGCTAGCAATGTTAACCTAGAGTGTAATGCGATATTTTAGAGTTTATCACTCCAAAGTTAAGGAGACTTTTTCTGGAAAGATAATAAGAACTTTTTCTGGAAATAGGAACGAAATTCTCATGTTAAACTTGCATAAAACGTATTCTATAAAGAAGACCGATGGAAATAATTCTGTTAAATTGTTAGACTCTCAGTCACATAGTTATAAATGTTTTGACTGAGAATAGTAAACTCTGAAAGCACTCATAAATATTGATTGACACTTTAAAAATTCTAAATAGGAAAAGAAATGATTCCATTTACTTTGGTTACACATATTTTATACTTTTTCAAGCTTTAGAATTGAACGTATTTTATACGTCCGTTGAACGTATAAAAAGTATTTTAATCGCTAAAAAACATCCATCCTTGTTTTCCTTAATTTGGATCATTTAGTAAGTTAAAATTGCTCTAGAAGTTTTTTCTATAGGTTTATTCCTGTTAATAACTGCTCAAAAATTGCAAAATTAACGTTATTTCAGGCCACAATTATAACCGAAGACACATTGCATAACATTAGAGACGCGCATTACTCAAAGACCATGAATGCAAGTATGCAACGAAAATAAGGCTTTTCTATTCTATTTTAAAATTTCACAAATACTTGATTAATACCCAAAATAAAATGATAAAATGGTAATGACATTTAAAAAAATTCTTTATCGAGATTAAAATGTTTTAATCAGTTCGGTTTAGCAAAACATTAACTTCCTTATTCAAGTTTGAGAACTATTTTCCATATATTTGCCTCGCAAATTATAGGTTATTTGAAAAATAAGAAAAAAATATAGCAAAAATAAAATAATTTAAATTATACATAATAAATGCTTTATTTGGAATATTTGATCAAATTTAAATTGTCTGACGTACGTAAATAAACCAAGGAATAGAGTCAATCGGTATACTTATCCCTTTCTACATAATAACATTAGACATTACGAATGTCAACCTGATTTCAATGCCGACGGAAATGCTGACCCAGATAATGCTGTGACAGGAGACAGTAAACAGAATTCATCCAGTTTTTCGTAAAATACAGCAGACTACGTTATGCCTACCTTCAGTTGCTAAGCAATTTTTCATCTCCAGCCCATTCAGGTCTATCCATTCAAACAATCGAAATGTCTTAAGTGCTCGCGATGACGTAGGGTCTATTTTTGTCGAATCGAATCGCTCTCTCGTATTATATTTTTTATCTTCGCCCCCATTCATTCTTCGAATGGCCTCTTCATCAACCGGGTGAAAGTCGTGAGGACGATTTGGTGCGACGCGGGATCACCCGTCCTCGGAGGGTTCCATCAGACAAATGAGACGCAAGATTTATTGGCCTAGCGAATGGCAATAATAAAAGGAACGACCGCCTCTATTTCGATGAAGAGGAAGGCACTCAGACTCTAATGAACCGCTTTACATTCTGTTAAAAGCACGGATGGCGAAGCGCCCTTTTTTAATTCCGACAATCACCGCGACGGGGCGCTGATTGTCGCGAATGTGAAAGCAAGGTGTAATCTTCGTCTCTCATCATCTGACGCCTTTTACCTGCCAAAATCATTTATTTTTATACGAGCTTCCGAAGATAAATTAAGGTTAGCTGAATAGAAACTGAAAAACGAGGGAGGAACCGGAAGGAACCGAATAAATGTCGAGTCGTTACTAAGCTGAGTGGCAGACATAATATTGTTCATAATGAGATCCTCCCAAGATTTTACTACAAATTGCTGAAATTAATATCACATCCTTAAATATTATTTCATGTAATTATAAATCAGAAATTATCGCACTATGGACATGTCATTTCTGTTCACCATCATTCTAGCGACGAAATTTCATTTGATTCACGCATAAGTTTGATTTTACACCTAATTTAAAGAATTATTACAAACAGTCATTCTACTCTTCGATGATTACTCACGGAAAAGGTATTTGATCCTTTCCAGGTTATTAGTTTGACACCTTCCTCCCTGTGAAGATGTACAAGTAGGAAAAGTGGACGCGGTGATAATAAGTTGAAAATCAAGGAACGCGAGCAGAAAGCATATATACCACAATACTCATTCGTTAATTGGTGCATTAGGGAATGGAACGCTTTACTTGGCGAATTTCTCAAATCAATTTCGAAGAATGTAAGTTTTCAGTAAGAAACTTAATCTTAGAACTACTTTGTTTTAAATGTGATATCGCGGCTGTCTCCACTAATTTTTAATCTATCGAATGTATACCGTATTTTTTCATTATTCTTAGCAATTTCACTGGAAACCTAGGAATTATGGTATCTTACTAATTATTTACCTTTTTAATATTT
>KZ309045.1:76364-97303 GCA_000376725.2 Ladona fulva
CGGTTTAGCAAAACATTAACTTCCTTATTCAAGTTTGAGAACTATTTTCCATATATTTGCCTCGCAAATTATAGGTTATTTGAAAAATAAGAAAAAATTATAGCAAAAATAAAATAATTTAAATTATACATAATAAATGCTTTATTTGGAATATTTGATCAAATTTAAATTGTCTGACGTACGTAAATAAACCAAGGAATAGAGTCAATCGGTATACTTATCCCTTTCTACATAATAACATTAGACATTACGAATGTCAACCTGATTTCAATGCCGACGGAAATGCTGACCCAGATAATGCTGTGACAGGAGACAGTAAACAGAATTCATCCAGTTTTTCGTAAAATACAGCAGACTACGTTATGCCTACCTTCAGTTGCTAAGCAATTTTTCATCTCCAGCCCATTCAGGTCTATCCATTCAAACAATCGAAATGTCTTAAGTGCTCGCGATGACGTAGGGTCTATTTTTGTCGAATCGAATCGCTCTCTCGTATTATATTTTTTATCTTCGCCCCCATTCATTCTTCGAATGGCCTCTTCATCAACCGGGTGAAAGTCGTGAGGACGATTTGGTGCGACGCGGGATCACCCGTCCTCGGAGGGTTCCATCAGACAAATGAGACGCAAGATTTATTGGCCTAGCGAATGGCAATAATAAAAGGAACGACCGCCTCTATTTCGATGAAGAGGAAGGCACTCAGACTCTAATGAACCGCTTTGCATTCTGTTAAAAGCACGGATGGCGAAGCGCCCTTTTTTAATTCCGACAAGCACCGCGACGGGGCGCTGATTGTCGCGAATGTGAAAGCAAGGTGTAATCTTCGTCTCTCATCATCTGACGCCTTTTACCTGCCAAAATCATTTATTTTTATACGAGCTTCCGAAGATAAATTAAGGTTAGCTGAATAGAAACTGAAAAACGAGGGAGGAACCGGAAGGAACCGAATAAATGTCGAGTCGTTACTAAGCTGAGTGGCAGACATAATATTGTTCATAATGAGATCCTCCCAAGATTTTACTACAAATTGCTGAAATTAATATCACATCCTTAAATATTATTTCATGTAATTATAAATCAGAATTTATCGCACTATGGACATGTCATTTCTGTTCATCATCATTCTAGCGACGAAATTTCATTTGATTCACGCATAAGTTTGATTTTACACCTAATTTAAAGAATTATTACAAACAGTCATTCTACTCTTCGATGATTACTCACGGAAAAGGTATTTGATCCTTTCCAGGTTATTAGTTTGACACCTTCCTCCCTGTGAAGATGTACAAGTAGGAAAAGTGGACGTGGTGATAATAAGTTGAAAATCAAGGAACGCGAGCAGAAAGCATATATACCACAATACTCATTCGTTAATTGGTGCATTAGGGAATGGAACGCTTTACTTGGCGAATTTCTCAAATCAATTTCGAAGAATGTAAGTTTTCAGTAAGAAACTTAATCTTAGAACTACTTTGTTTTAAATGTGATATCGCGGCTGTCTCCACTAATTTTTAATCTATCGAATGTATACCGTATTTTTTCATTATTCTTAGCAATTTCACTGGAAACCTAGGAATTATGGTATCTTACTAATTATTTACCTTTTTAATATTTAACTAAATATTAAAAAGGTAAATAATATTATATTATTATTATATTATATTAAATAAGTTACCTTTAATGCATGAAATTTAAATGCATAACGTTATATGTGTAATGTTCTGCTTACAGGAGGTTTTTGGAGGGGAGTCCTACACCGTCTTTGAATGAATGCTAGGCAAGATTAAATAAATACAATTAAAGTTATACTCATCTTCATCGCTGCCATATGGCCAGAAGGCCAAATTGCAACTAAAAATAAATTGATCAAGCGGATAATGACATCTGATAATAGGGGAATGGTTACATATGGCTTATAAGCAATTCAGTAATTTTCGTATTTACCTTTAAATCTCGCCGGAATAAAGAAGTTTTATAACGGTTGCTTTATCTTTTTTCCTTTAAACATTAATAAATAACATCGCTAACTCACAACCTTACTAATAACATAAACATCTGAAAGTCTTGATACTCCACCTTCACATAGTTAAGGATTGGTAGCCCTATGGAAAATATATAGGCATTTACAATTATTTTAATGGTTGATAGCTCAGTACTATTCGTACTTTTCTTGGTGCAAATTGTAATTATCATTATTTTCCATTTCACATTGAAATCAATACTGCCAATACTATATATAACAAGCACCTTTTAAACATATTTTTATAAAATAATTAGATATTTGCATTTTTCAGTGATATTTTAGCCATGAATGTCTTATTCAAGCCTATTCATCCCTGCTATGCGAATATATACTTAACAGTAAATTCTACGAATTATTTGGAAAGGGGAAACTTAAATTCTCTTTGAAATATTACAGAATCAGAAGAGTAAGAAAAGGGAGAAGATCGGTATCGGTAAAAATGTCTTCATGAGTAACTTTAGAGGCTCTTATCGAGTTACTTTCTTGAGAAAAGACATTTTGAGTTATTTCTAAGCGTATTGAGTCTCTAAGATGACCTTTTGCATCTACTTTAATCTTGGCGCCCCTAGGATACCAACGTTTCGCTTGTATCCTTGAGAGTGAGTAGGAAGCAATCCAAGAAAAATATTTTACAACCAAGCGAGGGTGGGCCGCAGACGCAAACGCGGTTGGCTCATCGGTTACGCAAGAGCCAACCAAGCGACAGACCCCTCACATACCTTCGTTCATTTTTGTGAAAACTAATTTAAAGCTTACACAGAAATAGAATTTAAGTTTCAACGTACCGAAGCTTCAGACTACCTTAAAAACTAAAGAGTGCTCGTTAAATGAGTAAATCCTTCAAAAGTCCCCATTAAATGGAAAACAAATAATTTCGTTTAGTTGCATGAAGCAAGTAGATAATTTTCTAGTGTTTTTCCTCCTGAATTATCTTATTTTAATTCAAATTAACTGCTGCCATACATTTGCCCAAATTCACTGATACATAAATGTAAATGTTAACAGCGATATCTAAAAACTTGGCTCTATTAGGTTGATGTAAAATTATTAAGTATCAACGGTATGTTTACTTATTTATTTATTTAATAATCATTGCAAGTTGGTCGATGGACCAGGTGGCAATCGTCAAGGGGGATAAAAGAATAGAGTCAATCGGTATACTTATCCCTTTCTACATAATAACATTAGACATTACGAATGTCAACCTGATTTCAATGCCGACGGAAATGCTGACCCAGATAATGCTGTGACAGGAGACAGTAAACAGAATTCATCCAGTTTTTCGTAAAATACAGCAGACTACGTTATGCCTACCTTCAGTTGCTAAGCAATTTTTCATCTCCAGCCCATTCAGGTCTATCCATTCAAACAATCGAAATGTCTTAAGTGCTCGCGATGACGTAGGGTCTATTTTTGTCGAATCGAATCGCTCTCTCGTATTATATTTTTTATCTTCGCCCCCATTCATTCTTCGAATGGCCTCTTCATCAACCGGGTGAAAGTCGTGAGGACGATTTGGTGCGACGCGGGATCACCCGTCCTCGGAGGGTTCCATCAGACAAATGAGACGCAAGATTTATTGGCCTAGCGAATGGCAATAATAAAAGGAACGACCGCCTCTATTTCGATGAAGAGGAAGGCACTCAGACTCTAATGAACCGCTTTGCATTCTGTTAAAAGCACGGATGGCGAAGCGCCCTTTTTTAATTCCGACAATCACCGCGACGGGGCGCTGATTGTCGCGAATGTGAAAGCAAGGTGTAATCTTCGTCTCTCATCATCTGACGCCTTTTACCTGCCAAAATCATTTATTTTTATACGAGCTTCCGAAGATAAATTAAGGTTAGCTGAATAGAAACTGAAAAACGAGGGAGGAACCGGAAGGAACCGAATAAATGTCGAGTCGTTACTAAGCTGAGTGGCAGACATAATATTGTTCATAATGAGAACCTCCCAAGATTTTACTACAAATTGCTGAAATTAATATCACATCCTTAAATATTATTTCATGTAATTATAAATCAGAATTTATCGCACTATGGACATGTCATTTCTGTTCACCATCATTCTAGCGACGAAATTTCATTTGATTCACGCATAAGTTTGATTTTACACCTAATTTAAAGAATTATTACAAACAGTCATTCTACTCTTCGATGATTACTCACGGAAAAGGTATTTGATCCTTTCCAGGTTATTAGTTTGACACCTTCCTCCCTGTGAAGATGTACAAGTAGGAAAAGTGGACGCGGTGATAATAAGTTGAAAATCAAGGAACGCGAGCAGAAAGCATATATACCACAATACTCATTCGTTAATTGGTGCATTAGGGAATGGAACGCTTTACTTGGCGAATTTCTCAAATCAATTTCGAAGAATGTAAGTTTTCAGTAAGAAACTTAATCTTAGAACTACTTTGTTTTAAATGTGATATCGCGGCTGTCTCCACTAATTTTTAATCTATCGAATGTATACCGTATTTTTTCATTATTCTTAGCAATTTCACTGGAAACCTAGGAATTATGGTATCTTACTAATTATTTACCTTTTTAATATTTAACTAAATATTAAAAAGGTAAATAATATTATATTATTATTATATTATATTAAATAAGTTACCTTTAATGCATGAAATTTAAATGCATAACGTTATATGTGTAATGTTCTGCTTACAGGAGGTTTTTGGAGGGGAGTCCTACACCGTCTTTGAATGAATGCTAGGCAAGATTAAATAAATACAATTAAAGTTATACTCATCTTCATCGCTGCCATATGGCCAGAAGGCCAAATTGCAACTAAAAATAAATTGATCAAGCGGATAATGACATCTGATAATAGGGGAATGGTTACATATGGCTTATAAGCAATTCAGTAATTTTCGTATTTACCTTTAAATCTCGCCGGAATAAAGAAGTTTTATAACGGTTGCTTTATCTTTTTTCCTTTAAACATTAATAAATAACATCGCTAACTCACAACCTTACTAATAACATAAACATCTGAAAGTCTTGATACTCCACCTTCACATAGTTAAGGATTGGTAGCCCTATGGAAAATATATAGGCATTTACAATTATTTTAATGGTTGATAGCTCAGTACTATTCGTACTTTTCTTGGTGCAAATTGTAATTATCATTATTTTCCATTTCACATTGAAATCAATACTGCCAATACTATATATAACAAGCACCTTTTAAACATATTTTTATAAAATAATTAGATATTTGCATTTTTCAGTGATATTTTAGCCATGAATGTCTTATTCAAGCCTATTCATCCCTGCTATGCGAATATATACTTAACAGTAAATTCTACGAATTATTTGGAAAGGGGAAACTTAAATTCTCTTTGAAATATTACAGAATCAGAAGAGTAAGAAAAGGGAGAAGATCGGTATCGGTAAAAATGTCTTCATGAGTAACTTTAGAGGCTCTTATCGAGTTACTTTCTTGAGAAAAGACATTTTGAGTTATTTCTAAGCGTATTGAGTCTCTAAGATGACCTTTTGCATCTACTTTAATCTTGGCGCCCCTAGGATACCAACGTTTCGCTTGTATCCTTGAGAGTGAGCAGGAAGCAATCCAAGAAAAATATTTTACAACCAAGCGAGGGTGGGCCGCAGACGCAAACGCGGTTGGCTCATCGGTTACGCAAGAGCCAACCAAGCGACAGACCCCTCACATACCTTCGTTCATTTTTGTGAAAACTAATTTAAAGCTTACACAGAAATAGAATTTAAGTTTCAACGTACCGAAGCTTCAGACTACCTTAAAAACTAAAGAGTGCTCGTTAAATGAGTAAATCCTTCAAAAGTCCCCATTAAATGGAAAACAAATAATTTCGTTTAGTTGCATGAAGCAAGTAGATAATTTTCTAGTGTTTTTCCTCCTGAATTATCTTATTTTAATTCAAATTAACTGCTGCCATACATTTGCCCAAATTCACTGATACATAAATGTAAATGTTAACAGCGATATCTAAAAACTTGGCTCTATTAGGTTGATGTAAAATTATTAAGTATCAACGGTATGTTTACTTATTTATTTATTTAATAATCATTGCAAGTTGGTCGATGGACCAGGTGGCAATCGTCAAGGGGGATAAAATAATAGTGACATCTGCCCGGCATTCGCCCAAAGACGGGAGGAAAACCCCTCCAAAAATCTCCCGTGGACCGTTTTTAGATACAATAAGTATACAACAGCTCAGAATTCCAGTACAATAAAACTAAAGAGTACATACATACACATCGAACAATTATATAGACATAAAGTGAGTATAAAAATAAACAAATATACCTGTACGTGGGTATTATAAGTAAAAAAATTGCTAATATATATACAAACGATTTGTAATATTTTTCAAATAATATAATCGCAGGATCATCAAAATATTTTTATGTATATAAAGGTAGCTGTCGCAGTATATTGTAATGCATCTTAAGTCAGTTAAAGCTTTATTTCAAATGGATCTGTGAAAATGATAAATTTCAGAGAAACTTAAATTATTAATAAGAAGGTATAACTAGAGCTGTCATATGATTTTTTTTAATTTCTCCAAACAACTAGAAAAAATGCCAAATAAATCTTTTTAACTCAGCAATTAAAGAATTTTTGTTATGTGAGCTAGGCTTTACAACTATAGAAAGACATGCAGCCAGAAAATAGTAGTTAAAACAAATGACTAATTACTCAAGTTTTCATCCAAGCGTTCCCCGTATAAATCGAAATAAGAATCTCTTTACATTTTTTACATACCATACTTTACATAAGGTTTAACATATCAACTTCATATTATGTAAAAAAAATTGCTGATTCTTAGCATTCATGAATGCAAAGAATGTACGCAAAACCAAAGGACCAAAGAATAACATCTCCTCAGTAATTTTGATACAAGTTGAGATCAAATGCTAACCCTCTTGCGTCAAAGTACAATCACTCCCGTCTTTTCAACCGCTGTCTGTGCACAAAAATTAATCTCCGAAATATAATTCTTTTTATGTATCGAAAGTAAATATAAAAAACGAATGTTTATGTTTAGACTGGAAGATAGAAAGACAGGGGAGTTAGTTTTGGCTATATTCCAAATCCTCCCTTTATTACACAAATAAAAATGAGATGATTATGCCATTCTTAATGCCTGAAGGAAACGATAGCTATATGTATTTTCACTAATCCTTGCACTTAAGATTACGACAGGAAGGTTTCATTTCTTGCGTATAAAAAATAAACAGACCTCATATGAGTTTTTCGTGCTAAACATCTGAGGATAACCACTAAGGATGTACGGCAATAGGCCCCAATAGGCAATAATCCCTTCACATTAAGAACCCTGTAAATCTATAGGAAAAGCATAAAATACTGCATTACATTCGGCGGACAACAGCCGTTAAGAGTGCTCATGAAACATACTAATACATCTAGTGGGCAAAGCTTAAAAACTGACAATTAAAGAGTAAATATGCGCGCACCCTTGGGGTGAAGTTTAGCAACCAAAGGCCCTAGGCGCAAGGACCCTTCTAATGTCCCACCAAGAAGTCGTTTATGTTAAGAAACGAGAAAAGTAACATTTTTGGGCCCCTTGGGCTTTCAGCTAGCGACTGATGCCCCTCATTCGTCCCTGAGGAGCATACAAACTTATATTGTGGTAGTGCGGAGATAAAAAAGCTGGACGAAAGTGGGAGGGTCGATCTAATGTATAGAAAGGTGAAACAGTTAACGGGAAATAAAAAAACGAAACAGAACAACCACAATAAAAGATAATAATGGTAAAGTTATACGAGATCCAGCCAGCATAAGGGAAAGGTGGAAAGAATATGCCGAGGAACTATATGGGAAGGACATGAAGCCAACAAACATAATGTTAGAAAGTGAACAAGAAGTGGAGGACGATGATGTTGGACCTCGGATATTAGATAGTGAAATTGATAGGGCATTGCGTGATATGAAAGTAAATAAAGCAACGGGCATAGACGAGATACCCGTTGAGCTACTTAAAAACCTGACGGGAAAGGGTAAGAGAAAATTCTATAATTTATGTAGAAAAATGTATGATGATGGGGAGTGGCCAGATGATTTTACTAAGACAATCCTGATTCCTTTGCAGAAAAAGAATAATGCTTCTGAGTGTCGGGATTATCGTACAATCAGTTTAATATCTAACGCGGCAAAGGTTATTCTAAGGGTATTGAATAGAAGAACTGAAGGAAAAATTATGGGGTAAATCGGAGAGGACCAGTTCTGCTTTCAGAAAGGGAAAAGAACGAGGTATGCAATCGGGGTAATGAGGGTATTAGTAGAACGAAGCTTGGAATTTAAAAAGGATGTATGTGCATGTTTTGTTGATTTTGAAGAGGCTTTCGATAGAGTTCAATGGCCAAAACTAATAGGAATTTGAAAGAAAATTGGGTTGGAGTGGAAAGATAGGCGTTTGGTGCAAAATTTGAACTCAAATCAAACAGCGCGAGTTAGAATAACTGAGGGGGAGTCGGAATTGGCAGAGTTAGGTAGAGGGGTAAGACAAGGATGCCCATTATCACCATCGCTTTTCTTTTTAATATATATGCAGAGGAAATGGTGAATGAAGCTTGGGAAGAAAAAAGTAAGGGAGTGATAGTTGGAGGGAAAGTGGTAAAGTCAGTAAGATATGCAGACGATAAAGCTATTGTGTACGATTCCGAAAGGGGTTTACAAATACTAGTAAATGCACTAAACGATAAGGCAAGGGAATATGGAATGAAAATTAACGTAAGTAAAACTAAGGTAATGAGATTCACTAAGGGAAAGAAGGCTAAATTAACGATCAGGGTCGATGGGGAAAAACTAGAGCAGGTGGACAAATTCTCGTACTTGGGTAGTGTTCTATCTTGGGATGGGAGGTGTGGAGATGAGGTTCGAAAAAGAGTAGCATTGGCCAAGGAAGCTTTTATGAAGCGAAGGGAATTAATGACAAAGGGTCTCGATAAAGGAATCAGGAAAAGATTGGTAAAATCCTTGATATGGAGTGTTTTGCTATATGGGTGTGAAACGTGGACCTTACGAAAAGAGGACATCAAAAGATTGGAGGCATTTGAGATGTGGGTGTGGCGTAGAATGGAGAAGGTGAGCTGGGTGGATAGAAAAACAAACATAGAGGTGCTAGAAATGGTTGGGGAGGAAAGGGTTTTAATTGAAGTAATTAAGCGCCGACAAAAGAAATGGATGGGTCAGATATTGAGAGGAGAGGGATTGCTGAAGAATGTAATAGAAGGTAGAATGCAAGGGAAAAGACAGAGGGGAAGGCAAAGGCAAAAGATGTTAGATGACATAAAGGGTGGGGAAGTTACCAGGTAGCGAAAGAAAGGTCTATGAATAGGGAATATTAAGGCACATGGGCCTACCGAAAGGTAGAACACTTATGTATGTAGTGCGGAGATGAAATTTTAAATTTCTTGGAAATCTCTATAAACACATCACATTACAACCATCATATGGCCTAACGAGAATAAAAGCTCTAAAGTAAAACGACTTCAGCAAGAAGAATGGAATTCTAAGTAGCGTTTATGGAAGTTACTATGAGAAATATGATTTTCTACTCTCAGCCATTTAGTTGAAATTGCTATGATGAACTGCAATGACAACGGAAACTTTCAGTATAGATAATTAATGGAGATAGAAATTAAAATATAGGTAAGTGTTTACTTGAGATAGTAACTGACTTGTGATGATAACTTAGGCTATGTATGCCAAAGAAACAGTCAAAAATCAGAATCCGTTAAGTTACTCACGAATAACATTCAACCGCTTGTGTAGTAGATTTTCCTCATGGAGTCAACAGAAAGGGAATTACAGGGGCGCTAGTTTGACGTTCCATTACTCACCTGTAAAAGAAAGACAAGATTTTTTAGAAACACGTACAAATCGCACACAATTTGGTAAATATAAAAAAAAATATATTTAACTTAATAATAGTGTATAATATATTTTGTGAACACATTCCAATATCCCTGGCAAATACTCGTAAACTAGTTTTTAAAATACTAACTAATGACTTTTTAAAGTAATGTGACATAAAAACACACCTAATGAAAATAATGAACAAATCAATGGTTTTAATAAATTGAACCGTAAATAAGATTTGGAGGGGCCCAGCGTCTGTAATAAAGTAATGCAGTTGATATTGTTGGCATTGGTTACATT
Source organism: Ladona fulva (assembly GCA_000376725.2). Lineage (NCBI taxonomy): Eukaryota > Metazoa > Arthropoda > Insecta > Odonata > Libellulidae > Ladona > Ladona fulva. Next base: position 86,566 of record KZ309045.1, read on the forward strand.
CGTGTCTGCAATACAACAGCAATAAAAGTCATCATCATTGTAATGATGTATTGCTGCAAATTATGAAAAGTTGGCAACCTTGTTAATAGAAATGAATACATCGTGAAAATCGATTCAGATTGAATGAAATTAAGCGTTGCCTCCCAAAATAATGAGAAAACAGGTATGGGATAACCTTCCATTCATTTCTGGAATGAACACAAGAAAGAAGTAGGTATAGTATAAGTAGAAAGGAAAAGTTAAAAAAATCGCTTTTTGCTCTGTAACTTACGAAGCTTTTAAAAGCTTCTCTGCTCTAACGTCGAATGCATTGACGTAACCGCCTCAAGTATATGACGTAAGCGAGAGAGAGAGATGGGGCAAAAAAGAAATACGAAAAATAATAACCTGAGAAATCTATAACTCGCGCCTCTATAACATCAGAATATATGGGAGGTATCAATAATCATCTTCGATTCCTTATAATAAAGTCCTTTTTATCGTATTAATATTCCCTAATGGTAATAAATTATTCGGTTTCCCTGCTAAGAAAGGGATTTATTGGTTTTCGAAAGCGAAATTGGTGCATCTAAAAATTAACTCCAGTGAAATTGTCGTATAATTCATTCACTGAGTCTACGAAACTGAAGAACAAACCGTTGCACGAGTTAAAGAGGACATGTATACGCAGTTTCCGCGGGACTTATTTACTTTTTCTATGACTGGAGAAAAAATAAATAATACGATTAGGAAAATACTACTATAAACACATTCTGTAATCTCTTTGAATATTGCGTAAATTTAGGTAGATATTTCGGATTCAAAACCCCTTTCCATTTCTAACGTTAGCACCAATATGAAAAGCCGCCGAGGGATGGCGCCATATGCAAGCAAGGATTTCGGAGACATCTGCGTGAATCTTTAGAACTACTAGTAATTTAACCTAATCGAGCGAATATTTTGGCGGATAGCATTTACAAATCTCTTTTAAGACTGCTAAATCAACTGGCAAAAATAGAAACAAATAAATCAAAATCGTACTACCTTCATAATTTTCCTCCTACGAATCACTTTTCGTTATAAAATATTCATGAACGTACACAAAGATTTGGGGCCAATCAGAATAAGCGGTGTACACAATTTCCATATGGAAACAGTTGTATGAGATAGCAGAAACTAAGATGATATGTAGCAGTGCTCTGACTTTTGGTAAAACTTAATATTTTTACTCCACTATATATGAGTAGAAATCAATTAATAGAGAAGCAACACAACTATGTATTAACTGGTTTCTTAAATGAAATATTTCCTTCTAAGACTTTAAAGTTTCTTCGTGGTTGAGTCAGAAGAAAAGGTTTACAGAAGGTGCAAATGTATTTATATATGACTCGTGATGAAATCTATTTTAAGAGTTTATTTAATAAAATTTCGTTAAAGCACAAATATTGGTCATTTTCTTCTTAAACTAAAGAATAATGTATTTAAGTAATTTACAGCTACATGCAAATGTACGGACTAAAGAGACGAGNAATGTACGGACTAAAGTACTGAAGCAATGAGTTCACAGTACACCAAACAGCACTTTAACCTCGACTTCTATCTTTTCTAATAAAATCTATTAATTACCCGGACTTGTCATGTGTGTTTGAATATTATAGATTTATTCAAAAAATATGTATACTCCTAAGAGAACATTTCTAAAGATGGTGGGAAATGTTAAAAAAGAATACTAAAAAACAATGCTGCACGATGGACTTTCTTCGCTGATTATTTCGGTTATAAGTAAAATATATCACATTCGTTATTACATACATGAAAAAATATGATGGAAGTTATCAATGAAAGATATTCATTACCAGTGGTTATTTCTTTACAGATAATCGATCATTACATTTAATCACTAGGCAATTTTCCTGAATACGAGAAGTTAAGATAAAAATACGAAAATAATGCAATAAACACAATAAGGTGTACAAATGTCGTCCTACATATAGCACAGTGCAATAATAACTCATATTACGTTAGATAGGTAAAAAAAAAGTTTAGATATTTTGTTTATAAAATTTGCAGTTATTTAATAAAATTATGCCTACTGCGTTTCAGTTTCATTTAAATCCCCGAAGAAGCCATTTAAAATCATGCTTAAGGGGTTAATGAGTTCAAATCACATGTTGACAATTTGCGATTGTATGTATATCAATAGGTACAATACTGTACAATACATACCTGTTTGTGATAAATAAATTATTATTATTATTATTATTTTTGGAAATCTAATAATAGGTACTTCTGGTAATGAATAATCGGAAAGTACGAACTGAGTGTCACTAATTTTAAAGTGCATCGATGCAAATTTAAATATACTGGCAATAGATTTGATCATCGTTTAGATGCGAAAGGAATGATAATTAATTTCTTTAATGATTTTCTAGGTGGAAGAAAATTTCAGTAATTGCTACTGAGTGTATAACCAAGACGATGTCCATCTTGCTCCTGAGAAAAACTTACCATTATTTGTTTTTAAAACAATAGTCGTGGATTACATATTAATCAAATTATGAAAGCAGTAAAGACAAAGTGCGAATCAGCAGAGCGTCGCAGAACGGTTTGCGGAAGAACTAAGAGGTTAGAGAGCAGAGGTGAGATTTTCGCGTTCTGTATGCTAGCGCCGCGTTGGGGCGGAACAGTTAACTCTCTCATAAGGTTCAAGGGAGCAGGGATCGATATTCTCCTCTCCCTGGAGAAGGGATGGACTGTTTTTGATCAAAACAACTGCAGTCGACCTTCCATATCGACTGTACTCAATGTTCTCATTCATTGAAATAGTCTCTTAAAAGCTATTGACAAGGTACAGTATTTTAGCTGAGACTATTTAAAGCATTAGGAACTGATTTCAAGCGTGTTGCGTTATCAAAGGCTACATTACTCCAATGTAATACAGCCGCATTTGATAATAAATTATATTATTTAAGGGACCTGTTCAGATTTAAATGTTTACTTCCGATCTGAATAAATAGAAAGAACTTAAACAATTTCATTTTGAAAGTACTTTTCATATTCGAAAATAAATGGTAAAAATTTGAAGGAACGTTTTCGGATAATAAGAAAAGCAAACTGCGAGACAAAGAAAAATAGCCATACAAAAAGAAATAGTAAATCATGAAAAAAAATGATTAGCCTATAAAAAAATTACCCTACTTTTTTAAAGGATTTTTGCAAGAAAAAAAAGTAAACAATTCATTACATATTTAATTCCGAATTCTCCTGCAGGAATATTTCTTTTGGAAGGATCAACATAGTAAACATTAACAGAGAAATGGAACTGAATTACACTTTCATTTTATATTTTCCATCTCCCATATCCTCAATGTACTACCAGAAAAAAAGCCTTTTTTATCTAAAGACCAGTAAGGCGGTATGATTTATGAATGAAATGAGGGGAAAATAAGTTGCTTTGACCAATTAGTTTCAAGTAGACACTTAACAAGATAATAATTAACTTTATTTAATTCGCTTTATTTTATTACGCACAACTAAAAGTGTTTGAAAGGACCCTAAAATAGTTGCTTACATTTATGTCATCCTTTATAAAAATAGAAAAATATGTATCCAAATTACAGCTGAAAATTGTGCAAGTTTCATTTTGTGGGTCCCTTTGTATTTAAATAATAGATGAACTCATTGAGGCGAAAATATTCTTATTTTTCCGATGTCTCTAATTTGTCCGATTTACGACATCGTAATTATAATATCGCAAAGTTGACTTTAACAACAATTACTTATATACCCTCAATTAAAATTCAATCAAGGATGCATCTACCTATTCCATTTAAGTTATTTTATTTATTTATTTTTTAGTTATTAATGAAGAAACTCATTTAAATTAGAAAATTATGAGAAATGAGAAATAAATAAAATAACTTCATATTAGAATTCTTGAGGTGTCGAGTTACTAGGAAATGAAAACGTGAATTTATAAATAATTATCACTGAAATAATATCAATTACTAATGTATATTTCTCTTTATATTAGGAATCGACGTGCAGGAAGATTATCTTGAAAATAGAGGTTATTTGGGACGCTTTTCATAGTACTATTTCATCACCAAGCTGCTGTTTCAATTCTATCACATAAGCTACTTGATTTAGTTATTTTTGAGTATTCATTTATGAATTTAGGTACACAAGGATACTCTAGTTGTTTCACATGACTGCGACAGATTGATAACCCATTCGGGCTACAGCTGCTATACTATTAATACCAAGAAAAATTGACGATTTTCGAGAAATTTCAAATTAAAAAATTATAATTTATCGAATTAAATAAATAATTCCTTTACTCGTTAAATCAAACAGTTTTATAGAGCTAATCAAGTGTCAAGCTTGTATTTCTTAGTGGGTCGGTGACATAAGTTAAATGAGGATATAATCCTTCTGACATCAGTGTTAGATAAAAGCTCCAAGTAGCCGTTGTTTCAAACAACGGCTATTTGGAGCTTTTATCTAACTGTGATGTCTTACAACAGCCGTGTTCCTTTTCCTTATAGATTATAATCCTTCTGGATTGTCGATATTATATCTATGCCATTAAAATGCACATGTGGCAGCATATATGTTACCTCAAGTGTGTATTAACGATTAGATCGATGGGATTGTTTTGGATATAGTGAGTGAAACAAGAGACGGTTGTTTGTTGATTTTCCTACATTAGAAAATTAGGACCTGGTGCAAATACGCGTTTATCTAAGCAGAAAGAACACACTCGCTGAATTGCGACAGATTACAAAAGCGATTAACTTCGGTTAACCATTTTATTACAAAATATGATATGAGAATGCAAATCCGAAATTTTTCGCTAAAATAATTCTTCGCAAATAATGAAACCCATGGTATATGTTGCAAGAAAATGTGAACATTTTTCATTGTCCACATTCTGGAGTTGATGGAAGAAATTCATACAGTTTTATTATTTCCGTGCCAGTACTATAAACTCATTACCCCTCTTAGTATTACCCTCGCATTTATTCCACAAGGGACTGAAGCATGCGAGCAAGGGTCGCTCCTCGTACGTGCTCGCATATCGTAAGCATGGCACACCAATGCTCGACCCATTTTTTTGCTTCCGACGTAGGTGCATATGCATAGGAACTTCTGTTGAAATCTTTTGTTGCCACGCTCTTTTTCAAATGACACTCGGTTCGGTCTATCATGGATACGGAGGATCTCTATTGAGTTCGAATTTGAAAAATCTCCAATTTCTTTTTGAAAAGTACCAACGTGGTGCGAGAGAGAACAATGAGTGCGAGATGACGTGCTTCAACTCATGGATGCACGTAGAGCCGAGCAGATAGGAGAAGAGCCCTGGAAAAGAAACATCCCTCCCTTGAGTTATTGCCGACAACCCTCACTTGATGAATCATTCTTTATGAAAATTCCTAAGGAAAAATGTCACACCGTTTTTGGGAACGTTCCTCTAAATATGAAGACAGAACTAAGACTACGCTCTTGACCTGTCAGAAGCCAACCACGGTTAAGACTTAAAACACACACTAATACAATATTATTATACGACCTTATTAATGCGCGGCAAAACGAATTAGAATTGCGTGATTCTTTGAAACAAGCTTCAATGGTTTTACACGCTGACATTAAATAAGGAACCTAAAGGGACGAAAGCTTTAAAGCCCACTTGTTCCCATATACCACCGTAACTCGTGCATATGTGTCATATAAAAACAGAACTGTTTTAGCTGCATTTTGTATTTGGTTTGCATGCAACGAGGTAAATTTATCAGATATATTTGTTACTGGAAATGGAGTATGTAAAGTTACTAGCCTACCAAAGTACAACATCTATTCCTGTTAATGAGAGAAGCTTTTCTTTCGAACAGTTTTAGGAAATTTCGCTGCAGTTGCCAGAGGTGCAACTTCTTTTCTGTTTTACATTAAAAACTCTTCCGCAATTTCTACAAACTAGGATCTCCTTTTGCAAGGTGTTGCCCGTATCTTACAACTAAGAGTTGGGCACAGTACACGGACGCCTTCAGCACTCTAAGAATGATGAAGGCCGTGAAAAGTAATAGAACAATATTCTTAAAAGAGATTCGACAGCATTATGGGCACCCACCGGGAATCGAACTCAGAACACCCGAGGCAAACGCGCATCCGTTTGGATGTTTTCCAGCTATCTGGAAGCTGACCAAGAAAAAAGAAGGCGAATGAGGTCCTGAAGAGAAAAGACGTAACTTTTCAAAGAATAATAGATAAGATGAGAAAATTTGCATGGGAATTTCTGAAAGTCAATAATAACAATAATGATAAAATGAATTTATTTCAGAGTGAGGCTGAGACAAGTTAGTCTCTTCTTGCATCTAACGATTGTGGGCAAGGAGGGAAAAGTATGGGTGCAATTCCCCCCGAAATAAACACGCCGAAAGGCGACTTCTAGGTAATTACTACAGATGTAAATATGTCACGAATTTACAAGATTATTAGTACACTTATTCAGGAAATTCAGGAACTAGGAACATTTCCTACCCAAAATTATTAATACTTCGGCGCGTACTGAAAAAAAACGAATAGGTAAAACTAACTTAGCACATAATCGTAATCGGAAATCATTTCGGTCATGTTTGACGATAGCAATCTCGTCCTTTTCTTATGATTCACACTCATTTAACTATACAGGGTTATTTAAAAGGAATGTACCAAATTCGAAGCCGTATCTCTCAACCCTTGTGCATCCGGCAGGAATGAATCACCAACCATTTGAGAGAGGAGAAGTTTTTTACGATCCGGCAAATAACCTCTCACCCATTGGCACCTGAGGGTTTCATGATTTTTAAACGGAACACGGAAACGTTGGATGGGATCCCAATACCTCACTCTCTGCGCTAGGCTCCCAATATCTCCGGACATCACACCCTGTGGGTTTTTCTTTCTTTAAAGGTTTGTATTAGTTCCACAACTTCTCACTATACCTGATGATTTAGAAACACGAACTGAGACGGCGATAAACTCCATAGAACACAACAGAATGAAATTATCAGATGAATTCCATTATCACCTTGATTTTATCCACGCTGTAAGAGATGGCATTAATTTAACAATACACACTTGATTATGTGTGCTAAAATTTTATTCAGTTCAGTTTTTGGAATTATTTTCCCTAATAAAATGCAGGTTTTAGATATTGGTATGGACTGTTAGGATAACACTGTATCAAATAATTGATATACAGACCCCTGCATCACTCGTATGATGATCGCTAATGGACGAGATACTCTGGACTAATTCAAATGACTGAAATGGGAAAGAGTTCCGAGAAGAATGAGAACCAGCCATTCCCACTTCCGCATGTTTCCTCCTCGGCGAAGAGTTCCCGCCATCGCCCTCTTCTATAGTCCTCTAGTAGCTCTCAATCCATTCTCTCCGGCGGTAAACCCAGTTAGATACAGTTCGCAAAGGAGAGAATGGGATATCCTCTCACGCTCTGACGGAGAATGGAAGCGGAAATTCCGTTTCGTTCGCGAAATGAACTCCGCTAGCTCTCTTTTTCTTCCTGCGGAAGGTCGAAGGTTACGCCTCTAATGTCCGCCACTTATCTTTTTGCAACCTCTCCTTCGATTGCCGTCCCCTCTATCTTTTTCCTATTTACAATCCGTTTACCCAAACTTCCATCTCTCCCGTTCCTCCAACGCTTTTTAAGTGGAGCGTCGCGACCATAATTGCTTTAAGGAATGGCCTCTTTCCGTTCCTTATTAAAGCTATTACGTTCTTTTTGCTCTTTTTACTGAGAAATCCAATAGGATACAGCTATTTTCCACCTGAAAGGTTTCCGGAGCTATTAGCAAAAGCGAAGCTCACAGATTCTATCGATGTCTGAAACGCACGACATGTTTACGTTTTGTAAACCTCGACTACTTCGGAGTCCTTTCCAAATTGGGTCCTTTACTCGCCTAATTTCCAAGAACCCCAGGTTTCTACTCAGAGATACGAGAAAAAGATGGTATAAAAAGGTCAAATTTTCATCGTAAATCAGAATATGAACAATAAAATTACTCCGTGAATATTATGACTTATTTTTACTTTCGACCTTGTAAAGATTTGGAAAAAATTGGAAAGAGTTAGTTCTTGAAAATACATAGCTTTATTTCGCTTGATAAATTTTCATCTCCTTACACACGTTGTACCATTAAAAGACGATCACTGAAAATCATTGATCAGCACAGAAATCGGGTCTCGGTAAGTATTCCTGATAATTTTTCAAGTTTATGGCGTCTTCCTTCATGAAAAAAAAATCTTTAAAAATTGTTTCTTTTTCTGACTCTCCAAATACTCTTATGAAAAGCACACAATCAAACAATCGGGTTAGGAAACAACATAGCTATTATGCTCCGAAAGGTAAGTGTGGGAAACGAGTTTTAAAAAAATGTTATTACATTTAGTAGTAGCTGAAGAATTCCCAGCTTCATCGAGAATCTTGGAATATGCGGATGAAATCCTTGGAGCTCACATTTAATTTCAAAATTCGATTTATTTTCGTGTCTATGTTGTGTGTTTATTGATAAAGACCTCCATTTCAAACATTACCCGTTTTATTTCCCGAAATGAAATTGAATTACATTACATCTGTCCAGTTCAATCAGCAGCACACACTGAGTATATGCTTTGGTACCTAGTTAATATGAAAAATTAGCAAACACATAATGATTTTTAATAAGTTGTGAAAGTGAACATATCAGATTCAGGCTATAATGAAATGAAATTTGTAATGATAATAAACCATAAAGAGCGACGGTATGATTCTTTATTCAAGATATCAAATTATAACAGAATTCATGCGCAGGATATTCCATGACCTTTTATGACCTACATGTGCCCACATGAACTTTTTCCTGGTCGTTCATCTCACAGCTGCTCAATGCAAGGGTAGCATCTCTTCGTGAGGTAGTCTAGGCAATTGAACTTGAAGAATTGAATTCATAAATAAGCTTCAAAAAATCTGTTTAATTCGAATTAAAGATTAAATTCTCCATTGATCTTCATATGAAGGAATTATAAAACACACATTATGGTCATCGAAGAAAGGCTTACTAAAGGTAATTGAGAACGAATTTAATTAACGGAAATTCATTTTCCTTGTCAATATTTGATTTTAAATTACCTTTCATATTAACTACTACTCGTGGTTGCGATCATTCGAAGTTTTAAACAGAATAAAAACAAGAGATAATATTAAAGATTTCCCATAATTGATTCTCATGAGCAATTTCCTTCTCTAAATGCATCCTAAAGGGACCTAAAATTACCCGCAGTTAATGGATTAGGGGTTCTCTTCTTCATTTTCTCCGTCTCTCTAATGAGCTGCAACGTTTCGGACTAGCGAGCACCATATGCATTCGGCCTTAATTTGTCCGTGATTAATCAGTGTGACCTACATATAGCATTATCTTTCCTAGCTCTTACCCCCATAATAAATAAAGTAATACTCATGCCAAGAGGAGTCCCCTATAGGTATTCCGTCTGCATTCACCGAAGAGAGGGAGCTACCAACCACATTATTGCGATCCTAAACAATCAAATTTTTTATATAAAGGCCGTCACAGTTGCCCGTGCAGTTCTTTCATTTCACTAATTCGGTTACAGTAATGGCAAAAGAACGAAGAATGCTCATCACTCTCAAATGAAGGGTACCCGATTACCACACATCTTCCCGAATTAGCGTTATAAGAGAAATTAAACCGTCTTTCTACATTTATTATACCTAGTTCCCTGACTTTCAGAATGTGATAGGGAGCATTCAAAAGGAGCTGACTATTCTCGTAATTAATTATTGCCTATTCGATAAATGATAAAAGTATGATTTAACTCGAACAATCATTGTTTAGTGTGGGTCTGGATTCATTTAAACATATAAAGTTGTTCTTAAATTGTTTCATTACTGCGGGAGATTCACATTTCCGTATGTAAATTACCATCCTTAATTTTCTTGAAATAGGGGAACACATAATGCTAAAGGTTCCTAATTCACATTAATAATAATAACGAAAATTTCTTTGAAGTAAACAGAAAGACCAACATTTTATTCATTTTATTAATTAATATTATTTACGAACTTAAATGACTGTACCCAAGACAGAAAAGCTCGAATAGCCGAGACTCGAATCCAAGACCTTAAGGTCGTAAGGCTCTAACCACTACGCCACCGCGGTCTGTGAATGAAACTCAAATAAGAACTCAGAGAACTTCGTTTCCTCATTAAGATATTTTAGATGGAGAGCTTAAACATGATTTAAACTGAAATAACTTATCAAATTATGGTGTTGGGACCCTAATGGATAGATACTAAAAGAAGGCTATCAATCCTTTCTTAAAATATTTTAATCTAAATGTTTATTTTAATATGTTTTCTATACATCTGAGACATATTTAAATATGCAGGACTTGAAAAAGTAAGAAAAATGCCAAATTTAAAAGATTCGAGCATCAGATCACAGGTATCTTAGGTTATAATAATAATAATAATAATAAGATTATATTATAAAAATAAGACGATTAACCATATTATCGGCGGCTGTGAGTTGCTTGCTTCTACAGAATATACAAGGAGACACAACAATGTTTGTAAAATAATTCACCAAGAACTTGCTTTGAAACATACTCTCATCGATACTTATACTCCATATTACAAATATACACCAGAAATTATTTTAGAAAATACATCAGTAAAGTTATACTGGAATAGAAGTATCATCAC
>KZ309045.1:97807-131431 GCA_000376725.2 Ladona fulva
GTATATTACTTTGATCTTAGCTTTTACTTGATAAATATAACTGTGTATATATTATCAAATATCCAGATATAAACAAGATAATTTGCAAAATATGCTTACAATAAGAAATGAAAATTTTAAAACTGCAAGCTATAAGTATTAATAATTAAATGATATTTCGATGCGTAGACATTTTATGCAACGAAATTATGCTATTTTAAGGGTGTAAATGCATTCTGAAAGTTTTTCTTTCTAATATACTTTGAAAAATTTTTATCCGACCAATCTATTAGGAAAATTGCAGCGCAGAAGTACAAAATAATTTCCAAACAACGTATTCCACTTCAAATATAGAAAAGGAGCGAATTTACGAGGCTGTATTATGCCTCGGAGATGCATCTGAGAAAAATTAAAACCACCTTATGGAAGAGATGCCAAGAACATCTTGCCGTAAGTGGTATATTCGGGAGTAAAATTCAAACATATGTTAATTATTCTCACTTTTTGAATTCACCAGTTAAAAAAAATATTATTCTTGTGTTATAATAATCAACTACTTAGTTCGAATGATATGTCTGCCTAAATGATTTTTTCTAACTAAATAAGAAATTGCTTATAAAAATATTATCGAGGAAAAATTAAAAACTTACCGCTCGAAAAAGACGAACCGATTATATAAAAGAATTATTTTATTTGAAATTTCGGTTTTCATCATAGTACACTAGACTTATTCTTCAAGAGTTTTATAACTTAAATTAGCGTATAGTATTTAAAGCTATTTATTTTCTCGTGATAGATCTAGTTAAAAAAATTGATAAGAGTTAAAGAATTTTTTTGTAAAAAATTGAGACTAGAAAAGATACTTATTGCTTCCTTTCGCATTATTAACACTAAGCAAGCACATTAATATGGAAAGAAAAATATTATAGTAGTCTTATATTTTTCACTAACTGCTATCTGCAATTCATTCATTCTCAATGTTCGTAAAGGTTTTTAATTAGAGATTTAATTTAATTGGGTATTGGAAAAGCAATATCCATGAAAACATGTAAGGAATATTCATATCCTAAAGTTTCATACATCATTCATGATGGGAAACTCCTATTTGCACGGGGTAAATATATTCGGAAGATAGCGTTTCTCTCCTTTAACTACCAAATGTTAGTTCGAGAATGTGCACCGAATATTATAAACTTTTTCCCCGGCATTATTTGAATTTAAGATAGCTGATGAAAAATCAAAAATATTGATCAGAACATTGTAAGCATATAACATACATGAGTTTCTCAACTAAAAATTCAAACCTACTCACTTCATGTCTTAACGCTACCCTTTTCGTTGAATTTAAAACGAAGCCCATTCATGTATGTACGCCAATTTCCATTGACAAACCATTGGTACACAATTGGTCCCATATCATAATATAAGATTTGATTGATAGAACTGTATCAATGATTTCGTACTTTTCTTGGGAACCCCATCATTCTCTATTCCCTGAAAAATCTTTTGACAGACAGGTTGAAACACAATGATCACCGTCTTAAGCTCTTCTCTCCTCGATCCTTCAACTTCACCTTCAAATTTCTTTTCTTCAAAAAAAATTCAGAGACGATATTTTTCGCAGCTGTGGGCGATATGAACTCTTACCATTCTTCTCTAAAGCGAAGAGTAGCATAACTTATATCCCCTTAATCCTATCATTTTTCTCTCAGTTCTCAACGCACGTACTCTTCTACCCTTTTCATTATCTCGTGGAATCCCCATTCTCTTCGCAAGGCCTACCTTTCCTTCCCTTTATTGTGTGCAACGAGGCAGAAGAGTCCTACTGCCGATAAAATGGCCATGGCTCTAATAAAAGGCGAGAAAAGACCCTTCGACGAGCAGGAAAAGCATTTGAGTGAATGGAAATTCCGGTGTTCTCAACGAATGTATTCGTTCGTTGGCTTACCTTGGAAGATATGAAGTTCAGTTGGGTATTAGCAACATCTCAATTCTTTTTATTTTGCGGGTCAGAAATGAATTCGAAGAATGAATCCATATTCTGTTACCCTTACGTTTTGCTGTTAAATCGGGATTACGAGATTCTCTGCTAATGGAAACCGAATGTTTTTCTCTTGTCGGAGCAAGCGATTACTGAATATGCATATAAAAGGTATCACTTTTATCTTGCGAGGCCTGGTTCCTTTCAATTTGCTTTACGTTTCCGAAAACAGTCGATCTTTGTGCGATTTCAGAAAAATAACTTAAACTAAAAATATATCTCCAGCGCTTCCAGAAAATTAATGAGACATGACTTACTCAAGCTGTGACACGGATACATTATTTTCAGTCTTCATCTTACGACTTGAGAGTTTCAATCGGCCAAAAACTAATTAGTTTACCTAATACTTTAACTATTATTGCATATTAAGGGCACTCTTCGTGAATAACTAGCGATTTACCTTTTAGAAATGTAGAATAAACGTAATCCGTGGAAAGCTTATAAAATAATAAAATGTATGCAACAGTCACTAGATCTTTACAGTTTATCTTATGAAGCATAGCATTCTCAATCAAACATCGATATTATTCTCCACGCCAGCTTCCTAACCGATTATGACCGTGATCGTACTATGATGTTATCACTAGATTAACCGTAAAAATAATAATAATATTCTAAAATAAGAATATTTTCAATTGTTACATATATTCTGAAAGCTAAAACACTAATTATTACCTACATACACTTAAAACTAGGGTGCTATTGACTGGTGAAAAAATGTTCTTTTGCAATTATTTTGCTGTTTAGAACCAATTACTCGTAGAATATTCATACTTCGTAACACTTTTTATATTTATCGAGATTTTCCGTATATTTTCCGGAAACCAGTATTTTTCAATAAATTCGTGCCCATTCTGAAATTTCTTTCCAGCTCAACTTTGCAGGAACTTGAGATTCTTACTTCGAATATCCAATGATTTTCCTCTGTTTACGTTCTAGCTTAAGAAAATTATTTTTATGAGCTGCCAGTGAACTAAAAAGGCGCAAGTTGCGTGGTCAAAAAATGTTTATTAAGTATAAAAGGCTAAAATTAAGTTGAAAATTACTCTTATATTTATCAACGATGTTGAGCTTCCATTAGGAGTTCATGTGCAACTGTCAAGCAAAACTCCAATTTGTGATGTGATTTCAAGTTGTCATCAGTAACCTAATCTCTTAATTTTAAATTAGAAGGACTTATGTTATAAAAAAATGTCATATGAAATAAATTTACTTTTTTCAATTTCTACTTTTCTTCAGTACTATGTCTACATGACCGGATAGCCACATGTTGCTCGCGAGTCACTTTATGCCAATTAACCGATAATAGCATGGAAAAATGGGATAGCTTATGCTAGATAGACAATCTATTTTTCCTCTTCACATTTCATAAGGATTGCAATGGAACGATTTAGTCTAAGTTTTGGGAGACAAATTAGAGAACTCATAAGCTGTGAACCTATGATGATACGTATTCCTAGAATTGGCAAAGAGTCGTTATATGAAATAATACTATAAGCATAATGATGGCAAAGTAAATATATGAGAATGTCTATTCCATAGTAAACGAATACCACGTCCACGAATAGTAAAGTTCTTTACTAACCTCAAGGCTCTGCAACATTCCTAGATTTCTCGTGTACTAACGAGAAGAATTTAGCTTAGTACCTATATTCTCAATCATTATAGGCAATAATGCTGTCAGAACGAATGTCAATCTATTGAGAGACTCCTGAACTACTCATTAGGTCTGAACAAAGCATTCCCTCGCATCGCAAAAGCTGACCGGAATACCATTGCAAGTCCTTAACAACACACTATTCCTCAAGCGAATTTTCAACCAGATATTCCCTTCAGCATAAACCAGAATAAGAAACAGAAACTACCGTTACACAGTATCTTTTCTATTAAATTGCTAAATTTCCAATTATTCTTCCATATAAATGAGGTGAAAATTGATTGATTCAAAACAAATGCAAAATCACTATAGAGCTGTTACTACGAGGAAGAATTATAAACGTTCAGCCATGATCTATCAGACTCTATTCGAAATTTAATTAAGAGAAGCTTATTTCTATACATACGAGAATTTGAATTTAATCTTCCATTAAATTTGAGATAAAAAAATCTCATTCTATAGATGTATAAGTATGGCTTTACTGCTGATCAATCAGCTCAGAGGAGATTATTGAGTTCTGCGGACTCAAGCTCGAACAATAAGCCTATACTTAACGGAGGTAAGCTTCTAAAGCGCGCTGATCTCGAACTTGACTAACCCCAGGGGAACTGTTTGCTTTCAAAACCATATCAACAAGAGTACGCCACCTGGAGGGTACAAACTGATGCAAATGCCATAAAGCAATACACACGTAGTTACTGATCTCGAGCGATATTCATTCGCTGGTTTACCATACGCCGTAAGGAAGTCCTATGATGCTATGACACAGGGACCTTTAACGTGATGCATCAAATACGCTCATTAATTTGTATTGTGTCGGAGCTTTTAAGCTAAACTTCTAATCCAGAAACCCTGACATATGCTCAGGGCTATGGTCGTTCTAATAAACAATTGAGGAATATCCCGTTTATTTACGTTAAGGTGATTTACTTGCACCCTAATGGTAGGATAGCATAAATTTAGACTGCTGAATTGCAATACTTCGTATTAATTAATCTTCTGTTCGAATGGTATCAATTGGTGTAGTCTCACTTATGCGGAATGTAAATGTATTCTCAGGATTACTTCCTTAATATTAAGCAACCTTCGGTTTTCGTTGTTTTTAAAGTAGCGAACTCTTAGCTCAAACGTAACATTTAGACAAAATAATTACTGTCATGGCAGACGTATGATGGATCATGCGCTGCCTTTTTACGTCTTTCGGTAGAAAAATTCATAAACGAAAATGTAAATTAAGAATACTAAAAATCCATTTACCGCAACGGCGCACAGTGGGCTAGAATCGAAAAAAGCTGGTGAAGAGGCCAAAAATGGTTTTTTAGAGTGAGAAACGTGAAACTTCGCATAGATATTCAGAAATGATTGAATTTTGTTTTTTGAGTACCATTAGTCCAACCCACCAAGAGGTGGGTTGGACTAATGGTAGATATACTCTCTGCTGGAATCGTAGAGATGGCTAATTGCATTTTCGTGCGTGTAGTACTAATATAGAAATTGTTAAATATATTCATAAGCAATTACTTGATATCAACCCGATATTTAATACCAAAATGTTTCTTTTTCTAATGAAATGGACGTTGTAATGGACTGTAAGACTCACCCAAGGCCGATTTATCCGTTTTTATCCCTTGTTTCTAGTTTTGGTCTAGTGCTCCAATTTCTTTTCTAACTTATATACCTACACATAACACCTGAATTAAAAATATACCCACCAAGTGGAGTTCCCTTCCCCCACATATAATAGTGAACCTTTGTGTGACGCCTCCATAATGTGTATCCTCATTAAGAAGTAATTCGCCGTTCTTGGAGCCCACCTAAGACGCCAAGATCACCCTGACTTAGACTACAACCGCCCCTTCCTCCCAGATCACCAAAGGTTCCTCCCGCATTCCTTGGTAAGCGCGAAGTGCTTATTCCGATCACGTATCCTTAACCCACTCACTGGAGAGATGCTCCACTCCCACTTACGCGGACAGCACTCTCTCTCTCTCTCTCCGCTCACCGACGCCCCATTACTTCCATGCATTCTCTCCCTTGGCTTTCACCCATTCTCTATCTCTTCCTAATCCTCCCTTTCTCCACTTTCCATATCTCTGTCTTTATCTCCGACTCGCTTTTTGCCGCTGGACCAAGGACGATTATCACCGTGTGTGTTAGTGGTTTCTCTGTTGAAAGCACCCCATATCAGTCCCCAGGAATCTGAGTGTCTCATTCACATACAAGATATTAGTTGCTCATGCAAAATATCTGGATGCTGAGCGCAAAGATCATCTTCGCAATCTTCTCTTGCAGATATATTACGTTATTAACTAAGATAATGAAGTCTGAGCTACACTCACACAACAACGATCCTAATAAACTACCAATATATTCCAATTATTTTCGAAATATTTCATACCATTAAGGTCTTTATTAAGACGAGATTGAATATTAAAATGTTTCTTCCGTACCTTGAATTCTATAATACAGTTAAAATATAATATTATTCAAAATAACGGGTTATAACATTAAATTAAAATTAAAACTTTAATTAATTATTTGTAATAGATATACAAATTATATTTCACGAAATTATAGCGACCTAGCTCGAAACTATATATCCTAACTAATATAAAAGTCAAATAATTGCAATAATAATTGCCTGGTTCAAAGAAAGTGTTAATTTCAAATAAAAAAGTAAGCCTACAATTCTGTGTTTCAGTAAACAAAATTATGCAAACCATTATTAAAAAAGCAACATTTACCACATTATTTTGGTGGAAATAAACAACAAATAAAAAATATAACCATAGATACAAAGGACAAGCACGAAATTGACTTCTCAGAAAAACAAACATGTTTGCATTCATAACTCAATATTTTTAGAAATAATTCAAGTTCAGATCCATGAAAACGTTTATCAATATATTCATACGAAAACAAAATTTATAAAACTTACGTATGAACATAAGATTAATCCTCTCAATATGAAACGATTTCCTCATAGGAAACCTGAAAAATCGGTTGATTATAAATTACAGTAATAAACCTCCTTTTGCAACTCTAGAGAAATTTTTGTCATAATTAATCATCATAAGTTCCAATAATTAGGATAGGAAGACTTCAAGAAAAAAATGTTAACTATTGGAAGTGTGAGTAAAATTACAGAAGGCTTTTATCTAAACTTAAATTGTACAACGCTATCATTCGTCGATTACTTTTGAATCTATACTATCCGAAATAAAATTAATCACTGAGTGTACCTTGGTCCAAACTTAGCGGCAAAACTTTCCAGATAATGGAATGTTAGAATTCAATTACACTTCGTTTAATTTCTATTCGTCTCATTATGAAATATGCTCTGCTATATCTATAAAGAAATATTGAAGGTCTCGTCATGAGGGAAATCTTAATATAGCATCAAATTCACATATATAAATAGCATAGTTCGAGGGCCACAAAAAAAACGTTTCTCGAGCCGAATCTGGCCCTCGGATAGTAGTTTGCGGACCTCTGAAGAAAAATATCAGGAAATCGCCTCTCGAATATGAACGAGCGAATTTAAGTATTTATTTTCCGGCTCGAGGATCTGGCTTCTGATTAACTCAGCAAGGAGAAATAATTTGCACCACGGCACGTAAGAAAAGACGGCGTTTAACCGAAAAAAAGTGCAAATAATTCGTTGCGGCTACCGTACTAAAACTTTTGTGATCCCATGCAGCCGTTCTATTAATTAAAATAATTAAAGAAATCCATTGCAATTGAAGGAACCTCGGAAGAAAAAAACACTTTTTTAAAGATGGGAGGAGGGAAATAAACAATAGAAAGAAAGTCGTTTTCATGCTGAAACGGGAAGACAAGAGAAGATAGGCATAGATGAAGAAGATATTCTGGATGTTATATAGGAACGGAAGATTCCGGAAGACTCAGACACCGAAAGCATCCAACTCTCCCACCCCAAAAACAGTCCCTTTTTGCCGCGGACAAAGCATAAACCCGGTTCCCTCCCATTCAATCTTCCTATGCTATCCCAGTCACTGACCCATTACCTCGCCCGCAAAAGCCTTTGTGCTTCTCTCGTGTTCTTCCGCCTCATCCGTAAATCCCGAACGGACATCCTCCCATACTCTTTTGCGGATACACACACTCGCACGGTCGGAACACACACATATATGCGCCCTTTCTTTCTCGAGCCGCAATCTGGCATCCATTCGACCCCGTCCATGGACATCAGCAACCCTTTCCTCATCTGAAGGAGTCTACTCTCTCTCTCTCTCTCTGTGCCATGGGGCGATTTTCCGCACTCACACACTGACACGCACACCTACACGGGTCAGCTGCATTCGTTGAGGGCCAGAGGAGCGAAGGATGGCTTCGCGACAAAAGGCATGTCTTCAAATGGCATAGGCACCAGGGTTAAGGGACGATGGCGTGATTGAACGGCAAAAGACAAATCAGGCTGAGATTTGCACAGGATAAGATCACTTGCAACTTCGATGCTTGCACCCGTTATATTTCCATTCTATAAAGTACATCTGAGTTACGAATGAGAAAACAAAGCTCGTACAGTTAGATATAAGTACCGCTGACCGAAACTCGTTCTGCATAATATATTTATATAGAAAATGAGTTTTTGTACACGTAGTTAATGAAATTTTATGTGAAATTAATGTCGCTAATAATAGATTTATAAAGACATATAAAAACAAAAAATAGACATCAAAGAGCGCTTATTAAGTCTCGTACTAAATTATAAAAGCAAATATTTAATAATAACAATCAAAAACATTGAGTATCCTAGAAGGAGAATGTTTTTAATTTAAAGAAGAGAATGAAAACGCTCCAATACAGCGGCTTTAACCTTAAGGCTATGTAAAATAATTAATATGTAAAATGGAATTTAATCAATATTCACTTTAGCGCAGGGTAATAAAATGGTCTGTTTAAGTGAAGATTATTATATCCATGAAAATGTTTCATATATTTATAGATTATCATTATCATACATTAGTAGATTAAATTCACTTTATAGTAACATTAAATTAAAAAGCCATTATCATACCGAGCTTATTTATATCAAAATACTTTTTATCCTTCATTATCTAATTTCAGAGTTGATTATAAAAACATTTGCTCAGCAGGAAGATAAGATTGAAAAAATATATGAATATGTCATTTTAATGGTACCGTTAATCATTTCAGAAATATTTATGGAGAATGGAATGAGCAGAATGCAACAGCATGGAATCACATATTGAATTGATAAAGAGTTGAAGGGCCTCGTAATGTATCTTTGAAGACGAGCAACGAAAGTAGTATTCTTAAATAAGTAGTGCCTAAAAAGTGCCAGTCCCTTCAAAGTAGTGCCTTGGTATGTAGAGAGAGAAAGTGAGTAAAAATTTAGTGTAATATGTTACGATTAATAAATCTGCATGTTGTACCGAGAGCATACTGGGGATAATATTACCGCTAGTTGCTGATTCGTAAAAAAATAGAAACAAATATTGGAATACAATCATAAATGTAAAATTTATATGAATTACTATATGAACTACTATATGAAATTTATATGAATACTATATTACTTTATATGAATTTATATGAATCATAATTGTTATTAAGGGTTTCAAGAGCACAAAATATTTTAAATTTAATATAAAATACTGAACATATCATTTGACACAAAAAGGTCATTCCCATGAAAACGTTATAGGGATAAATCGCAAACATTCTTTACCATCAACTAATACCTGACGCTTTCGCTTAAATCATAGTTGGACACGAACTCTAGATAGACTAATTCCCAACATAAATTCTTTAAAGTAACAAGATGAAATACTCCGGTGGGCGGTGAGAAAATGACACGAAGGACGCTGGATTGAGATGCGAGCGCCATCATATCGTGTTTCTAACCCAGAGGAGGAAGGTTTGAGATTTCCATTGGCTTTACAAACCTCTCGGGTCTCATCAATCAACAGACCCATCGTCGCTCAAGGAGTAGCCGTTGGTCAGGATTTTTATAGCGCATCCGTTTTTACCCCTTAACGAGAAATAGCGTTGCGAGTAGGCGGGATTTATGAAAGACATACGTCATCCATATGATAAAATTGTTTATAGAAATAGCAAATGACCCTCTAACACTTTGGCAAAGTTCTATTTTCAATTTTTTTGATTCTCGACGTACATTATTTCGCGTGAAATATAAAACTGCTTATAAGTTTAAGAGTCGACAATTACTAGAAGAAACGTAAAAGTAGCCAATTTTCCTTCGCGAAAAGAAAAGCAGACCTGATATCAATGATGAATCATTAAACTCTCAAGAATACAAGTATCAAAACCTCAAAAAATGAAAGTAATACACTGCAGACCCAATTTTATTCCGAAGAATACTATTAAGTTTAAAGTTTTTGGAAAATATATGCTTGTGAAAAAAGAAAATAAAATTTGGTTACATAGATTTAAAACGCAACAGATTTTGTCATTTCAAGTTACATTTAAACAGAATGTTTGGTATATTTACGTAATGAATTACGCTGAGAAATATGCACTATTATGTAGTTATTTCATAGTTTTTTATTACTACTTTCAAATTATCATTATTACAAGGATAAAGGAAAGGAAGGTAACTTAGTAGGTTGCAAAACCTACGAAAATCCCAAAGGAATAACAAGTGTGAAAAATAGCGACACGACTGGGACTCGAACCCAGGTCTCCCACTTTCCGGGCAGGTATTCTAACCACTGAACTACCGTGCCGCGTCTCTCTCACACTGTTAAGGGAAATCAAATCAAGGGAAGTCAAAGTTCCTCAACTACCACCCCTAACTCGGCTCGCTAGTACCTGCATTTTACTCAATTTCCGGGTTTATCTACATACGTACGCGTTGATGGCTATAGGAATGCATAATTCATATGAAATGTTATCGATAGGATATCAACTAAATCCTATTCCATTTCCTTTTCTTACACAGCTTTCGAGTATGAGTTTTTGCTAAAAATATTTCTTGTAGGAGTATTGCTAAAAGTGCTTCGACAGCTAAGGTTGTTTCGCACATATATGCTCCCACCGTGGATCAAACCCGAGACTGCATTCATCAAAGTCGAAAGCGTTGACACTTGGCTATCCGGGAGCTCAATTTTTTTTTCTTCCTTATGAAGCAAAAGGTATGTTCGCCTAAAACAAGGGAACCAAATGTTGCACAACTCTCAAACTTTGAAGATGGCTAAATATCCTCCTTGAAAAGATAATGGACTACTTTTTATTTGGCTAAAGCTACCCGGTTCGACCCCAGATGATTCATAGCATTTCCATTAGTAATGCACCGAAAATCCACTTATAAACGCTGGTAGGCTTTAATTCTTATGCAAAATTAAATTAGACCAACAAAATCGAGACAGGTACCAATAGTAGAAAAATTAAGTTTTCTCATTTTGTTGAGGGAATATTGAAAATTGCGAAAATTTTGAAATGTTGATAGAATGCACCAAAATGCTGTGATATTTAGTAGTTCTTAGCCACCCCCCCTCCCCCCAGTAGACGAAGCTAATCGCTAAATCTGATAGTGAACTAATGTAATACTCACGGAAATTTACGCCCATTCAAAGTAAGGGTAAATTAAGGTATAAAGAGGAGGCAATTCTGGCCTTTTGCGTCTACGATAACGAATCGCTGAGTCAAATTTTCGATTGACAAAGAGTGATTTTTTATCAGCTATATCTGTTGCTTTTTCAACATCAAGGAGGCGAAACATTTTTCACTTTTCAGTGCAAGGACAACTTTTGGGGGAATGATGATTTGTATTATTTTTCGAGGTTTTATATAGGGGAAACTTTGTATCTTTGTTTTCACTCTTTCGAAATTTTTCGTTTGCACATTCCTCATATGTATTTACAGATGAACGCTTCATCATCTGTGAGAACACAACCTGAAAAAATGTACTTTTCGTGGAGTAAATAGTTATTGCTCCATCTAACGTAAGCTATTTAATGTTTTCTTGTGATTCCAGTTAATTGAATTGTGTTTTACATTTCTCAGTTTTGGATTCCTGTTGATTCTCAACGAGAAGTTCGCATAGCTATTTATAATTTTCAAACAATAAGTAATATTTTGCATACATTCATTAGTTCCTTCCACATTCAATCAAAGTAAGAAACCTCCTTCATTCATAAAACTCCTTTACACTCAATAATCCTTACGTACTTCTTTGCTTTAGAAGTGTAATATTTTAATTAATTACCATTAATTCTGAATATTCGTCAGTTTCTTTTCTTAAGGAAATCATTCGCTAAATTATCTTTGTTATAATACTATGATTTCCGCGTATCTTTTTTGTCCAAATATAGCATTTCTATACTTCGAACGTTCATCCCTTTTATTCGAGATATAATTCGCCATATTCTAACAGCTTCGTCTCAGTTTGCCTCTTTTTCCAGTGACTCATCTTAAAAGCCTCTGAAAGCCCTATGTAATTAGGTTTATTTATTCGCCTGCTTTACTGTAGAATAATTAATTAAATAAGAGGTTGGAAACAGTTACTAGTGGTTTATGCCTTTGTTACCCGCCCTAGCTGAATATGATTTTACTTTGACCTTCTTCGGACTTTACTTCAGAGTTTTACTATATCCTATTTATGACCTTTCTTACCCGTTCTAGCTGAATATGAGTTTACTTTGACCTTTCGTGTTTGCAGTGTAGTTCTTAACCATCGCCAACCTTTGAATGGAAGCTGGAATGAAGGAAGGGCAAAATGAGAGCAGAGGAGGAAACCGATGGTCATAAAGGCAGCGATTCGGTGACGTGGGAATGCGAATGAGATATGATGCGAAAGAGGACGCGAGAAATTCGCGGAGACGTCATCACCATCAAAATCGGACCCAATGACGCCCTGGAGAATAAAAGTTAACGCATGGCGTTCTTTATGGAGTGTGTAAGGCGAAGCTCGGATTAGGGTGTACGTCCCAAAGGATTGTGGCTAGAGATAGGTCATTAATGGACTCGGTTAAAGGCGGAACAATTACGTTCGCAAAGTTGTGTTCTCGTACTCGGGAACTGTAAAGATATTCCAGACAATTTATTCTACATTTTAGACATTCAAGAATCGACTGTTTTACTTTTATAGATAGGAAATTGCTCGTTTTAACAAATTTTTATAAATTGTAAAACTAGGGAGCAAAAAATTTTGCGCTAATTCTCTCACAAGCTCCATCGCTCCGCGAAGGTAATGCAGTAAACCTTTCCTGGAATATCTAACATTTTCGATAGTTAGGTAAATATTGAATTGTTATTTGGTATAAAAAGAAATAATTGAGAATTAAAAACGGAAAGAAAACTCAGAATTAGGTAGACGAACGTTAGAATTTGTTACGATAAAAAGCAAGCTATCGGAAGCTGAGTGAGACTAATTAAAGTTTGAGCCCAGCTTCCCAACATAAATAGAAATTAGATACAGATCAGCTACATTCCGTACATCCTAAGGAAGCGAAAACAAGAGATAGATTATGAGAAAAGTAAAACAAAGAACTTTTACCTCAGAAGTACTTCAACAGAAATAATATAGCTATTCATTTGAACGTTAATAGTTAGATTTAAATATAGGTTTGGATTAAGGAAAAGATAATGTATTTACAAATATATTTAACGAGACAGATTATCCAGAAAATTTAATTATCTATTACGAAAAGCAATTCCTTAACAACATAAGAACATTAGCTAAAAACATCGCCTTTTCCAAATGAGTCAATTCTGTTCAAAATATTAATTCATACACAATTGGTTTCCTCAATTATAAAATTTACGTACTGCGTGGGAATTTATACTATCTGAAAAATATATACACACTTTTACAATCGATATGACATATTTCTTTGAATTTGTGACTCAGGGTATGGTAGATACATATAACCTAGCTTTCCGTATCGAAAATAATAATAATTATTATAACAAATAATTGAATTACGAAAACATATTAAACTCTTTGTATTTTCCAATAAGGCTTTTAATGGACGATAGAGATATAGAGAATATTTTTTCAAAATGAGGAAGTAGGGAGATTTGTAATGACAGCTTTGGCAGGAAGAAAATTGTCGTTCACGAATCTGAAGCCTGAAGTAGATAAAGGAGGAAAGAACCTCAAATTCACCTTGCTGGTGACAACACACGTGGTCGTCTTTTATTTCTTTCCATCGAATCGTCTGGTTTTTTTCCTTATCATCCTGTCTCTTCGGCAAATCTCACCAAATAAATTGAGACTCAATGTCTTCCCACGCAGCTTTTTCTTCCATTCAAAACTACTCTCTTGGTTTCTACTTTAAATGATTGAGATTTAATGTCTATTCATCCAAAACTTCGATGTCAAATAATAATAGCAATAATAAACACAATATATTTAATGTAAAGAGGAAGATTACGCCATTAAAATCCATTTTTATAATTATTAATACCTATTCACGAACGCACACAACCATTTCCTAACAAGAAAAATCTGTTCCGACAGCAATCACATCTGATCGGATCACAGAAAATTAGCAACACTGGCATAAATTCACTCATAAATTGTGCACTTCATTGTGATGAAAACTATTATGGAGCTCAATATTCCACCGACACCACATAATTCTGCAGTAATGAGTGATTCCAGAGATCAATAATTAAATTCCAAGCCATTCGGAATTATTTTTACTAACACACTGAATAATTATCGACATTTTCAATGAATGAAATGCATTTATCCGATGCGTAATAGTGATGTTTCTTTCATGATTTTAAAATGTTCTAACTATTAAAGGAGTCGCTATACATAAATGCTCTATTTCTGAGCGTAGGAATTGATGAATCCATATCCTCAAACAATTTTTTTTTTGAGTGCTCTAATTTACGTAAACGGAAAACTCCTATTAAAATTAAGTGATAGGGTATGTTAAGGAACGCAATGAAAACTGTAAGATAGAGGATATAATTTGAATATTGTGTCTATTTGACAGAATCCCATGGAGCTACAACTTATTAGGTATTTATGAATGCCCATTTGTACGGAGAATATTAGTTTTACTGTCATGTAAAATACATTCCCTGTGTGACTTTGTATAACACTCAAGAAAACTATAAGAGTTAATAAAACTCATGAGCTTAAGAGGGGTCCTGAAGAAATAACTTCATTTCCTTGAGTAACAGCCCTCATCAGTAGGATTTAACTTCGAAGGAATTGCTGCCAACAATTTAAAATGTCGCGATGTCTTAGACCTTCATCATGGAGTCATCAACGAAAAAAGGTGTTCTTCGCTTCCAAATTAATTGCATCGGGTAATTGGGTTTCAGAACAAGTTTTCGAAACTACTTACGTTACCTATTCTTAGGTCTTACGATGCTGGTATGGCGTGTAACACAATGGTACTGAGAATATGAGAAAGTTTCGCACAATGAACCGCACAATTTCTCCTTCCCTCCGCCGCCGTATTTTCTCTCCTCAAGAAGACTTCCTCCTCTCGTTAAGTTCTCTCTTTCTCGCCCCCGTTGCGCGTCCCTCGGCCCCTTTATCCCGTCTCTCTCAGTGTTGAGAAGGGCCCTTCTCCGGCCTAAGGACCTCGTCCCCCTCATTAGGGTCTTACCTCTCCGCAGAGTTTTTCACCCCGTTAATTGTCCGCCTCTTCTTCCCCCTTACTTTCGCTTTTTCTCCTCTCCATCGTCGCATCCTCCGCTACAAAATCATTCCTTCCCTTATCTACTTTCGCGTATTTACTCGATTATATTTTCCTCTATTCTTACCCGCTTCTTACAGATTTCTTTCCCACTCAACTGTTTACCGATATACTGATTTAATTTTAATTTATCTTCGCCTTTTCTTTCTTTCCCCCTCCTTTCCTCCCCATTTCACCCCTCGCCTTTCATATTATCTCTTATCCCTGTATCATTTTGTCATCCCTCTTTAGCTCCTAATATATATCCACGGCCATTTCATCCGCGCTCTTTTCAAGAAACCCCACCGCTGACGTTTCCTCCTCTTAATTTCTTTCCTCTTCGTCTCAAGATCCCTTCTTCTTCGCACTTTCTAAGAAATTGAACGAAAAAGGCTCCGAAAGAAATTAATTCCAGGGAAAGTTTCTAATTTGCGACTTTTATCAGCGGACTTAGGATATGCGCAGAATTCACCGATTGCGTCATTCGCTTTGGAGCGGAGGGAATTTCATGATGCGGTGAATGCAACACTGTCGCCAAGATCTGGCTTCATTGACAATAGAACGTTTTTATTATTATTATTAGTCAATACCTCCGCAGTTAGACGTTTCGTCAGGTGGCGACGTTATATTTATTTTTATCTGAAGGCATACATTTGCTAGAAAAGGGGTTGGGAACAGTTTTCCATTGATAGGCAGCATTAAACATTTGGTCGCATAGGAGACTGCCAAAGTGAAATTAACACAATGTGTATATTTTCCACTTTATTTTCACTTTAATTTATTAGTAAGATTAGGAAACAAAATTATTAAAATACAAGCATTTGTTTCAGGAGATGAGTATAATGCCGCATGTTCCCCAACCTAGGAGTTAAATAATGTATGTAATTGGAAATTCTCACTAAAAATATAATCTTTAATACTTGAACTACCTCGTCCATTTCAGTCAAGAATGTGAAAAGAATATTTTCTATATTACTTAATGTAGAATGTAGCGCAATAATAGCTTTATGAAAATAAAGTATGCTCCTGCAGCGGTAAACATAAATGACCACAAATTTAGGTAGTTAGATTGAATAATACCGGGGGAAATACCCGGAACTTCCCGTTTTTCTGCAAACCTCTAAGGTAGTAAGAATATAGAATATTTTCTCAATCTTATATTTGAGTAACTTACTTACGACAATTACAGATGAGTAGTCATCGCTTAAAGCAAAAGAGCTTCCTTTATGCTTAGCAAAAAAAATCGTCGCTTAAATATTGTTTATTCATCTTTTTCATCACTAGCTTCTCGTTCGCGTAATGTCATTTACGTTGAGTAATTTTGCCAAATTAACTTTGAAAGAAATAAGGGCAAGTTCTCTTCCTAAAGATCACTTCAATTCTAGTTTCCAGAAATTAAAAAATACAAGCATACAAAATACAAAATAAGAAGCCTTTTTAGGATAAATTCAAGTCATTCCTTTGTTTCAGTACTCCGTAATTTTGTTCAAGCAGTGCCTAGAGAGAGAATAACCCTCCCTTTAGCTTTATATAGAGTACTCTTGAGCCTACGGATTAAAATAATAGAAATGACTTGTTGGAAAATTGTTAAGAAAGTTTTTATCACTGGTGGGAGTATTAAATGGAGACTTTTAGTCGAGCAGGATTCGCATAATGGGTAGAAGGCTTAGGCATAAGATTCGGGGAGAAGAGAGAGAAGATGGAATGGAGAAAGAGAGAGCGAGTTAAGCTATAGCCACGAGTGGGAGGGGACAAGACTCGAAATGATGAAATATTAGGGTCTGGAAATGCATGAGCAAAGTGCACGTGGAGTTCCAGAGTGGCTTTGGAAGGGAGCGGAGGGAAATACGGAGTTGTGTGGCATCTGATAAAGGAGCGTGAAAACTACCCCCTCGCTAACGAAGAACGATTCAGGCAGAACGAGTGGGAGGTCTCGTGAAACCTCTCTCAAATCAACAAACTTCTTCCTCCCTCTCTCTCGGGACTCTTTCCGAAGTTGTTCGCTGATGTTTTTCTCAATTGTCTCAAGGTTTTCTTTCAGGAATCCCTTGCATTCTAATTCTATGATGGATAATTCCTCCTTCCTTACACTAAACAGTTCTTTTTCTCCTTTCATCATTTTCTAGGTGATTTAATTAAAAATATTTGACTCTGCAGCAACTAGGTCTCATGATTGCGCTCCTAACACAAATTATTGCATTCTCTTGACTTCGGTTTTCACCTTTAGGAAAGACGTATCGAATATCATTACTCTTGTAAACTTAATTATCTCTCTTAAACTTATGGTACAAGTTTAATTCTATATAGAACGAATTAATTTATTACCAAAAGAACCGTACACATCATTTAACAGTACCCCAATTTTACTATTATATCATAGTTCTCTTTGACGTTTGTTGAGCTCTGTTATCACATTCCAATGTAAAGCTATCACAAAAGATCCTTTTCCACGCGAAAAATAAACGCTTGCAAGTAACCTAAATGGAAATGAGATAAATACCGATTATTATTATTAGTAGTAGTATTCATAAAATTGCTTCGACAACTATGTTCATTTCGCACATATGTGCTTTCACCTGGAATCGAACCCAGAACCGCTTCCACCAAAGGCGAACGCGCAGCCCACATGGATATAAAGGAGCCCCACCGATCATTCTCTACTATTTTATAAGGGTTGTTACCGGACACTTCAGATGTATATGTAATATGTACATTTGTAGAACAGGAATTCGTAGCGCGCTATATTGCATGGGCTAGAACCCTTTACCATTACCAAGTATCCTCACATAATACGACATGTGAAAACATTGTTCATAATTTTATCCCGCGCGTCCATTTAGGAGAAATATATCCAGCCGCAATCCGCTTTAAATCTTGGATTTAGGGCAAAAAGCTTTAGGAAATATAGGTTAAAGTTTCGCGGTAGTATATGCCGTACTTTGAGCTACCTCGCCCACGTACATAATGCGGTAGTAATTCTCCACGAACGCGAGGGTCTATTAGTTCGGAGACCTTTTCTGGGAAACCTGTTTTCCCTATTTCTCCCTCCGCGTCGCTGCCATAACAGAAGAGAGATCCTTACCTTCCATTTGCCTTCATTTCATCATCCTCCAACGCGCAAAACCAAGTCCTCCTTTCATCTTTCCCATACGCCCCAAAAAACTTAGTTAGGTCTTACGATCCCCACGGATCCCCTTTCCTCATTCAAGCAGTCACATCCTCATTTACTTTCTCCCTTTCGTCACACTCTCCGTATTTATCGTCGTTCCATCGAGCATTTCTCTTCGAATTTCCTGCACGTCTACTACATACCCTCCCATTAGTTGCCAACCACTTCTTTCGATT
This sequence comes from Ladona fulva, assembly GCA_000376725.2. NCBI lineage: Eukaryota > Metazoa > Arthropoda > Insecta > Odonata > Libellulidae > Ladona > Ladona fulva. Next base: position 116,481 of record KZ309045.1, read on the forward strand.
AAGCCAACTTGCTTGCTCTTGGCTACTTTATTCTTCGAGCGTTCTTACTTATGCTCCTTTTTTCGAAGTTATTTTCTTCTGAGAGGAAAAGCTAACACTTTGGGTTGTAATTGGGCACTCATGTGAAAAGGAGAAGCGAGAGCTCGCTTTTCTATTACATAGGCTGCAATAGCAAACAAAGAGGTTTGATTTGTTTTTCGTTAAAGATGTAGAAAAAAGTAACGATATTTTACTATGGCAAAACACATGAATAAGACCGGGGGGTAAGTTTAAATTTTGAAATATATAATTTCAACGTTTTGGTGGTTATTCATTGCATCTGTATACCACTAAAGTAACGTGGAGATGTTATTAATTCAGATGATAGTAATAGAAGTACATTTTACTGGGAAAAAGTATAGCACATTTACGTAAAAACATCGTCAATATAGCAGCACTATTTTTCCTGAGCAATATCAATTCAATACAGCGATAAGTTCACGGAGGATGCCGTTACTTAGTGGAATCTTGATGACATCACGAGGAATCGTTGAATAAAGCACAGTTTTGAACAACAAATTCGTAAACGTATTAATAATAACGTAATTTTTCTTTGTTGTTCAAAACTATTTCATTCAGAAAACCTCCTTCTCCTTTTATATATCCTTCCTGATAAGTATTATCCGATAAGTAGTAAAATTTGGTTAATTTTGAAAGCAAACCATGAATATGCGAATCACTTACTATGGAAAATTCATAACCCACGTTATTTCAGTATAGTGTAGCAATCATTCACTTAAACTTTCTCTTGGTTTTTATAATATCAAGAGAAATTTTACTTGATTGCTGTTATTAAACCAGGCCATTTTCAGAAGAAGATTTTTCAAACTGTAAGCATAGACATTCACTAATAGATAGGGTTAAAGTGATTTCCTGTTGCGATTCCCTTCGATTATTATTGTTATAAACTTTGCATTGTAATGGCTACACAAAAAATACTTCTTCTACATAGTATAGTCACGGGAAACATTAAGATATAAAAGTGGCTAATAAATTACCTTAAAGAGGGTTATTTTTATGCTTGTGGAGGTTCATTTCATTAATTCTGGGACGCTGTAAAATGTTGCGAGTGAATGTATTTCTTATTCTTGGATGAGACTTCGAACTGATTTAGGAATGTTATCATTTTGATTTAAACCTTTGTAACTGATGGGTACAGCTTGTAGTTTAACTACATGAAGAAGCCAAATATTTACACTGGCCAGATAACCTGCAATTTTACGTAAAGCTATCAAAAATTATCATTGCAGCACATTTCAGACATGTTGCATGTTAGGATTCCTCAGCTAAGTATCATTTCAAATAATGCAGCACTGTAGAATATAAAAATGCAGACTCAATTTGGTGCTTCAACCTTTAGATAGCAGTAGTATAAAGAATAATCACCACCTCCGCGATGCACCCAACCATTCCAAACGGGAAATACTCGGACCATTTATACCCACATGAACTCCTCTACTGCCACGAAAGAATTATCCCGGTCAATTTCAACTCGCAGTTAAACAGGCTCCATGATAAAATACGCGCTTAATGGCTAGCGTGGAGGAGGAGTCGCATTTAAGTTTCATTTAGGAGGTTTTTGCGCCCCTCAACCAATAACTGGAAAACGTTTCTCTTTTACGGCATCTTCTCTCTATTTACGGCCCTCTGGCCACACCGCATCTTAAACACGTCCCTTTCCCTTTTCGTGCATCATTTCCTTCCGCAAAAGCAGCCTTCTTCATTTTCTGCCCTCTTCATTTTCTCACCGAATGACTCTCCAACTCCACTTTCCCCTTCCCCGCTCAAGACCCTTAGGTGAACATCCCCTTGACCAAAACTACCACTGGAGATCCTTATTTCAACTCCTTGCAGTCTTCTCCAGTACTAACTTTATAATCCAATTACGCGGTCAGAAACCAACGAAATAACGCCAATAGTTCGGAATACGGGAGATAAGAAAGAATTTCCTCGGTGTATTCCGAATGGGTATATGATGTTCCTTTCTATTTAACTTACATTTGCATCGCTCATCAATGCTTAATTTTCTGATTCCACCCTGTTGCTTTTCCCAATTTATTGAGGTTGCGGTGTTCACGTAAACCTTTTATTTGGCATATTTGCTTTTTTTCCACGATTCCTTTTACAACCAAAAGAGTGAGGTTAATAGCATTCCCTAGTACCCATAATGCTATTCACAAAATTATTGTATTAGAATTGAATAATCATAAAGAACTGAAACTGCAGTTAATTCTGATTTGCGATAGTCATAATCTATCGGTTTTCATTGGTAACTCCTTGGTTTTCAATCAATTCCGAGATATGTGGAAATAAGTCACGATGCAAAATACGCATATTTATAAAACGGACAATATAAAATAACAAAATTTTACAATTCAACACCATAGAAAGAAAATGAAAGTGGGACTGAGTACATAAGTAGGACGATCTCTAACCGAATGTAGCATCCGTACTATGAGTCCGAATCACAGATTAGAATTGTTTGTATCAACGAAGATTTTAATAGCTATAATTCAGCTATCATTTAAATATTGCGTACAGATATTATATGCAATGCTAATAAGCATACACATTTATTTTACTTTCTTTTACTATATAACTAAATAAATAAATATAAGCTTTAATTTACCTGAACCAATTTCTAAAAAAATACCTATATTACTCAATGACAGACAGACAATCTATCCGAAAAAATGTCTCTCAAACGATAAGCATTTTGCATTCACTCCAACATTGATACCACGAGATTTGCACAATCCATTCTCACTCATCACGTTCCAAATTCCAGGATCAGGAACGGGAACTATTTTGAGCAAATATATACAGTCATTCTCACATTCTCACCCTGAAGCCGTTGGGAGTCAAATCGCGATAAAGCCTACCCATTTTATTTCACGTCGGGCGTTAATCCGTCCCCGCATTTGCACGTTCGGAATTCTGCCGCGCGCTAACCCTCGATGAGATTAAAACCTGACCTCCTTTATCCCAGACGAGGCGGAGCATGGCGCGATACAAACCCATTCAACTTTTCCCTCGCAAATGTTTCCCCCACCCAAAACTGAGCATTTGCAATCACTGGATGCCCCAAAATCCTCGTTGATCTCTCCACTTCCATCGTGTGTTGGTCCAAAGATTCGACAGCAAGTGCTTTTAAATTCAAACCGCATTTCCGCATTCCCATTCCTCACCAAGATGAATGAAAAGAAGGGGAATAGTTATCGCAAGTTAAGGGACTTTGAGAGAGAAGAAGCCGTGTATCACACATTTCCCCTCACTTTTTCTTTGACCCGCGTAAGTTCTAATTCTCTAAGGTTCTCTTGATGGCGCATTTTCGACCTTTCCTTCCATTCCGATCTTCGCCTCTATCTTCCGAGTTGGTTACCGAGGTGGTTTACAGTCCCTTTGTAGAACAGGTTTTTCTCCTCAAAACTTATCCTATCTCAGCAACCTCGGGCTCTTTATGGCACAATAAACATAAGAATGTGATGTTTCATTATCCTATAAACTTGAGGCAACGCGATGAATTCCCCATAGCTCCACAGTATAGACTATGAAATCGGAAACAGAATGGCCTTCATGTTTCACGTTTCCTAATCCATCAATTATCTTCCAAAAGCAACGTGGGCTTTCTCTAATCGATTACAGACCTCAGAAAGGCGAACTTCTAATACGTATTATTCACGATAATACTGAGGAGCGGTTATTTGCGTGTCTATGTTTACCTGAAACTCTACAACCTGCAGACTCACGACTTCCAAACTTTGTAAATTACCGAATGTCATCTCTCCGCAGACAACAAGCAAAGTTTCGTACACTCACCACTTCAGGATTCGAATCAGGCAACTTAACGAATATATTTTCCTGAGGAAAAGGTTTATTACTCCAGAAACAAGAGCTCAACACTTTCAATCTGAAATTTACGATTATCATCACTTCTTAAATAAAATGCAGTTTTTCTTTAAACATAGTACTCACACGTATGACTTTAAAGAAACTAAAATTGACTGAGCAAATTTATTTACACCACATCACAATAAATAACGACCCATCATGTAGTGATGCCGTGCCATGATGGGTCGTTATTGTGATGTAGTATAAATAAATTTACGCAACCAACTTCCTTTTGTTGTCATGGAATACTACCAAATTAAGGCCAATACTACTGATAATAAACAAATTTATGTTCACATTGTCTCACGAGAGGAAATTTATGACAGGTTTCGAAAACGAAGATATTTAAATACATTGAAATCATAACCTTTCACTTTCCTTATACATATGGTTTTCAGACATTGTATTCCGAAATTTCCCCCAAATTTCAAACACCTCTCCTGGTGTCCTGGAAATCATTTTCGCGGCGCCCAATCGATCCGATTATTTTGGACTTTTCCACTAGCACCTTTTTCAGTTTAATTAATCAACTGAGGCACCTTTTCCTTAATGAACGGATCATTAATCTACAAACGTGATATAAGCGGCTGTGAATCATTTCTTCGTATACAGGAGTGGTTTTGCCTAAATATTATCATGCAAAAGAATTTCTTTGTATTTTCAATTATGCAAGACGTACACCTTGAATATGGCTAGTAAGCTGTTACTACCTACTCCAAACAGAATACAAAAAGTAAAACTACTCCCTCAAATGTGTTTAGACCAGACAACTGCGCGTCTTGGCGCTTATTTATTCAATACTCAAAATTATCTAAATACATAAAAAGCTCATTTCATGTCAACATTAATAGGGAACGAATCAAGGATTTCTTTATAGGTATTTAATACCCATATATTTATGACCGAACGTCAACATTATCCCTGATGTACACAGGTAAATTTCTGGTCACGTCCCGATTGTCCCGGATTTTCCCTCCTAAAAGTTGCAAATGTTCCGGGGTATTGAATCATCAGTATTTGATACCCTGCTTCTTTATTATGAAGTCCTTTAAATGGTTCAACATTCAATGAGTAAGTTAATTTGAAGCGAATATTTATTATTAAGTGAGCCAAATACTTTCCAGTAAGTTTGATGCAAGATTTGTCTAACTTTCAAGTCCATCAACCTCTTTTGGAGCTACCAATACGCAGTTGCTAATGAGCCTTCGTAATCAATATTGCGTGAGATCCAAAATACAAGCAATCGATAAACTTCATTGCTCCAAAAAACAAGTTTTATAAATTATAGGATATTTTACAAATTATATTAATTTGTGGAATTATATTGTATTATATTATTATGTGGAATTACTGACTATATAGAACGTGATTAAGGAGACATGAGAAGAAAATTAATGCGTATTCCACTTCTAGTAATCAAAAATAACAAAGCAATCTCTACTTCTTCGACCTAGACCCTATCTGAAATCGATAGCTTTCGTCCGAAACAAAGACTCAATTAAGGGAGAAATTGGTAGGATTTTTCCCATTTTCTTTCTTCTCCTATTTCTCCCCACACTCTTCCTTTCTCGCCTAATTCTTATTTCTCCGCATGCATCTCCCTCCCGCACGCGGGCGAGCTGATCCACGGCGGATTCTTCCTATCACTCCAAGCGCTCTTTTATCTCCGTCAAACACCCATCTCACCCGCCTTTCCATCATTTCCAACCATTTCCAACTCCTTCCATTCCCCTCTCTTTTCCGTTTGCTTTTCTGAGGTTCGCAACTCGGTTAATACCCTCTTGTGATTGATGATAAAAGGTGAGGCCGAAAGAAATTCCGTTACCTCAGATAAGAAAAGGAAAGGAGAGGAAAAAGTTGGAGAGGTTTCTCAATTGTTTCGTTTTGATTGGGAAGTCTTTCAGAGCTTTCACGCAAGGCTCCATCTTCTTTACTTCCCCCTCTCATCCAGGGACTACAGATGGGTGATGGTGTGGCGCAGGGAACTGCGGTTTCCTGTTAATCAAGTATACTATTGTTGGCTCCTATCCAGAGATATACGGTGGTAACATGTATGAAATATTCTCTGGGTAATCAACCGGAGGTGAACCACGAAAAAAGAAGAAGCGACGTGAGGAGGAAATGAATCGCAGTTGCGTTGGCTACTACGGTAACAGTGCCAATAAGTCGAAATCTACTCCACTAAGATAAGGGGAGGGATGCTGAATGTGAAATAAACAGGTAAATGATAAAATACCATAATGAATCCATTCTGATGACCAATTCTATGGTATTTTGGCTGATGACGTGTAAATGAAGGCATAGAATTCCTCATTTCACAGATTCGTATATTCCAGTAATTGTTTATAATTAATGATTCAGCTTACCTATTCCTAAGCATTACAGAGTATGAGTAGATTCATTTGGAACGACTTACCTGAAAGAAGAAAGAAAAATGCATTAGCTGTTGCACATATGTAATCAATACACGCTATGATTAAAAAGATATTTGTTTTTTAATAAATAACTTAATCATTAAAAATTTGTCACAGAAAGATACCAACCTCCATTTATTATCTACCAATTGAGATTTTGAAACTGAGTTGTCTTCATGAAATACTATTACTTGAAAATTTGTTTCAATGTTGTTGGTAGTAGAAGTATTTTTGTAAGTGCTTCAACAGCAGTGGTAATTTCACACATATGGGTCCCAACCGGGACCGCATTCATGAAAGGTGTACGTGCTACTACATTGGCTATCCGGGGTTGAAGTGTTTGGCATAAGAAGTGAAAGAATTGCTTAACTGTAAGGATATTTTTTACAACTCATAAAAAGCTGAATAATTTTTAAAGAGGCTTCTATATTACTCTATGTGAAAGACACCTTGTATACGACTGAGTTGAATAACTATTCCATACATTCCATTCAAGGTTACATTTATGCTACTTCCTGGAAATATTTTGATAGGAAAACATACTATTATTTGAATGAAAGACCAACTGAGTTAATTGACACTAATTTTGGAATTCCAGATTTAACTTCTGTTACTTTTTCTTGATTTCAATAAATTGTGATAAGCAATATTTTGTCAATTGTTTCTCTTTGAGCAAATTATAACCTATAGCGATTTCAGACCCCAAACTCAAATGATATGACGCAGAATAGCCTCCAAGGAGGACCCTTTTGTTTCCCTGAAACTTAGTCCGTAATGACCTTAACGGGAATCGATTAGAAACTCGAAGGAAATGCAAGGGAGAGAACGCCTCAAGGGGAAAATGCCGCTATGACTCCGAATATATAACGTGGCTCCAAAGAGACGGAATGCTTGTGGAAGTTTTGCGTGATTCAAATGAACAGCCACTTCGTTTGAATGAGGAACTAGAAATTCGTTCGTGAGTAAATAATGCCGTCTGAAGCTCCGTGCGTTTCTGCCTTCGGAATGCTCTCAAGCGGAACCTCTTCTAGGCGAAAAAATAGTTCCGAGATGATGAACTGCGATAAATAAATCTCCAAATTTTGCAAGTCGTTCTTCGCCTACTTTTAAACACCGAGCCTGAAAATTCGAATAATTAGTTAGCCGGACATAACAACATCTGTTAATGTCCAACGGTGGGACAGCGTCATTAGAAAAAAGTTTTATATGTTAACACATTACATTATGCATGACGGCACATTGCGTTACAATAATCGTCCATAAATGTGCGAAAAGTAGTTCTTACTGTTTTAGCTTAGAATATTATATATTATAGATGCATATCTATTGTTTCAGTGATACTTTCACGTACAACGTAACGAGTAGCAACGGCTTAATATTTACAGCATTACAGGTGTCCACACGTACCAAAATTAGCCGTGAGCGATATCGAGCTAGAAAAAAATCGCGCTATATTTTCCGTTTATTAATTTAGTCAACTCAGTGTTACTCAGGGTAGGCTGAGGAAATTTTCGGAAAACAAACCGAGGATTCTCTACACATTTGCTTCATTATATATGATAATTTATTTGATACTTCAAAAATATCTCATTTCATTGGAATTCGGGCGGCTGAAGGTGACGGAGATTAGAAAAATTATTATGAATTCTGATAATTGGAATAAATGTTTTAGTCCATGTACCGCTTCATCCGCCGATTCGTTTCAAAATAACCTTCCTTCTCCACCCGGGAATCCAAGTAGGGACCGCGTCTCTCAAAAGCAGGCTGTTGGCCAAATAGATGAGTTGGAAGTCAAATATAAGGAAACATTTCACCAAGCAGGGTAGAATGTTGTGTGAGGAACTTTCTAATTGAATAGATCAATTTATTTTGTCCATCTTCAAACTATCAAAAATAATAGTAACAACATAACCATAATAATCTCATGCCTACTAGCAATTAATTATCACCGACTTGATTAATGAAATAATGATGATAAAATATTTTCAGTAATAATATTTAATCACAGCCGGTTTCGTAGTTTGATATCTAAAGTAATCAAATCAACTCGTTGGCGAAATCAGTCACAATAAAACTATACGGATGTAAATAGAATGTTTGATTTTTCAAAAAAATGCTACATATCACAAAACTTTTTTCACCATAACAAATTTATATCGCTCGTATATTCATGATTCCAAAGCCATCCACAATAGCTTCTGCGAAACGCTTTGACATGAAACAGCAGATTTTCGGTAATTAAAGACTAAAAAGAAGACTCCAGAAAAAACCTAAAGCTATTTAGGCTATTTAAAATTTCTTGCATAAACGACAAGATTGTGATAATATATCCATCACGCCTTTCTCCTTTCACACAACCCTTTGACGCAAACACGAAAACCAGCCTCGCACGAACCGAAAACACGCCAGGCACGTCAAAAAGCTTACACGTCGAAGAATCTCTTTCATCCCAATTATTTTATCCTTCCCTCTCAAATAGATACGCTCCTGTATTCAATAAAAAAAAGAGGATTCGAGAGATTAAGTCGATCTAATGAGAAAAGAGGGAGACAACGGCGCGCACATGGGACAGGAAATTAAATCCACCATAGGAAGAATTAGGAACAAAAATGGCTCCGTCAGATTAATAGGAACGGGGAACAGAATTGAGATAAAAGGAAGAAAAATACGGGTAATGTGGACCTGATGCTTCCTCTGCCAAAAAGCTGGATAGAGATTAAATGTCTCCAGAACCAAAACCTGTCGTGGTGAGAATTAATACAGCGGTAAAGTGGGCAGGACGGGTGAGGTAATTGACATTGGTTGGACAAAAAAATTCTTTCTGAAGGGAGGCTAAAGGCTCGCTTTCGTAAAGATAGTTATACAAAGAGGGGAATTGGAGGGAGGGAAATAGAAGTTGCCAGGGAGAAGAGAAAAGAAAAATATATAACCCTTAGGGGGTTAAGAGAGTAGGGTAAATCGGGGGTGGTCGGGAGACCAGTAGGAGGGAAAAGGGCAGTGGAGGGTTTTATAGGGGAGGGGAGGAGTCGTGAGGGATTAAAATGGGTTGAGAGCAAGAGAAGATTGATGGTACGTTGCCATGGGTACCAACCATCGAAGCTCTTCCCAACTACACAGGAGAGCTCTTTCGCTTTCCCGTATTTACTCTCCCTTTCTTCCTCTCTGTGTATTCCTCTTCCCAGAATTCCACACCATTTTACCTCGGTATTTCCCACCCAATTCCATCTCCGAGCTAGCGAATTATTTAAGGGTGTTCCCTCGTAAGGCTTCCTAAGTTTCCCTGTCATTTTGAGAGAATTCCACCCTTTGTATCCTGATCTCTTTTTGCGCCGCTCCATTATGTTTTCCTTCATTGCCTTCATTCATCAGCCTCGTTCTAACAGATTGCTTCTATTAGCTGTCATGCTTGTGCGAACGTGAGTATATATGTTGGTCTCATCCACGAATCATTTTTGCCGCTTTTATTTACTATCCGTGTCGACTTTACTGTTTTGAATATTTGATCTTTTGATTCCTCTTTTCCTTCTCCCCACCATTCGATCTTTTATTCATCCCTTGCCTACCTTTGTCGTTTCTTCTTGTTCCATCTTGTTTATTCAATCAATTTCGTCCCCATTCTTCTCCTGACTCGAATTCTGTTTCTCAATTTCAGCACGGCTTCTTTTGCATACAAATTTCCTTTCCGTTCTTCCTATATCTTCCACATTCTTCTCCTTACATCCAATTTGTTGTATAACCATTCCTCTCAATTTTCGTGTCGTTGAATCTTTTCCACATTGCTTATTGTCCTTGGCTTCCCCATCTCTTCTTTTACACTATGTTAACTGAGAGATATATTTTCCCTTTACATTTCTACCAAATAAGAGGAAACTATTTGAACATGTTTCTACGAAAAGCAAATATTTATCCTTTACACTATTAGTTCTATTTCAGCTCTATTTTCCAATAATTTCTTCGATTTTTCTTCCTTCTGGTTTATTCGTTAATTAAATAGATACTTCCAAATCTCTACTCCTCAATGAATTACTGAAAATCAACTAAAACTTTTAATAGTCTAAAACAATGCTTAAGGAAGTTAATTTATACTTAGCTAAGAAAGGGGAAACGTCTATGTGCGTCATCAAATTCACCACATTATTATTGTGTCCAATATTCTGATTTAGTATACTGTATCGACTGCTTGTGTTTACGAGATTGAAAATTTATAATCCATGCTGGGCTCTTTCGTCTTCAAGTGGATTTATTCATTTCTTAGCTGATACCGTTCTTTTTCCTCTCAAATCTCTTCCAGCTAAAATCATCTCGCCCCATTCTCCATTTTTTCTCTTTTTTACAGTGTCTCTCTCTCATATAACTATATTAACTTTCCGAGGATTTTCTCCTTCGGATTATTTTTCCCTTCTCCCTTTTTAATTTCGTTTCTCTCCCTAATTTAATTCCGATTCCTTGGAAAATATCTTCCCTAATTTATGTCTCTGATTTTCTCGCTGTATATCACAGCGGTCGTAAACTTCATATTTATTTTTTTATCAGCCATCCCTCATTACATTTTCCTCCAAAATTTCATCCCACTCTCTGTAAAACCTCCTTTGAAAAAAAGTACTTTTGAAAAAAAGGACATAAACGCTACAGATCGATGACATTCTCCGGCTACAGTAATAAATTAAGGCATCTAACTTAAAAGTCTACAGTATTTTCAATAATACTTTTCTTATTGATAATTAAAGAAGAAGAATCATCATGAAGTTGAGCATCGTTATCGTTCCTTAAATTAAAAATCAAAGATGTACCTTACATCTTTCGTCGATTGTGTCTGGATTAATTACAGTTAGAATAATAACTCCCAATTAAAAGCATTTAAAATGTCGCGATAGCGACGTATTATGAGAACCTCGTAAGAAAAAATCGATACTAACCATTTCGTGACAAAAATATTGGAAAATATATAGAACTGTTTCTATCAATAAAATCGCGAAACCTATAGTATCTTAAACGCAAAAAGAGAAACAAATAAACGCTTCCCATAAATACAGCTTAATGTAGAGAAGATATTAAGTACGAGATAGGCGATTTTTCTGAAGCTATACGAAAGCTGGTGAATGTGATATGATTTTCAGAAAGCAGATGGCGAATAACGTATGGTCAACGGATCCGTGTGCGAAAAAGAATTCATATAAACTAGAAGAAAAATTCAAATCCTCATTTTAAAAGAGTAATTTTAATTGTAACGTACACTCCGGTGCATCACTATTACTATATATGATTACATATGTTGTCATCAACTATGATAAGACTCTTGTCATGCATATTCACTCTCCTCATGTTTATTATACCGGTGACATTAATTCAATAAGCCATGTGTGTCCCTGTATTCACCAGCATTTTGATCATTGTAATTATCCTTTTGTTAAAAATGTTTATGAGCATAACTACCTTGGTCTGACTATTGATAACAACTTCAAATGGGATTACCATGTCCGTAGCTTATGCAACTGGCTTCGGTGGAATTTCCTAAAATTTTATTACCTACGAAATAAAGTTCCGACTAAATATTTACGGATGTCTTACTTTGTTTTTTTGAGTATCACGTTAGGTATGGAATAAACAAGGAAAAGGGTTTAGGTGACTTGGCACGATAAGTCGTACCGTCAGACTTTTTTCATGTCCGTTTCTCCTTGGGAGGAATGGAATAATTGGCAGGGGTGGTGCTTCCTCTTATCTAATTGAAAGAGTGAAGAAAATTCAAATTAGAGTGCTTAAACTTATGGTCAATACAAACGAAAGAACACAAGGCATCTCTGACTATAAATTGTTTAAATCCTTAAATATTATTCCCCAGGAATGCATTTTTCACATTATATGTACATTGGTATACTAAACGAATTTGACCAAAACTCCAGTTATTGTATTCTGCCAAACATATGTTATAATACGCGTACTATTCGTTTTAATGTTCCTGAATTCTATAATTTATATGGCAAGCGTAGACTGGAATACCTTGTACCTAATCTATGGAATATTTACAAATGTACGTTCGATGTCATAGTAACTCTGGAAATGGCCATAATTATAAATTGTTAATTCGTAAGAAAATTATTATATCCATAAAATAAGGTTTCTATTACAGTTTTAATTTATTTTTCATCATCTTCTAGGTATATAAATGTATTTTGACTGCTCTCTTATGTTATTGATGTGATTTTGTCTTCGGTATAATTTTCCGTTTATTTTGGTCTTATTTACTTTATTGTACTTTAAGCACTTACGTTTGTTATCTCTTGTCGCGTGACTCTTGAGCTGCATTAATGTGTAATTTTTATTTCTGAAGTGGGTTATTTCTTTGTTCATATCCGTCCTGTATCTCGACAGACTGTTCGTCTGACAGGGCGTTGATGTTGTATGTGAGTATGAAATTAAAAAATATATATAAGCCTTCGATCCGACGAATATACACTTTGAATGTAAAATTAATACAGGGAATATTTGAAGGACTTCAAGCTTCAAAGAAGGACTGAAATATGTTCTTACTTAAATTACTTTTTTCCATCGAGAATCTATGGATTTCAAATCTACACTAAATACTCCAAGATACACTATGATGTCAAAATGCCTTAGTCATAATTTTCTAAGGCGACGATGAAAAATTTTTGATCGATTGTAGTCTCATCCACGAATCATTTTTGCCGCTTTTATTTAGTATCCGTGTCGACTTTACTGTTTTGAATATTTGATCTTTTGATTCCTCTTTTCCTTCTCCCCACCATTCGATCTTTTATTCATCCCTTGCCTACCTTTGTCGTTTCTTCTTGTTCCATCTTGTTTATTCAATCAATTTCGTCCCCATTCTTCTCCTGACTCGAATTCTGTTTCTCAATTTCAGCACGGCTTCTTTTGCATACAAATTTCCTTTCCGTTCTTCCTATATCTTCCACATTCTTCTCCTTACATCCAATTTGTTGTATAACCATTCCTCTCAATTTTCGTGTCGTTGAATCTTTTCCACATTGCTTATTGTCCTTGGCTTCCCCATCTCTTCTTTTACACTATGTTAACTGAGAGATATATTTTCCCTTTACATTTCTACCAAATAAGAGGAAACTATTTGAACATGTTTCTACGAAAAGCAAATATTTATCCTTNTGAAACATACCCTAATTAGAATTTGCTGCGCGATTATATACTAACAAACTGTGTGAAAACTTCGATATAAATTTTATGTATTTGCTATTTTAAATGTGTCCTTGTAGAAGTAACCACCGTTATTATGGCGTTCCCATTATGAATCCTTGCCTTCAAATGCTCCCCCTCTCAAGCTGTAGCCGCTACCATTTCGACCACTCTTCCTTCAAATCTTCGCAGACTACGATCCCTCTTCTCCCAATCCGCAAGTTCTTGCTTCCATGAATCACTCTCGATTCCAAAAACCTCTTCTCACTACCACACTTAAGACCAGATCGGCTCTACCGTTGCCATTTTCCCTTAACTTTCTATCCCCAGTGCTCCTTTCACTTTCCTTCTTCTCCCCAGTCACTCTCAAACTCTCTTTGCCACCACACGATTTCCTTTCACTCCACCAAATCGTTTCTTATTCCCATAATCCTCTTTTCCCATTTTCCCGATATTTGGATCGAAAATGTCTTCGAAAATGTCCTTTCACGTGTCCTTCTCCGTGCATTATTCGATTCCATCAGGAGAATCTTTCAATTCTCTACTTTTTTCTTCCTTTGTCGCATTGTTACCTCCTCGCAGGACTACCACGACTGAATTCGATTCGCTCTCGTATTTTACGTCCGATGCTTCGTCTGAGCTCCAATTGCCGATTCCTTCGTCTAAAAATGTGAGCAACGACCTTCCGATATTCCGAAACCTCGTTCTTCTAGCGATGAGGATGACTCCGTTGCAAAAAGAGAATTCTTTCCGTTCATTTGCCACCATAGATTTCTCATCATTGATCAATGGGTTTCTTTTGTCTCAGGACGACCCTCTGTTGCTCTTGATTGTGGATTCTTGTATGTGATCTGCTTTTCACATTGACGGCTTCAGACTTGACGGCCACTTTATGGCTGCAGTGAATGAATGACTTTCTTGAAATGTTGTTCTTTCGGTATATATTTCCACAATGAAAGCGTCGATCATTGTTGCACAATGATAAATTATCACCAAAAATTGAATGTCGTGACTTTATCAGTTTCAAAATAAAAAATACGATTAATGTATCAAAAACTCTATTACTTAACGCTTAGTTCAGTGGAAATTTATTTCTTAAGGGCAAATGAAAGTAAAATTACTACTGCCGTTCCACAAAACATTGATAGATTTACATTATTAGTTTTTAAATTAAAATTTTAATCTACAATTTTTTATTTAAAATATAAATTCAATTAAAAAGCTTGGATTTTATATGTTTCTACTAGTAAACGTCCCCGTCATGCATGACGGAACTTTATTTAGTTAAAAATATATCTATTATCGTATATATCTTGCCCTCCAAAGCACAAACAGTCCGTCAAAAAATCATAGTAACTCAATATATTTTTTACCCTTATTTATAATATTTATTCTACTTTTTCAAGTCATGAAAGCATACTTTCCTATAGTATAATATAA
>KZ309045.1:131662-182423 GCA_000376725.2 Ladona fulva
AAAACCTATTTTACGTACATTTCTTATGGAAAAGTATACTAACTGATTATCCCCGTGTATTTATATGGGATATCTCATGAAATCAATGTACAACAATTGCCTTGGTCGTCAAAGGGATGGGTTGTTTATCTCCGAAAAATTTTACGAAATTTACGTCTATTTTATCAAAGTTCTCGCAATTTCGAAATTATATGAATGATTCACGACTAAAATAAGATTCTGTGATTATTTTCCTTTCTTGTGACACTTGTCTCAATTCCGTAGGACCATTGCTTCTAATTTAATTTTGTAAAAGTAACATCCTCTGCAGGTAGCGAAAACCTACTTTACGTACATTTCTTATGGAAAAGTATTATGGGCTACTGGGTTCGAACCCGGGCCTTTAATTTCAACTGATAACATGTGTGAAAAATAGTGACATGTCTAGGACTAGAACACATGTGTCCCACTTTCCGGGCAGGTATTTTAACCACTGAATTACTATGCCCTGACCATGAACTAACCACTGAACTACTACACTGGGAATGCTTTCTGTGAGGCAAGTAGGCAGCCTCCAAATGGTGGCACTAACTACCGCCAGATGGACTTTTAGAGAGAAATGACTCACAAAAGCGGTCTTAAGAGGTCAACCCCCAAACGAAATCACAATTTCGGTATTTTCACGATTATTATTCCTTGGCATACAGCCGCACGGATTTACCATGCAAAGTTAAAACACCTTTCCTCAATCCTTGAAATTTTAATTCACTAAAAATGTTTAATACCGCCTCATTTTGTCTGGAAATTGTTAAATAGATTTAAAAGTTATATTATTTGAAGTTCTTAGTTCTAGGCTTTCATAAAATTTTGTGATAGTCTTTTATTGACGCCGTATTAACTGGTGAAGTCAACTGGTGGTTGACATACTTTCTTCCTATGTGAAGTCAGACTACACCACTTCGTGATTTAAATCCAATGATATTAACAGGAGGCTTTTATTTAGTAAGATTAATGCGAGCGATGAGAAAATAAACTGAAACTATAAGAGAATCACAATAAGGATTTCTATTGAAAAACTTGCCAAAGAATCAAAAAAAATGAGAGGAAACTCAAGTCCGGAAGGTAAGATCACACTTTGAGACTCGATTCAGAATTTGGGAAAGAGCAGCAAGACAGTGTTCGATGGAATGCACAAAGAATGTAAAGAGACGCCCAGAACATGCCTAAAGAATCGAATCCGAAAAGAAAAAGAAAATATTTGTTATCTGCCGTTCAATTGTGTCCTGTACGGAGGATAGTGTTGCTTCGATATGAATGGTGCCTTTACGGAAGAAAACGTTCATACTCAAAATGTAGTAGGACAAAAACTTTTCATTACTAAAGAACACAAATTGAGGCGTATAAGTCGTAAGTTTAGATATTTGGAGAAAGTTTTATGTTTGAAATAATATATTTTCAGAAATTTATGAACCGAAGCATAGTACTCCTCAATAACACTCCGAAGAGAGTTCTAAAATATGCATGAACTTGAACTTTAAAAGAGTTAAGGCCTTCACATTTTGTAATTCGAAGCAATATAACTTCAATAAGGCAAAAAATCAAAGCAGAGAGAATACTCTTTCACTCACACAAACTGGAAGCTGAAAAGTTGACCTGAGATAGAATACCAAAGAGATTTATCAGACGTAGTTTAGGACTGATGTGGCAAATCGACAACTGCAGGCTAATTAGAGGTTTAAAAGTACTCCTTAAGCCGTCTTTCGGCAAGCGTAACTCGCGCTCAGAGACAAACGGGAAGCTCCGGATTACCGATTTCTAGTTCCTGACTTAATCTGAATTACTTTATGAGGAACATTTGACAAGAGAAGAGCTTCCTTCCTCAATAGGCCCACATGAAAAGCATCGCATTGCCGTAGCTAAAGTTTTAAAACAATTCATAGACATTGAATTACAATTGTGATCGAAAATCCAGATCGATTCCGTCTCCGTGACTTCATCAGAGAAGTATCTACTCTTTGTAAATATAGGGATTACAAAGAATTCAAACCGAGCAAAAGTATCTTTGAATCTTTCATAATTTTTACTTCATTAGAATTTATTCTTTACATAGAACTTTAAACCTGCATCAAAACAAAAATGAAATCGCAGGATAACGAACGGAAGGTAAGGCTTGTTGATCAGGTTTATTAGCCTAAAAAAAAGGTATCTAGGAAAAATATTCAATTTGAGACTTGGATACCTTGCTATTCAATTATTCATCATTTATTAATTATCATGTTATTTACTAATAAAATAAAGTTACTTGGTACGGAATAGCCGTGGTGATTAGTAAAATCTAGAATATTTTTGCACTGGGACTAAAAACACTGCAATGGATAATTCACTTCTAATTAACAATCTCTCCCTTTAATTTGTTCTTGCAAAACTTCGTTGGCCAAGAGTCAAAATACATAGATGGAGATAGGCAACGGAAGAAGTTATTTCAACCTTCCGAATGGTACGATAACTCAAAATATGTACTTACGTCTGTTTTCATTTAACAACTAGAAAAGATTTATGTATAACCTACAATTTTAAGATCTTTAATTCTAAATGTCGTTAAAAAGGAACATATTTTATTAATTTCTGCCTAATATTAAATTTTAATCGCTGACAAACGAACCATCAGGCAATATTTGACAAACTTTTAGAGAAATTCATACTTTGAAGATTTTGAATATCTGAGAAAAGCTTAAATAATTGAAAATCGTTCCTAAAAGTAAGAATATTTACATAGTTCATGTGTAAAATATATTTTATAATATTATACTTTAAACAGATTACGACCTCATTTGGGAAATTTTATGAAACGCCACAGTTTAAGTCAATTTAGTTTTCCTATTCGCTTAATATCCTTCTGTATATTTATACATGGTTGAAATCCTCTATCGTATTTCCTGTTAGGTACAGTGTTCAATATCCACTACTCCAAAGATACCTTTTCCCCATATATTCCCGCTTAGAAAGTCTTATCTCTTCCGATATTTAGAAGAATCTTTCCACCCGACGTTTACTTTCCCACGCTCTTCATTCAACGACCTCCCACACCCATTCATCCCTTTCATGTTACCCGTCACTTCCTTCCCTCCTTTTACATGTTCGTTTCTTCTCTCCTTATCTTCTCCCTTTATATATATTCCTCCTTTCTCCATATGCTCACCCATTCCGTTTCTGCGATTTTCATTTTAGGATTCGTAGAAACGGAAATTCTTGTCCGCCTCCAATTTCTCATTTATTGTGCTGATCTCCATTCAAATTCACTCCGCAATTCTTTGTTATTGCTAACAGCTTCCAAAAGAGAAGCAATTTATATTTTATTATTGTCACTCTTCCAACAGAACTGAAGGCTGAGTACATTCTTACACGATTGAGTCATCAGTTTCTGTTCCCCTCGACTTGCTAAAATTTAAGCTGAAGGTATGTTCCCTGGCAGCTGAATCAAGCACTTATGCGGCGGAATTCAGTAGCATTTTAATATAATTCAAATTTAGAGGTAATAAATTCGTTCTTAAAATCTCTGAGATATTTGAGATATGAAGCACTTTCTTTGAGGTTTGGAAATTATTTCTAAGTCCACATTCCAGGTAGCGCAAATTAAAAATTTAAAGCAGTGGAATCCACACAAAATAAATGAAAGTTACAATTCAAACAAACCATAATTCTTAACGTTGCGTTGTTTAGATGTAGGATATAAATTCAAGAGATACGGTCTCGATATTGTTAAAGTTCATCGTAGAAATTACTCACAATCTGGGGTAAACTTCTGTTTGATTAAAATTTTCGTTGCATTCACACCAATAAGTAAATGTATCAGTGCGCGTCCTGAATTCAGATACCAAATTATGATTTGGTGTAAAGAGAAAAGTTACTGATTTGGTCGAGTTATAAATTTAGCTTGAAATTACAGTAAAAAAGTACCCGATTGTAAACGATGTAAAATATTTTCACCAGACCAGCTTCCACAAAAATGTAAATGTCTTCAATGGATCCAGTAC
This sequence comes from Ladona fulva, assembly GCA_000376725.2. Classification (NCBI taxonomy): domain Eukaryota; kingdom Metazoa; phylum Arthropoda; class Insecta; order Odonata; family Libellulidae; genus Ladona; species Ladona fulva. The sequence continues at coordinate 135,676 of KZ309045.1, forward strand.
GACGCTCCCAATTATAACAATTTTTGAAATTATTTTTGACGGGCACGTACCAGAAATCGGGACATCAAGGACACTACAGGGCCTTTGGAAGTTGGAACGCCAGCACGATATTGCAGCCCGCGGCGGAATGGATAGCGTGCTAGTATTCAATAAAAGAGTATTTGATAAAAAAATATGAAATACATGCCAAAACATGATATGAATGCATATGGATGTGTAGAGAATTGATTATTATTGATATTTTGTAGTTGAGATGAGCAGACATAAGATACGCTTCCATTAAGTAATAAAAATTAACTAGTCGTATTTTTCTGTATATCACGTGCAACGAGCATGTCGACTTTTTCGGCATTTCTTTTGACGTACACAATGCGAAGGTTAATAATAACGCTAAAGTTAAGAAGCACAAACCGTTACTGACCAAGCACACAGTAGTGATTACTAAAAACTAATTAAAAACAACGTTAAATAAATTCTGAGTTTCGACTGTGCCCTAGCTTTGCCATTAATATCGTTTCATATCTCGTATCTTTCTAACTTATACCGAGCATGTTCATTTTTTTATTTAAACCGCATAAGTATACATAACTCGCGAAACATCTACAAAAAATACGATATTAAGACTATCAGAATAAATTTGTTACCATTTTCCTCAGTTGCATTAATAAGCGAATATTCTGTTAGAACATCAGCGAGCTTTGGTAGCATGAGCCGCATTTGGGTCTGTTTCCGTCGAGTGACAAGCGCATTGAGGGACTTGACGTTGGTTGTATGTCTTCAATCATTCACGCAACGTTGCGAGGAGAACGCGACCTTATGTGACCCACCGTTTCTGCTTTCATAATTCCTCTGTTGGTATGAGCGAGCGCTGATAATACAAATACAATCTAGCTACAGAAATACTGGCTGAGATTAAAATACTGCAAAGTAAGGATTATTATCAATTTTGATTTCATGACAGCTTAATGACATAAAAATTATTTATTTATAAATACGCCTGCGTGATTTAGTACCGAAGGATATGATTTTTTACGAACATAGTCAGGATAAATATATATTTGAACAAAGTAACTGTAAGTAAAATTATTCCACAATGTAAAATTAATTAATCTTCCATGTTTAATATTCACTGACAATTATTTTTAACTATAAAGCACCATTCATCCAGCTCCATATTATTTTCATTAGAAAAGCCCTAATAGGAAAGCCCTAATAGGAATAAGACCTAATAGGAAACAGTGTCTTCTGAAGTTAATCAAAAAGGAGATTAAATAGTATCTAGAAAATATTTCATAAGAATTTTTTATGTAACATTCCTGTACTTTTTTTTGAGAATTCAGAGTATTCACCACAAATGAATCACATAGAATCCAGACATTCATCCAAATAGTATAAGGAGTACCTAGATTTCATATGTTCAATTATTTACTTTTCATGTAGTTTTCAAGGCTTAACAGTCTTGTGATATCATAGTTTTCTTTACTAGTTATCGCTTTTCTTGTCGATGCGGGAAATAAAGGTCAGCAACACTTTCTAGCAAGTGATAGTTCACCATAGGATAACGATCATATTCCCACATTTCAGCTCGAGATTGGGCATCACGAACTCTGCTCTCAAACCTGGTAGAAATACGAGTATACGAGAATACTCGTATGCGAACAGCGTTTCAGAGAGACGATTATTTTAACGAGCAATTCGATCTTTGGAAATTTTAGCTCCTATCTCAATCTCGATCCGAAAATTCTGAAATACATCTAATATAAATGTCTCATCCTCATTTTCCAATCCTTTTAGCCTCAATTAAAGCTAGTCTCAGATATCCATGATTCGGTTGTCTATCTTCCGGTCGCTTCCTTTTACATTTTTCAGACCTCCAGTCTGAATTATTTCTAATGGATTTCCTTGCTTTCTTCCGCCATTTGCGTGTTACAGAACTTGAATCGTCTGATTGCGCTGCTACAGATTCCCATATTAAGTTCAGAAGCTCATTGTTTCTGGCTTTGCTGCACAACCTGAGCAACCTGATCATCGCTGAGAGAATTTCACTGAGCGATTACATCAAACATACCTCATTTTAGTATCTTTCTGAGCAGCGTTGCTAGACAAAACGGTAAAGAGAAAAAGGTGTATCACCAAGAGAAATTTCTAAATACATAAAGAAACTGTATACTTTTGTCTTCTATTTATAGTTTCCTCTCTCATTTCGTGTTCCTGTCTTGCTATCGACTAGTACACATCAGAAGTGGATTTGTATCATTGGAGGGACATACTCGTAAAATTGTGTTGGGCGTACAATTCTTTATTGGTGAAGATCTAATAAAAATGTTACCCATTGTTGTTGATGTTTTATATTTGGAGAAAGGTGTTTTAACTTTGCACGGTAAAACCGTGAGGCTAAATCCCAAGGCTACGTACCCCATATGATTAATAAAAGTAATATAACTGCAAACAATTTGTGGATCGTGAAGCGCGTTGTGTGGACTTTAGTAATACTCTGTAGTATTTTCGAGGTAATTAGACGAATACAGTTTGGAAAGTGGAAGTGATTGTTTTGTAAAAATCCTTTAGAGCGCTTAAAAAGCTGGTAAGGGTGAAACATTGGGAATCACTTACGTAGGTTTCAAAACCAGTTCTTTCAAGCATAAATTTTACTGAATAGCATAGAAGATAGCATCTCCTGCAAAATAAATTAGTTTTAGAGCATCACCATTGAGTAGCTATGAAATACAAAGCGACCATTTTAGATATCGTAGTGGAAATAAATCATCATAGTTGAAAAGACGATGAAAATGACTTTCAATGTATTGTTTTTTGCTTATACATTAATATTATAAAACATCTCCGTTTATTCATACAAGAAGTTTCTCATTAACGCCATTATTACATCAAGATAGCGTTAGGAATGTTTATTTTCGTTTTCAATGCGTTCTGCTAATAATTACTAATACGATTTGAACGTTTTCGAAAATCGAAGGTGAAATATTCATCAATATAACGCATTTGATTTAATATCACCAAATAAGAGGGATATTTTTTTTTATCTCCCAAGTAGGTCCTGTCTTCAAGTCGCCAAAGCCGAATGTCAGGAAGTAAAAGACTTTACATGATGCGTTGCTTTCAATCTTTAACGTCCTTTTAATGACGTTTGAATAGCTGTCGTGCTGCTTAATAATTCATATCTTTAAGGGCCAAGAAAAATAGATTTACTCACACTGCTCAGCGACGGAATATTTCGGAAAACCTCCTCCGTCTCAGTTCATCAATAATGCCAAGACTTTATTACATCGCTGCGCTTCTTTTCAACGCATCCAAAATAGCTATATTTTCAATAGCAACCCTCTTCGGTGCTACTTTTTTCATCTCATAAATATTTTTTACTGCTTTTTAACTTTATTGTGTAAGATTTCACAAAACAATGGTATGAAAGTAGTGAAATTGAATCATATGTTTTAATGCTCTTTACGGGGAAAATATTTCCCCCTTCTGAGTTCTTAAATATTTACCTACCGTTGTCAATTCAATAGCGATGCGTCGATTCACTCTCCTAACGTCCATGTTCCAATTTTATTGTTTAGAAATATTTGTCTTTCAGCCTTTAGAGTATCTTAGCAGAAAAGGGCTTTTCTTCGGATTTTTGTTCCTTTACTAATAATTCTTAAGATATTTGCAACAACTTTAAAACCAACATAAAAATATTGACTTGTTCTGTCTGAATTTTAATAATAAATATCAGTATTTTTTCTTTATATCTTTCTATTTTCAAAGTACAGAGTTTTAAAACTTTCCTTACATTCCAGAAAATCGAACTTAAACCTAGCAATCGATAAAAGAGATCAGTAATTACTTTGACATGATAGGTAGATGCAGTTTAAACTGGGTGGTTCACTATTTAAAGCTATAAAGCCTTGTGTTAGTCTGTCTATGAAAGCGTATGATCACCCCACTTTAATAACGAAAATAAAATATATCTCGTAATAAATATATTATATATTAGAACTGTCTATATTAAATTAGTTATTACTAAATTTGTTAGTGTTTTCTCCCACATTTCATTTAATCAAAATGACTACCAAGACATAATGGAAAATTAGCTTTAATAAAACTTACTTCTCTGTTTGCGTTGGTAAAACCATTTCTACCAACCATAATTTTAGTTTATAAAAGAGTGAAAGAGACAATTTCTTAGGAATGACTTTTCATAAACTAGTTTTCATAGTCGACTGTGAAATTAATAGTTAAAGTTAAGTTTAGTCCCAGTGCCACACGCCAAAAGGCGCCTTGCAGGGTATTAATGTAAATGTAGTCCTTTGGTAGGATTTCAAGTCCTACTGGTGGGGATTCGATGTTATAAATCACAGCATACTTGCCAAAACACGACCGGGGATTTTAAGCACTAGCCTTATCATAAGATACAAAACTGAGGTTAGGCTGCGCATGAAGTACCTTCAAGTTGTTTGTCAACATTTTTCTCAATATCTTCTTGCATTTTAATTATTGTTTATCCGTTCCTCCGCTTCGCTTCACTTTTTCGTTCTTAGCTTTCACTTCTAAGTTCTACATTTTCGCTTCTCTTCTTACGGATATCCTTTTTCTCGCCTCGCAAATTGGAAAGCATGCTTCATAAACTTCCAATTCCACGCCTCTCTCGAACAAAAAACACCTGAAAAGATTGCTCCCGTCCTCACTTCCTCTTTTGCACTCCCTTCAGTTTATCGCTTTAGCCTTCCAAAGCATTATCCCGCGTTTTGAAGTCTTCAAGAAAAACCGAGCAAAATTCGTAGAGAATTCTCTCCGCGCTTATTATGAAAATGAACGTTCTGGCACCGTTTATTCTCCTTTGACAGCTGTCAAGACGGGAAATTTCACGAAAAAATTGATGAAGGTGGACTCGCGAGAATTCGATTTGCGTAGATGTTTCCTACGCAGTCAATGTAAAATTTTACATAAAGCTTATTATTCGCAGCTTTTAAGCGATAAAATTAATGCCAGAAAGGTGCTGATCCAATAAGTCACGCCTTAATTTCCTAAGTGACTGCTGGAGAACAACCCTGTTAAATCGTAATTTCCTGTAGATCTCTACTCAAGTAACTTTTTAATGCCGGAAAATTTGGAGATATTCATTACTGTAAAAATTATGTTAAATATTCAGTAAGTTCTTCAAAGATTACCTAATTAAAAGAAATCTTTTGGATATATTCGTATGATACTGAATTAATTCAAGTGAATATAATTTAAACCTAGCATTATGACAGAACGTCTTGCGACATATCTCTCATGTGATCCTTCACAAATACTAGACATTTTTTAAATTTCTTTCTTTCATAGTTGCAGTAAGTATAGCAACATTGAAAAAATACATCTAAAATAATAGAAATCATATACATAAAAAGCAAATGTCTGTCCGTCTGTCGCCCTATTTATCTCAGAAACGGCTTGACTTAGAGATCAGAACAAACTACATTGTGTTTCTAGGATGCTGAAACCCCCAGGAAAACTATTCTCATCTCTTTAAAGGCCCGGGCTCGAAACAGGGAGGTCATAATACGTTTCCATAAGTGATGTACGTAGATTACGTTTCCATGACTTGCAGAGGTTGTTCCTTTTACAAATTTAAATTAGAAACAATGATCCTACGAAATTGAGACAAGTATCACAAGAAAGGAAAACAATCATAGAATCTTATTTTAGTCGTGAATCATTCATATAAATCCGAAATTACGAGAGATTTGATAAAATACACCGAAAATTCGTAAAATTTTTCGGAAATAAACAACCCATCCCTTTGCGACTAAGGCCATTGTTGAATGTTGATTTCATGAACTATCCCATGTAAGTGCACGAAGATAATCAGTTCTTATAAGTTTTATAAGAAATTTACTTAAAGTAGGCTTTCATGACTTGAAAACAGTAGAATAGACACAAATAATTTATATGTTAAGAAATATATTGAGTTATTATGATCTTACGACGGAATATTTTTGTACTTAGGAGGACCAGCTATANCTTGAAAACAGTAGAATAGACACAAATAATTTATATGTTAAGAAATATATTGAGTTATTATGATCTTACGACGGAATATTTTTGTACTTAGGAGGACCAGATATATACAGTAATAGATATATTTTTCAACTAAATGAAGTTCCGTCATGCTTGACTGGGGTGTTTACTACATAAGTTTATGAATAAAATACAGATATTTCTACCTTACTTTAATTAGATTAGAAAGTATTCTAGCGTATAATATGCTCAGTACATGTCAACAATTTTGCAATTAACAAATTTCGGAATTTTTCTAGAACCATCTTAAACTGACTTTAATTAAAAAAACGAGTGCTGTAAACTGATGTCGATCTAAATTCGCCGATTCTATTCCATATCTGAAGGGTCATTCTGTTTCCCTGGAGGTAGACGATTACAGAAAAGAATGTGACATCTTAGAGCATTTGGGTAAAGTTGACCGATATCCTAACTACGTGGCAAAGAAGTTTCTCACTAAGATTAAGAAGAGAGCAATCGAACTCATTTTTTCCTCTCGGGATTGTGAAACCGCCACACCCTCAAAATAATGCAGTTTGAACTTATTAATATTTTAGTAAACTGCAAAAACTGTATTAACGAGGAAGATAATAGCGGTACCTATCGCCTAATGTGCAATGGTTGCTATAGTAAGGATTAAGGTAAAGGTGTTAACTTTGCACGATAAAGTCGTGCGGCTGAATCCCAAGGAATAACAAGATTGAAAAATTACACACAAAGCATTCCCATAACCTTGTGGAATAGACGCTGCATGGTAGATCAGTGGTTAGAGTACCTGCCCTGAAAGTGGGAGACCTGGGATCGAGTCCCTGTCATGTCGCTATTTTTCACACTTTTATTCATTGGGTTGCTATAGTGTTTACGTTGGCCAAACGGGGAGGAAGCTTAAGGAAATAGAACCTATTGAAGCCTTTGCTCACCAAAATAAGGAAAAGTGCACTTAGCAAAACACCTGCTAAAATGTGGATATTATAGTGATTCCGAAATTAGCATTTGTCACGTTTCCATTTACGGCCACTGTCTTCATACGCTTGAACGATTATAATTTGTCAAGCATTCTCTTAGCAAAATTTCAATCTTCTTAACGAATATTTGTATAACTCTGCTTTTCGCATCCTTCGAGGTGCCATCCCCCTTGCCTCCCACACATTACTGCCTCCACCTCAACTTCCTAACAACCCCCATTCCTCCTTTACCGGCTTTAGCTACAACCAACCTCTTTCTTTTTTTCCTGGTCTCACTTTCCCTGTTCCTTATTCCCCTTCCACCCTCTTCCCAATCCTCACTTGACTGTCTTCCACTCTCTTTTCTTGCCCTTGTCCTTTCCTGCTTCCTCTCCCCTCCTCCTCCTTACCTTTGTCTTGTCAACATTATACTTGCACTTATTGTAAGACTTTGTATGGATATTCCATGTTTTGGAGACTATAGCACATGATGATGGAGTAAGCCTACGAAATCTAGGTAATGCTTTGCGTTTATCTGCTGTGGTGTAAAGTAAAAGTAGAAATAAATCTTTCTTTCCTTAAATATTGTCTTTGGATTAAGGAAATAACTCACTAAATTTAAACAAGGAAATGGGTTAGATGACTTGGTACGAAAAGTCGTGCATCTCGGAAAATTCCCAAGGAGAAACGGACATGAAAAAAGTCTGACGGAACCGGGACTCCGTCAGACTTTTTTCATGTCCGTTTCTCCTTGGGAATTTCACTAAATTTATTTTACTAAATCAATTTTAGTAGTATTGCTTTTCAAAACAAGTTGATAAATAAATTAGATTAATCAACTCGTTCGCTGATCCCATAATGTTAAGACCACAAGTATAACTTTGGGTGGTAAGTCAGAACCAGTAAATACGAAGTCATTATTCTTCTTTTATTTCAAACCTTGTCCACTCCAGCGAGTGATTTTTACAAAAAAATAGGAAAAATGGTAAATGGGACTTTGCACCTAAAGGCGTGCAAAAAATACCATGGAAAATCCTAGAGAAAAACGGACATGAAGAAGGATTGACAGGACCAGGACTAGAGTCTGGAAATTTCCTCTTTCTGGATGCTTTAGCTAATGAGATTATCGAGACAGAACATAATTGTATGCCTTTTGGGAGACTGTAGGCAAGGGCGAAGTGGTTTCGTCCGACTCTGTGGTATCCTCCATGGCCAACGTCATCGTTGAGGAACCACTCCTCCACAAAATGGTGGTGCTCAGTGAGGAACCAACCATACAAGCTTTTCCTACAGTTTTCCAAAACGGCGTAAGATAACCCCTCCAACTCAATCGCTTAATTGCCCAAAGCCTCCACCCGGGAAATAGAATATTTCAGATTCGAATCCTTATCCTGTCTGAATTTTCCACGTCCATTTTTCCTTATGAAATAAAATCTATTTACAAAGTTATGGTAAAGGTGACTTTGCACGTAAAGGCGAGCACCTATGCAAATTCTCAGGTAAAAACTCTCTATGGCCGACGGGTTGCTCTATCCATTAAGGTATCTCACCAGGATAAAATAGCTTCTACGCAATAAAGTGGAAAGGATTTGTGAAGAAAGAAGGGTCATCGTATTCATATCCAATACCATTATTTTCTAGGATTTCTAAAGAGCGAATTCTCACGATTGGAAAGCTAGATTTTTTTCGCCCTCGTACATTCTCATTAGAAAAGACCCGGAATATACGATCTATCGAACGAAAACCCGTGAGGAATGCGGGTGGCACGTGCATTTGCTTCCCTTTTGGCTTTGGGAAGCAAGATCATTCCATTAGCCATTCAGGGATCTCGTTGACAAGATGAGAAATTTGCGACCAAGGAAGATGCCCTTAATTGTAATTGACCGCACTCAGCGCGGAGTTAAAAAATTAAAATTCTTATTTACCCAACCACTATCCGGCAAATGAGCCCACCGCTTCATTTGTCTCACTTGATGTAAGAATTCCTTAATATACGGACCCAAGCGTCCTTTTTGAATTCCGCGATGATGAATCATCTCGAGGAAAGATCTATCCATCAAGGTGCAAAATCATAGAGAAAATGACCGCAGGTGATTAAATCGAACTCATATTTATGAGGGGACCGCTCCTCTGTACGGCTTTGTCCGATGCAGCTGCTACCACTAAAAGAAAATCGATGCAGATGAGTGGGAATTATTCAACGATTTCAAAACCGCATCATTTTTGACCCAACGAGCTGCAATTTTCATGAAGGATTTTACGTCACGATCGGTTGGTATAATTCTGCATTTAATGGAATGAGTGACCTTGTAAAAGTGGCTTATTTAAATGCTACTTAATTCATGAGCTACAAAGAGATTTTTTTACAGAAACTTCGTGCACTCAAATGAACCGTTTCAAAATAGAGAAGCTGACGTGAAGCGAGTAACTGTAGGTGAACAATCAAAATGTGTGTTACGGGAATTATCACCGGAATCAACATTCACAGAAGGGCAAAATGAAAGAGCGATAAAGGTTAGGAATAGATGATTTGAGGTGACGATGTATTTAATGCAGTTCACCATGAAATAATTAAAGCTCTTCCATAAATTCTTCGTTTAAAGTATTTCTTTTGTAGAAACCTGTATAAAAAATTACTGATGTAGAAAATGTTCAATTTTGTATAACTGATTGACTTTGCATCTTATTCTTAACTTGGCAGGTCCAGGTATTCTGCATTTTTCACTTTAATACTTTGATTAACTACAGTACTTTACTGTTCTTTATTATTTCATGATGACCCAGGCTATATTTTATTAGCGCAGACCAGCTATTTTTTAGAATTCTTTTTACGATATGTATTGTTACCAAGACGTAACCAGGTTATGAATAGTTTATCTATAATACATTTCTCATTTAATGGATACACTGTGGCTGTGTAGGATGTTCATAGTTATATTTCCATAAAAATACTCGAAATATCAATTTGCTATCCCTTTCTTTTTCTTTACGATCATTCCGCAACAGTTCTAAACATTTCCTAAATCGTTTCTTATCATTACTCTGGATACGCAAGTACATTGTTACCACTCTCAGACGAAAAAGTTTAAAGGAACTATGTTAGTGACACCTTCACTGATAGCGTTTATCTTCTAAGATACAACATCAACAAATCCGTAACTCTTCGATTAGGTTACACTCCTGAGCACTAGAATATAATCTATTCCTTCAACTTTAACGATGGGAAGAGTTCTCCCAATCTATTTCGCCGAAACGTTCGTATTCACTACACAATTACTGCAATCTTTCTGTCACCCTCCTTTTTGCGCTACCAAGTTTAGCGGAATGGGAACCCTTACCGAATCATTACTTCCTAAAGCAAATAAGCGCCTTTGTTTGCGGAGGTAGCTTAACAGATTTTGAGCGAGAAGACGGTTAGCGAAGGGAAGTCTCAATTCGCAGTCCAAATCCCTAAAGGGGAGAGGAGAGGAAGATCGAGAAATGCGAAATAAAGCAAATGATGGAGTTCTCTGCCTCAAATAATGGCGATTAGTTTGAATTTTGGCCACAGTTGTGTGACGACGGGAATTAACCCTGAACATGAGAGCTCGAATTCGGAGAGATTTATGGAAAATGATAGTAAAATTCAATACGCTGTGGCAGCATCGGTAGTACGAACGAGTAAACTATAAATTCCTCATTGATTTCAATTCATGGTATTTACCTATCTTGCCATCACTCGCAGCGTAATTTACAATCTTAATTAAACTATCAAATAGATTCTCGTGAATTAAGTAAAAATTGCAATCGTATCGATTGTTTACATGATTTCCAGAAATGAGAAAAAGCTGGTTAATAGTACGAGTAAGATCTTGAAAGGTATCGTCAAGCTGACTGAGCCTAATTCAATTTCGCAAGTAAATGGATCATAAATGAGTAGAGTGAGACAATACCATATTATGTAAATCGGCCATCATGTGTTCCTTTTTCATTTTTCATCCATTCTTCCCCCTATCTTTATGTATACTAAACTTAATTTCGGTCTTCCAGATAGCCGATGACGTTGAACGGTTACCTATAAGTTGCTGAAATTATTTTTCCATTAGTACGAGGGATTCGTTATTCGCGATTAGTAATTATACCCTTTACCGTTTCAGTGTATACCTTGAGATTCGGCAGCCATTCAACCAAGACTAACTTTATTCACCTTAATTTATTTTACTAACTAAGTATATTGCTATAAACCCTTGAGAACTCCCCAAAGCAACCGAAAAATGTCGGGTTGAGTACGTAGAACTTTCATCGTCGGTGTTTCCCTGCGCCAAAAAGGAGCAGCTGAATTCTCATTTTCGAAATGGTCATACATTACATTTCTGTGAACATCATCGAGATAAGGACATTTGAACCAACCCTATCAAGCGCATTAAAATTCCAACGGGCGCAATTCTCATGACCTAATTTGGTGTCTCTCGGCTTCTGGATACCCTTTCTCTGCATTACGAATTAAACGCTACATAGGAGAATGAGAATTTAGCCCCTTCGATTAATTTCTTTGATATCATAGTATCACCGGCATGCCTTCGTGTTTAAGCTCGAAATGTGAAACAAGAACAGACTACTACTAATATTTCCTTTTGATAGGAAATAGAATTTTTGAAATTCTCAGAGTCAGGCGAGATGTGGTGGAAATCCATCTTGTCAAATAAAGGAAACAGAATCTTACTTTTTCCACATGAATTTATTCACACGACCGGTTTCGACGAATGATCGTCATCCTCAGGCAAAGAGTACAAAAAATAAAGCAAATATATACACAACTGGCAGAAAAAGGGAAGAGGGGAGTGGAGGGGAGGGTGGAGGAAGTAAAGTTGGGAGAAATCAGGAAGGTGAGTGCTGAAGTAGGGATAAAGGGGCATTATCAGTGGGGGGGATCAACGGAGAATGAAAAGGGTAAAGAAGCTCGTTAACCACGGAAAAATCAGGGAAATTTGTATGGGAGAGGATTTCAAGTTACCCCAAGAAATTCAGACGGTGGCCTTTGTTGCAGATGTGGAGAGACAGGATATGCAGGACATCGGGAGTGAAATTAGCAGATTGGTTGGACTCCAGTAGGTGTTTTGCGAGATGGAATTTCGGAGAATTATTTAAAAAGGATCTTTCGTGTTCTTTTGCTCTAACGGAAAAACAGCTGGAAGTCTGACCGATGTAGACCGCGTCACATTCCTGGCACGTAAGTCCCCTTTCTGCCAGCTGTGTATATATTTGCTTGATTTTTTGTATCCTTTGTCTGAGGACGACGATCATTCGTCGAAAGCGGTCGTGTGAATAAATTCATGTGAAAAAAGTACGATTCTGTTTCCTTCATTTGACGAAATAAAATGTTTACTTATCAGAATAGTTATTTTGCTATAACTCTTAGCTGCAAGTAGGCAATAAAATTAATGAAATAGGAAAGAATTTCATTCACAGCGGAAGCTGATACATGCACTTACGGAAAGTTAAAGAAAGNACAGTATTCCCATCATAAAAGACAAAGTTGCCCATGTACAGATAGGAAAAGGGTCTCTAAGTAGTTTTTCACTCGAATGGTAGAAAAATAATATGTTTTGAATGTGTGACGAATTTTTAAACTACAATGTATCTTAAGATACATCTGGGCATTAATGGGTTAATGAAATAGGGAAGAATTTCATTCACAGCGGAAGCTGATACATGCACTTACGGAATGTTAAAGAAAGTTTTTGAATTCCAGCCATTATGTAATGAGTTCTGCCGAACATTATTATGCATAGAAATGTTATGATACCTTGAAATATTGCGAATCAGACATATATTACGAGTATTTCAAAATTTTATTTATTATGACAGAATAATCCTTAAATCTGTTACAGATTAATATGCTACAGTGATTAAAATTATATGATAATTTAGAGCAATAGATGTGCAACAGTAAGAAAATATACATTTTGTTGTATATTTTGACCTTCAAAATCTATATCTATTCTAAGAAATTAAGGGAGAGAAAAAATAAGGGAGAGAATGCTTACGGAAAACAGTCAACTCAAGCAAACTTCATTCACGCAAGTAAATATTTCGTTTATTTACTATGCACACCAGCTAAAGGGAAATTAATATACGACCGCACTACGACATTAGCACATATCTGAAATATTATTGAGCGTGTAATCCAGAGTTATTAACATGAAATGTTCAATATACTAATGTCGAATAAAGCGGAATTACACTAATGGAGTAAGCAATCGCTATCCTTAGATGTAATAGTATTTTTAAAAGTGATAGTAACAGCTGAGGTAGTCTCGCATATGTGAATCCCTTTGGAGAATCGAACACAGGACCGCTTTCATAAAAAGTAAACGCGATACCTCCTCTATCAGGGATCCTTTGCTATTCATCGAGAGGATGATTTTAATTCTTAAAGTCTAAAACCCGGTATTACAATGTATTCTTAAAACTGAATTTAACTGCTGTTCACTTTATGGTTAAGTATCATACTGTTTTTTTGGGTTAAACTGAAGATTATAGTTAACATTCATGTAAACAACTGAAGGTTAATCCTCATCTTCACTTTAACAAGGATTATAATATCGGGGCCTAGTGTGAACGTCTTTTTTTAGTATACATTATAATACCGGGCCTAATACTTATTATTTCCAAACATCATATACATATGACGAGAGTAATATTACAATATTACTCTTAAGTAGTCATTCGATCTAAGCAAGCAAGGAAGCGTACACAGCATTGCTGTTTTTGCCAATTCAAACGATATTTTATCCCCTAAGAGCCCTGCGCCGGGCGCGGGCTATTCTCTCTTGCCACCTTTCTCTGCAGAACGCCTTAAAAACTAATTTATTGGACACTCCGCTCTTCCCTTCTCTTTCTTTTCATCGATCAAAAAAACTTAGGAGTATTAGATTTGTTCTTTCATCCGAAGTTCTCCCGTTTCCTCGTCTATTTACATTTATTTGCCTTATTTCCATCCAAGCCAAGTATCTCTTAACCATGAAAACATAACTTTCCCTGAAATCCTTTCAGGGAAAGTTAGAGTTAGTTAGAGGGACAAATTGAGCTAAAATATCTTTGTAACATATCATTTTGTCTTTCAAACTGTAAGAAAATCTTAGAGCTCTTCTAGGTTTCGAATTTGAAATGAAAAGCGGAATTTATGATTAGATTATGCCATTATTTTGAGATACGCGGACAAAATCTTTTATAGCACTAAGTGGAATATCAGAACACCGAATAAATGTATAAAGGCTGCAAATAATATATTCATAGAGTATGCTCAATTGTTTTTGAGAAATATCCGTAATATTTATGTGACTATAATTTCCTTAACTATTTACATTTTTTAGTGTAGCAAATTTATATTTTTATTGCTTGATAGTTTGCATTTATAATTTGTATTGCATAATTTCTTACTGCTAAACCAATACTATACTGTTATAAATGTATAGTTGAATGCTATAAATACGTTTTATGGCAAAATAACCCTTAAACGCATCTTCTTAATCACATCTGTAATCTCAAAGAAAATTAATCCTATTTCATAGAGAAACCCATTTCCTTGTTTGTTATCCTTAAGGGGGGGTTCTCCTAACACCACTTTGTATGGTCGGTGCCTCGGAGAGGCCATGGCTGTGAACGATGCCGCTTAGTCGGACGAACTCACGCGCCCAATACCTACAAAGTCTCCCAAACGGCATGGAGAAATGTTCTGGCGGGATAGCTCAATGGATAGAGCAACCGACCGGCAATTGGGAGACCCGGGTTCGAGTCCCGGTTCCGTCAGACTTTTTTCATGTCCGTTTCTCCTTGGGCAAGGAAATCTACTTAGCTATGTATCGTAATGATTAGAAATATAAACACCTATGTATTTGTAAGGAAACATTTATATGGCATACACTCGTAATTTCTCGAGCAGTAACTCACTGTTTATGCGTCAACTAAAAAAATTAGTTTACGAGATCGATCGGTACTTATCTAAAATATGAAGAATTTACTATTTTTACAGGTCAGTGACAAGGGATATGATTTCATTAAACTTATGAGACCTTTTTCATGCTCAGATGAAATTTAGTTCAACGACCGTTAATTAACTAATTATTAATAACGTCATCTCTTTTAACTATATACTTCATTTTCATGTCTAAATAAAAAAATGTAAGTTTAATTTAAGGATAATTGAAGTGCGGAATAAAATGTATTCATGGGTTTTCTGTATGTCAGGATGTATCGTAGGAAGTAAATCAACTTCTTGAAATCTAATCAGCAGACTTTTTTGAGATATAGACTATTGAGATGTTTATAAATGTAAAAATCAACGATACTTTTCGGATATAAAAGCAAAGCTAGAGATATGATCCGAAAATATAAAGTTCGGAGATGGCCGGTCGGCGAAAGATACCATCTTTCACAGAATCTCCACAATCTCATTTCATTCGATTTCCATTTCATTATGAAATGGACATACCTCCATATCGTTAAGAAGATATGGAAAAAGTTTTATAAATGTGATCTCTCCAAAGAGTTTCTTTTTTGGGCAGCAGAATGAACGAATACAAAATGCCACTAGTACTCTTTTTAAGACCTTGGACTGGGAGGTGAAAGACCTATGAATAAATGGAGATTACATCAGTCATCTATAGGACTCAAGATAAACTTATCGAAAACAAAGGTAATGTATAATTCTTTTGCAGCACAAGCACATACCTATTGCACTACAAGAGATACCCCTTCATATTTGTTCAGAGTACACTTACCTGGGACAACTGGTTACGACAGGAGAGAAAAACAGGATTAATGAAGTGAATCGAAGAATTTAACTAGGCTGGAGTGCCTTCGGAAGAAACTGAAATGGATGTGGGCAGGCCATGTTGCAAGGAGAAACGACAACCGATGGACATCAGCAGTTCGGAACTGGATACCAAGAGACGTGAAGAGACCGAGAAGAAGACCAAGGGACCGATGGAAAAGAGACATCATTCAGTATTTAGGGGTAACATGGCAACGAGAGGCTCAGAATAGAGAGAATTTGAAAGCGCTCGGGGAGGCCTACATCCGACGTTGGATTGAAAATGGCTGATGATGATGATATATACGGAGAGTATATTCGTATACTACGGAGTTACTTTCCACCTTGAGGGAAAATTTTTAATTTCAAAATGTTTTAAATATATAAGGAACCTTGCTGGTTTTCCTACACTCACCAAACTGGCCGTTCGAACAAACAACAGCTAAATGAATCAAAGTAAGCTGTATACACGAGATTGTTATTCTCTACCTTATAGTCCAAACTCAAGCATAATTTAAAACCCCGAAAACTTTTTGTCTCGCCATTTTGAGAGCCTCCTTACGGTTCAAAAGAGACCGAGAACTCCGTTTTACTCCATTCTACTCTTAAAATAGCATCACTGGACCATTCTCCATGTTATTTCCTCTCAGGCCTCCACTCTCCTCCGATGCTAATGCCCTCCGCGAAATCCAACCAATGATATCGACTGAATCTCTCGAACAGCCCCTCATCATACTTTCCCTTCCCTCTCTCTTTCATGCCAAAAGGGCTTCAAAAGTGTATCCCTCTTCGAAAAGGACCCTAACACACAGACGGAGGTATCCATGGATTCTCCCACTGCCTAAGACTCGTCAAGTAGGAAAGAGGGAGTTTTATCAAGGGAAATGTTTGGGATATCGGTAGGGTCAGGGGTGTGCCTGGGAAGAGAGAGAAGGGTATTTTGAAAGAGAGGTTTCGGAGCTACTGAATGTATTAGAAGAGGGAGGGGTACCGCGATAGATGTTTTCCTTCAACCTTGGAACGTTGGCTTGCTTATTGGAATCATCTAGCTTCGGTCTGGTGAAAGGTGAGGAAAGGTAGCCTAAAGATATGCCTCGTGGGCGTAATAAACGCTGCAGAATCGACGTTTTAATGACTGCCTACGAGAAAAATCTGAGCGCGAGAAGGGACGCAATCAAAACGAAATGAGATTTCACGCATTCCGAACTAATTTCTTATTATGAAATGCGCCGATAAGGATTAAAAAAGCATTCGTTGGTGTAAAAGGAGAGAAGTCTTTTCAGGATTGAATATGAAAACCTCAAAAGAAACGAGACTTTATAAATAACTTTTAAATTCATAGATCATATATCAAAATTGGAAAAATAACGTATTAAATAAGTGATACCGTGGGTAATAATTATCGCACTAATTCAACAACTTCTTCCTTTTCTCCTCAAAATCTCACATCAATACTTTTTACGTTTGATATTAATTTTTTAGATAATTTTAAACGGCGGAAATACTAGTGATTTTTAATTTCTCTTGCTAAATAAAGGGAAATGTGTTTCTAACATTACATTTTTAGTGAGCGTAATACAATTTAATTTAAACTTCTATTTTCTCACTTATTTTTTAAGATTTCTTTGTCGTGCATACCGTCAGAACCAGAAAATCTTTTATGACTCCCCTTCATCAGAGATTTGTGGAATGCAGCAAGATTGTCGAAACATAAACAAGAGTACAATGTAATATGGACACGATAATTGTTATAGAACAAATTTATTGTGCAGAGGTTGATACTGATGTGTTTTTTACGTCTAATAATTCGTCATATATTTCCCGTATCGTCATTAATAATGATGGCGGAAATCAACCCCGGTTCGAGTCAATGCTAAAGTATACGTACTAATGAAAATACTATTTTTCTGTCATCAACGCAGGGCCTGTCTTCATGAGAAAGTGACTAGTTATATGTCTGGGGGTGAAGGTGTGTGATGTTTTTTTCATTTCACTAATGCACACCCGATCTCTAGTAGAGGAACGTGGAAAGGTATCCTATCAGCTCACTCTTCAGGGAAACGCTGCGACGGAAATAAAGTGAAAGGAAACCCTTACCGGAATGGAAAAATAATTATCTACATACAATCATAAAGGAAAACAAGATTTCCCAACATTGCATCAAATTCGTAATCAGATACGTTCTTGAAATCATTCTAACAGAAAATGTACGAGGATATAGATAAGTCTAAAGCAATATACGTATGCTAGGGCAAGTACGAAGAGAAGAAAATGGGGTACCATAGAGGCTTCTAGTTTGGGTAATTAGGAAGGGAATCGGGCAATGAAAGGCTTTTTAAACTCAAAATTAACGATTAAAACTTCTTTTAATAACGAGCAATCTTTGTAACTGGGTTCTGCCCGTAATGAGTACGTAAATAAATATTCTAGCTTTCAAGATCGCGATATAGTCAAGCAATGAATTCAAATAAAAATAATGACGAAAGGATCGAAAGAACACAAAGAGGAGATTGAATTTCTCATATGCAAGTCAATATGCTCACGAATGTGGTGGTTCAAATCAGCGAGAAAACAAAATAAATGCCGACTCTTTCAGAGATGAAAATTTCCGCTCAGAACTGACCTTCGAAAAAGATCCGAGCGTGATCTCTCATGAAAGGAATGATACGGCCGTGGGTGGGTGATTATGCTTAAAAAATTCTCTCATCGATCACATGAGATGAAAAAGATTTATACTTGAGTAGATTCTAAAGTATGCTCCTCTTTGATGACAGTCGAGCGTGCACGGGCGAAAGTGAATTTTTCTGCCTTGGCTCTGTCCGATGGAAAACTCCGCAATTTACGTGAAAAATGCGATCGATAACTTCCGAAAATTTCGTAATAAAAAACGCGGGAAGAATAGGCAGCATGAAGTTAAATTACGCATGTGAATATATTTTATTTTTCGTTAATTTCATTTACATCTACAGAAATGCACTACAGGCAGACTTTCGGTTTGTGGCAGGGGGTGTAAACACCAAGCATTCCTGTTATCTCTTTAGCTTATAATCGCTTATTGATCGCGGAAAGAATGAATCTCTAAAACGATTAGATTTCGCATTTATTTCTCTTATTTTACGCTTATTGCCGGATCGACCTAAGAAGCAGCGTGGTCGCATAATACCGATTGTGCCTTCTTCAAACTGTCTTTTTCTGTCTGAATTTATCAAGTAATTGGAGACTTTATTCTAAACTCCTTTCCTTAAAAAATTCGATCTCTGAGATAATTTTCGTTACGCTTGCTTTCTTATGGTATAATTTAAAAAAATATCGCCTTTCGTTGCACTTTCTCAAATTCACAGGTAAACGTCTCATCCACTGGATCCCATATCATCATCATCTTCTAAAGGCTGAAACCTTGTCGCTGCAACCACAGATCTCTCTCAATTGCTATTCGTTTCAAATTCTTGTATGTCGTAACGCCCATAGCACTTTTTATGTCACTAATGAATTTCTGTCTTTGCCTTTCTCTTCCTTTTTTCCTAGTATTTTCTCCTTCTATATACATACCAGAAAGATTTTATGCCTCAGAAAATTTCCAACAAATTTACATTTGGGTCCCATATACTAGCCGCAAATAATTTCACAATTAAAATGAAATTTTACATCTTAAATTAGCAACTTAGAGACAGAGTAAATTACCTTGCTATACATGGTATGATGAATATAATTCTTCATACCTAATTATTCACTAATATATTATAATTTTAATTATTTCCACATCTCCAGGTTTACCTGGCAGGCTGTTTCGGTGTATCGTAGCAACATACAGCTCCAGTGATAAAGTTGTGTGTTCATTAAATTCCTTCTTTTTTCGGAATTTAAGGATAACAGATAATAAAAATATTTCAATTTTTGGAATTTTTAGACTTGACGATGACACTCTGGCGTTGAAACTCGTCACCATTTTGTTGATAACGTTTTAACAGGAACCGAAATACTCGTATTGTGTAATAGGAAATGTATATTTCATATTACAATGTATTACAATCTAACATTGCTATAATACGAGAGCTACTACTAATGTAATACCTATGTCCACGATGAGAAGGTTGAGATAGTCGATTATATTTAATGACGTTTTCTTCATTTGCGATCAACTTTTTTCCTTTACAACCGAATCCTCTATTCCTTACAGTAGTGAAAACCCTCACTCAGTTATAATATTATTTTACACGCTAATGTAATAAATACCGGTAACGTAAGGAATCAAAATGACAAGAGAAAATTTCAGAGTAAAGAAAAATTTAGCTGAAAAGAGAGAACGAATGTTGCAAGACTTTTGTTATCAATTCCGAAAAGGAGAGAATGTGCGTCGAATAAAATAGGAAGGAATACATAGTGATGCATTAAAAGTTATCAAACTGGCAGACGAAGTCAAGATGATGGATGAGAAAAACTTACATAGATATCCTATTCCAAACATGATCTCCATTGCCAGGATCTTTCTCTTCGAAAGTTTTTGAATCTCTTCCTTCGACTCTCTCCTACTCCAGGTCACATATTCCTATAAATGCTCAACGATATTCCCTTCCTACTGAAAGAATCAAAGCCATGTTCAAACAAAAATTACACATTTGGGTTGCTCGACAGTGTTATTCCATTAGCCCAACCTTCGACATCTGATCTCGAAAACCTAGAACACGCAAATCCACTTTCATTTGTCGCAGATCCTTAAAGTGGACGAAATCACAGCTTTCACTCATAGAAACAAATGCAAACGGTTCATGGAGATTTGGAATGATAATTTTGATTGTCGCTTTACATTATTGTGATTTGGTAATCGTAGATCCACTACTTACAAATAAAATATTTAAGGGACAAAAAAAATATACTGATAAAAAGCCTATGAATGCGTTTTAATTAATTTCACAGATCGATACTTAATTTAGACATTCGAATTGAAAAATAAAACAGGATTTTTGGATTTAATGTATATTGTCCACTGCATTGTTAACAATTCTAATGGTGGTGGTGGTGGTGTAGTAGTAGTTTTCGAAAGACCATCGACAGCTGCGGTCATTTCGCACGTTTGGATCCCCTCCGGAAATCGAATTAAGGACCGTTTTTACGAAAGGCGAAGGAGACCCACTTGACTATCCGGAAACACCTCAAATACATCTATTATCACACAAACGAGTTATTTCATATATCATTCATTTCGTAAAAGTAACTGCCGCAGATAGATTCACAAAGTTGATTATCCAATTCTGATTGTAATAAAATTAAATTCAAATAAAAATTTAATTCAATTTAAAATTCTAATTCAGAATATTTCAAAAAACGATTTTCGTTCTTTTTCAATTTTTTAACTCCTGCTTTGCGTAAACTGTTTTAAGTGGGCAGGAATCTACAGAAAGTTTGATATTTCGTTGTTAGTAAACTGGCGATTAAAATCAAGTCCTTATCCCTTAACTACGAGCGTAAGTACTTAACGCGCGCGGCAATTAGAGTCAATTTACTTCGAGTAGATGTATACAATATGAATAATAAAATATAATAATTATACTGTAAATAGGAGTAATGATAGATGATATTCACTTAAATTAAATTTATTTCAAATACGCTTCTTTACCTAAAATCGCATAAGAATTTTATATTTTTTCACTTTAAATATTGCAAAGCCGATCGGCGACTTCTTCCGATTAGTAACACTGAACATATTTCCAGATGAAACAATGTTTTCCTATCCCCTCAGACTCAGCCTTCCTCTTTAGTTCGTCAACTATATTGCAAAAGAGGGCTAAGGCAATGGGTATTGAAAGCCACATTCTCTGTGCCGCAGGGTTGATACTGTAGCTACTTGCAGTAATCATGCTCCTAGCGCCACGCTACAGTCATTGATCCGAGGTAATGTGTGATAAAAACGTTCTAAAATATATAAACTATTCAAATTAAAGGAACTAAATCTCCTAAATCATTGTAATGCATGAATAAAATTGCCTCGTTTCGATTTATGCTGGGTTGGATTGGATAGAACGGTTGGGGTGTGAGGTGTGTAAATATACGTATTTTATGTATGTTGTATTGTTAAAAGTACTTCGACAGCTGAGGTAACTTCGCACGTAGGCTCTCACTGGGAATCAAACCCGGGACGGCTTTCATCGAAGCCGTACGCGTTGCCCACTTGGCTATCCGGGGTTTGCGGACAATTCCTCGCGAACAGTTGCGCTATCCGGACCCCCGAGGTATGTAAATAATTTCCTCAATTTCTTTAGGGATATAGTACATTTTTTATACATAGGCGGTGCTACGGTCGTGGTTTTCCAATATCAAACCTATTACCATAAGAGAAAGTATAACTGCATTTCTACATGAATGCATTCAAGATTGTCTTACTGCGTGTCTGTCCAGTTTCTCATTTCATTTCATTTTACCACTACAATCGTTGTTAATATAACAGTAGCGATGCCGATCTAACTTCTTAGAACCTTTCTGTCAAAATGATACCGCAGGGTATGTACATGACAAGCATGATAAAATTTACAGAGTCATAGATCTGTTAACGAATGACCTACTAAAGACCTTAAAGACCTATGATATGCTACGGATGACGAATTTTGTTTTCGCTCCGACGAATACGGCTAAACGGTGTTTTGTAGATGTGCACGTGTGTACGCAGGCCCATAACACGAAAAATAGCCAAAATATCAGAGACTCAAACAATACTTTGTTTACTTATAGAAGAATGTGGACAGTTTTTGGTAGAGTTTAAGCGTAATTTACAGTAGTAAATGCGGTCTCCTCAGGTAGGAACCTGAGGAGACCGCATGTCGTTTAACGAGTTGTACTCTGGAAAAAATGGTCTTATTTATATTCAATAGAGGAGTAACTGTGTTATTATTTTTTCAGGAGTAAGAGTGTAGTTTGTAAAGATGTTTCGGGATGATAAGGAGGAATTGTGACAATTAAAAAGAAAATAAATCATTCATGCACAATCTTATTATACGTATGATCTATGCATTCATGTTTCTAGCTAGGGGTTTGAACATTTCAGGACGAAAGACCGATGTTGTAATGGAATCCAAACTATGAGAAAAATTTGATGTAGAGTGAGATAAATAAGACGTGAAATCGACAATAATTGAGAGGGAAGAGAGGAGCGAGGGGACTGCAGGCTCTCCTCCTCTCTGCATTGATTCTAAGCATCGGATATTAAGAGACACCTGGCGATGAGACGATAAACTAAAGTTATCTAGGAAGTGGAGAATGGGGGATTGAACAAGTGGAAACAAGGGAAGGACTTCCGATTTCTAAATGTATGCACTCCAACCACGTTTTACATCTTATATAGCCATAAATGATCGATAAAGGAAGATCCTCTTAAAAAATGCCGACTACTCCAGATGATTTAGTGAAAATTTTAAAGACTACTCATCCATGCCGGTGAGTTCAGTGAATCTCTAAGTACTTCAAAATCTAAACCGGCAATAAAATTATTCACAACCCTATAGATGGAAGAGCTTAAATAAATAATATATATCAAAATCTACTGTTTCGTCTTCAACTTTGCGGTAGCTCACAAGGATTAAGGAAAGGTTTGAATACCTTGCAGGATAAAGTCCTGCGGCTGATCCTTTGCGGTAGCTCTCCATAATGAGAGAGGATTAAAAAGGTTGTTTATATCCTCTCCCATAAAGAATATATGTTTTCCATGCTCCATCATATTAATAGAAAACTATCGTAAATATACATAAAAAGGAATAATTTTTTTGTCTTATGTGATGACGTTGTCGGGAAGTTACTGACTTAGATAGGAAATTCACGTCTACAAATATGACTCATAATCAAATAAAATTCTGTAGAGCTGGTAAGGTGGTGAATAATCATTTACATTTAGATTATTTGATTGCTAAAAATATCCGTCAGTAAGTATGCTTAAATACATCCCGTTAATTAAGATCAGTACTCAGACTGAACGATCTATCATTTTAAGAATATATGCAGATTTTTTTAAAAACACAAACCAACAAAAATTAAAGGAGCAATAATTTTCTTTCCAGATTTCAAGCGCGGCGCAGAGTTCAAAGAGCTGAAGGTCGAAATGAAGTAGAGCGCATTATGAAACTTTATAAAACGCAAGTGATGCTAAGAATCTTTCGATTCCATATTTTGGGTACGTTGGAAGTAACTACCTTAGATTTCACTTCTAGAATGTATGTAACATTGAAAATACTTTAGCTGTAACTCCGAGCTAAAACCCAACTTATATTCCATCTTTGACTTCTGTGAATAGCCATTCCAGGTAATGGCCGTGTGGAAGCCAGATGGCAAAAGTTTCCGCGAACTTTGTGTTCGGAAGACCGAAAAGTTTTCATAGCAAGTCAGACTTTAACTCCCCGGGCGCCAATATACACTGATCCGATTCCCGGACAAAATAGATGGTAGGAAATAAGCTGTGAATTAAGCTCTTGAAACTGTCGATCCCTTTTCTTCCTTTTCTTTCATTCTTTATCCGCATTCCTTTTTTCCCGATTCTTATCTCTGCTTTTCATCAGACCTTTCCCAAAGATTTAAGGATATGCGAACACTTTCGAAATCCACTTCCTCTGATGGAGAGGCAGAGTCAAAAATATGGAAATATCTCAAGGGATTATGCATTCATGTAAATATTCTGAGAGATATTTGAAGTCCTGATTCCGTTTTTTTTTCGTTTTACTTGGAAAGAACTAGGTACGCTCTCCTTTGGAAAGGCTAACGTAGATAAAATTAGTGGGTTTCTATTTTGGTAGCATGTTTAAACTTCGAGCATGCATATGAAAATTAAAACTGTTTCTACCTGTATTTCTCCTTAAAATAATATCATAATAGCGTAGTTAAATACGGAAGTATTTTATGAATAAATACAAATGAGTTTATAACTGCAGCTTTAAGCGTACCATAGTGTTCACAGGAAATAGTATATGCTCCGAAGTATACCACAGAAGTTAAATATCATGATTCCTACTGCCATATATTGTATTGCTTAAGAGGTGAAAGTTCGACTAGCCTCTTTCGGAATAAAAACCATTATATTTAGATTACTTTTAAAATATTTTTAGCGATATCTTAATAATAGAGGAAGTAGTAGTGAGTGAGAGTATTTTCGATACCAATTCATAAAATGATGTTATTGAGAATATATTTCATAGATACTTTTTGTATCAAATGTTACTTCAAAGGTTCAAATATTGAGTATGAATGGGCATAAATTCCCTTCTGAGATAAATGAGACTTGTAACGATTTTTAAGGTACAGTTTCTTTGTATTGCATTCGATGTTTCCTTCTAAAGCATTAATAATATTATTAAAAGTTCTTCGACAGCTATTGTAATTTCGCACAAGAGCCCCCACTTGAAATCGAAACTAGAACCACTTTCATCAAAGTCGAGCGCGTTACCTGCATGGGTACCTATCCGTAGGCTTCCTTCAAATGTATTTAACTTGATAAGACATTGCCACCAATAATAGTAATAATAACTTCACTTACGAACCAAATAAATGTAAGTAAATGCAAGGTTTATCTAAAAGAAACGTCCTAACTTCTTGAGCAAAAGTGGAGCCTGATTACAGACGAGGAATTTCGGTAACTTGTGATTTGATAGAAACGGTCTTCGTCTCTAAATGTTCGAAAAAACTGTTCGCACGGTTTCTCACAAGAGGATAGCAGTAAAGTTAGCCGAGAAAACCTGACGATAACGATGCAAACACCAATAGCCGAGGAGTCACATGTGTAGCTTTCCGAGAGGACACGGAGTAGACGCAGTTTGCGCCGAAATTATGTGGTCGTCGGATCGTAAAATTTGATCTACGGACACCGAGTGGTCATTAACCCCTTCGAAAAACACGTAAAAAGGTTCCTCTTGGAGTCCTTACTTTCAATAATGGCACAATTCCCACGTTCCCTTCGGATCGACAAGCTCTCCTCAAGCGCTCTCGTGGTCTTGCGAATATACGGGCTAACTTCCATTCCGCAGAATCTCAAATGTTCCAGAGTCCCCGCTTTACGATTTTGCCCACAACACGCTGCTCTTGAACCCCTTCCTCATACTGCGCAAATAGCAGCCATTCCTCCTAAAATTCGTTTATACCTTATGTGGTACGACTACGATCCAATGACCGCCATTTGCGAAATTGCAACCTACAAAATCAGTCTCTCCCCCGTAAATTACTCCGACGGATCATTTTCCATCTTGCGGTTTCTGCCTTCCACGTTCCGGAACGTTTTGTCATCGCCGCAAAATTAATGGTGGAGGAAGTGGAGAGAAACGTGGCCACCATGAGTTTGTAATTAAAATCGATTGGGCAAAGATTAATACTGGAATGCTTGGGGAACGAATAAGATCGCGGTCGTAAACAAAATTCCGAGATCGTCACGTCAATGTTTTTCCTTGAAAATTGTGCTCTTGCTTTGTACATTGTACAATGCATAATTGTACATTTTCTTTTACTTGCCTAACATCCACTATAAACACCGTTTCCCTTATGAGTAGCAAAACCCATACGATTGACAGGCTGAAGCCAAGGGGTCTAAAAGAACTCTAACTAAAATGTTTCCTCGTGCCAATCAAAATAGTTAAATTTGATATTTCGATGTTTGATTTGCGAATGGTTATGTAAAGGCACTGATAAATTCTTATGTGAGGTGTGTAAACATCACCTTCCAGCACAAACATTAAACGTTCGGCTACCTTCGGTTACTCAAGAAGTTGAGTTCTTCAGACTTGCTTCATGGTTTCGGGTATTATTTTCCATATTAGTCTACTTCGCAAGAAATATCATATGATAGTAAAGTTCGATCTATATTACAAATAAACCGAGAAAGAATTTCCCTCTTGAATAATGCGTCCACCGTAAGTCTGGTTCACCACAAAGAAGCGGCATCTTTCCCTTGGCCTAGAAATCTCTCTCTTCACTGAAATATCCCATGAAGTTATTAGCACATTTAAAAAAATATACGTAATTCAGTGTGTCTTATTAAAATGTAACAATCTAATTCAAATAAGCCAAAAGTAATTCAAAGTGCCAAAAGTAAGCCAAAATGCATTTCGTCAAACGCCTTGATATTATATCAGCTAACGAAATTTATATTATATTCAGCCAATTCAAAGGCGAGTGTGAGGAAATTTCTTTAATAGCATGAAATTAACTAGCCGATTATTGTGCTCATAAATTCTTAATTGATATTTTTTCTGATCCTACTTCAATTCCCTAGACGATGGAACCACCCCGAGGAGGCAAATTTTAATGAGCATTGCTCCGTAGTAACCTGTAACATAGGAAGAGCCCATCCCAAATTACACTGCATATTTGGTGTGCCCTAACCGATTGGATGGCTAGTTTCACAAATGCCTCTGAATATGTGAAACATTCCCTTTATGTGAAACGCGGTCCAAACATTTTACTATGCAAATACGCATACACATTCACAATGCGAATTTGCATCCATGCTCAAACATCCTCAGTCAAATAATGTTGAAAATTCCATTGACGCTAACACAATCCCATGATAACCATAAAAGTAGTTAAATATACATTCTGTACGCTGACATGTCTGTATACTCTAAATAGTTTCCCATTTCTACTATAAATCACTCGGGAACTCGCCAAGGTCCGAGTTACCCTTTGAAGAAAAGAAACCTCACTAACCGCAGTTCCTCTACTTAGAGTTCAACAAATACAATAGTTTTATTCATCCTTTCCTTGTTCTCCATAGGACAAAAAACATTCCTCGATATATTTAATTTCGTTTATGATTTGGTTCTTCTATTCATAACGGTCTATTAGTCAAACTAATAAAAAAAGTAATATTTGTCTAATTCTCTTTTAGCTGTAACTGTTGACCGCTTTCAAATCCGTTTAACAAAGACTCGCAATAAAGTAGTGATTAAGTTTTCGCCTCATATTTCTGGTGCAAATAATCTAATTAATTCTTCATTAAGGAACGTGAGTGCATTTATACCATATATTCATGATAAGAAAAATGTATACGCAAATAAATTATCATTTATTTCAGTGTTTCTATATGACTTTCTAACAATAGAAATAAGCACGTAGTAGAGATCTCCGATTATCTTAGGAAGCCAAGATTATGCTTTCATTTACGGAACTGAACTAAGTCACGATACGTGGATTGAATGATGTAGAAGAGAGACAGTATCTAAATACATCGGGCAATGGAAAAATGGTAATTCATGAAGATAAATAAAAGTTTAAATGCAATGGGATAAAAAGTTTACCTAGAGAGCCTGCTAAATCCTATATTCGAATGTATTATTATTTCATTACGGACTGAGTTGATTACGACGGAGTATTGATTATGATGATTACTAAGTTCTTGATTTGTAGCTAGAACCTGAACTAGCAGTACCTGAGTTGATTATGATAATTATTGAGTATTTGATTACATTTTAAGAATATTTAATGCTATACACAGTATATTATGGCTAATTGTATGCTAAAAATTCCCTTGTATTTATCGATTGCGTTATCACCGGAGGATAAAAAAACAAAATATGAGGCATTTGCTGCGTATTATTAGGCCATTACTGAGTCTTTCTAGTTGCTCATGTGACTCAATGAAAACAAAGCATTGAAGTTACTGCTCTAGTAATTTTAAATGAGCATGTGACTGTTTACGTTTACTAATGTGTGAATTTCCTCTAGTTACATAGAATAGAAGCTTGAACGGCTGAAAGAAAATGAGGAAGACTGTCATTTCATGTAGAACCTAGACGATAAGACATTTTTCCTCATATTTTATTCCTCCGAGTTCCAGAGTGTATATCTTGAGCCAACTTCCACTGAGTCATATCACCAGCGCTTCATCTGTCTTTTCACCTGTGGAAGAATTAATCAAAAGCTCTAGAATTTTCACAGTATATCTGTAACTTCCAGTGTTTGACCTATTTCCACACCCACCAATTTATTTCAGTGAATAGTGGACGCTTCCCCTTCGTAAATGAAAATTTATTACTTGTGTTTTCGGTGACAGTCGTTCTTACTACGTCCCCACTTCCACATGCCGAAAGGCGGCTTGCAGGGTACATATGCAGATACAGACCATCCTATGGCAATCAATGGCTTGGAAAATATTTTTAATATTATTAATTGAACGATTTCATGCTACTAATTCTAGATTTTTGAAACGCCTCGTAGGCAATTTATATTCAGTAACCATTTCAGTAATCACAAACGGCAAAATGATCGTTGGAACAACTGCAGAAACATTCTATTAACTAATATTTTAACTTGTTGGCCTCGAGGTCAACGTATTGCACGGCGGTCGCAGGGCGAATTTAAGCTTCAATTAAAACCAAATCGTGAAGTTTTTCCACGGTCAGTATTCATCTACTACAAATATCACGAAGAAACGCCATTTAAAAAGTTGATTGAATATGAGTTCATAAGGGAATTGGCCCAATTCTCACCCCTTGAAAAGTACCAACCCTGCTTGGATAGTTTCTCTAATCAACTCTAAATACAACCGCAATCACAATAAACTAAAAGTATCGCTATAAAACTTGTAAAGACAGCGATATAGGACATAAGTAAGTTGATTATTAAAATGACGGAAATTTTAATGCATAAAACTTTACAAAACCAAGAACGAAGCAATTTGGATATCAAATGGTACATCCATAAACTAGTTGTAAAATGATGTTTAATGTCTAATATCTCTGGTGTACGTATACCCAAAACAATCTACGGTGTAATGACCAGTGATATCACAAGGAAGCATGGTGGTTATTTATTCGAAGGAAGAACTTTCGCTCTCAACAAAATCCACACAATTCGCTTAACTATTCCATTAATATAAAAAAGTCAAGCCAACGGAAGTGAAATCATAAGAGAAACTATAACTGAAGTAAATGAGGAGCATCAGGGGCAACTTGATTGTAAATTGCAGAGCGGTACGTTCCATCTACTCAGTTGATTCTTTTGAGTTGAGTTAATAAGAGTCAATCAAGTCTATTACTTTCCGAAATGTACATTTGTTAATCAAGCGCATGATCAGAAACTTATAAATCCATCGAATAAAAGCTGAAATTTCTTCGTTACTGCGGCTGAGCTTTTTTCAACCCTAGGGGACACTAATGCGAACAGATCTGGTGACAGCGTTCTCGCTAAAAGAATGTTTTTTTTTTAATAGACAGGTTGGAGAGAAAGGAAATTTCACACCATAAGGTATTCCTAACGAGAACGTGGATAATCTATTTGGTCGCGCTAAAAAGAGACATAAATCTTTTTCTTGGAATAGGACAGCAAAACGGAAGATTAGATTGGGGCAATAATTAGCTCAAACACGATGGTATCACGGTAATTATCAAAGAGGTAAAACAGGTGTAGCTCAGTGCAAATTCTTTAACGAACCTCTAGTGCTAGTAATTCATTCGTCATTCAATCCATGAAATTAGTTATCTCAAAATGGAGAACACTAAACGAAGAATTTCCCAAACCCTAGCGTTATCGCTGAAAAACGATCCCTCTCTTTGAAACTAAACCTCTTTTCTTAGTATCATCAGTGTTTTGCGAACCAATGAAACGCTAATAATAATTAAAAAGACATAAAGGTTTTCGAATGACGCTTTTATCACCCCCTGCATGCAGCGTATCATAAATTATATAAACAATAACATGCATATGAAAGTTTACTATTTGTTAGGAAATTAAGAAAAAAATGTTCGAACGATTTTTCGAAAAATTTTCTACTTTTCCTCCAATTACACATATAACGATGATAAATTATTTTCAATGAAACAAACATTAAGAAACAATCTAGAATCCTCCATAAATGTATTCCGTTAATTTTACTGACACTTTTCATATAATTCCTTCGGGCAAAATTTTTATATGAAATTCAAAATATTAAGTGTATGGCGGATTATTTGGTATCATCGGAACATTTTATTGCATTTCAAATATGAGCTGATATGTATGGTTTAAGATGACTCACTACTTCTTTTTGCAAATGTTATTTTTACCTTTTAATTACCAGAATTACCCTTTTAGGGGAAAATTCAGCGAAAATAGGTTTTACATAATTGATAATATGGATTATGTACTTAGTGAAATCAATTCCTACAGTTCGGCAATTTCCAGGACAGCATTTGAATGAAGTCGTGATTGCAGTGGGGAGGACCTAAACTGAAGATGTCAACTACTGCTGCTGTGTTGGAAATTTGCACAGTTCCAAAATATCTAATTAAAGAGTGTCGTTTGTTTTCTAAGTACTCCGTCCCATTGATGAATTAAGAATGTAGTTGGATGATTTGCATGTATGCGTTTTTATTTAAAGACAAAAATGCTTACGCCCCTATCTCGAACGAAAAATTAGCAATTTAAAAAAGCCCCTCCCTTTTTTCTGGTGCCGCTAATCGGATTCAAAAAGTCTGGCCTTTAATTGTGCTAATCCGATTTAGCGCCCTCTATGGGGGTCCACCTTCATCCCATCGAACAAAGAGAGGAAAGGAGAAAGAAGACGGGAGACAAGAAAATTTCATTCCAGGAATTCCCTCTTCTAGTGAGGTTTTCTTGCCAGAAGCCAGCGAAGTGACGGCTCACTCAACCTAACCGAAGAGTCCCTTCTGAAAGTTGTAAATACTTAAATGATAACTGTTATTTGAAGTATCCAAAGCTGAGGAGGCTTAAGGTTTTCGTCTCAACCAAAAGAAATGGTCTCGAAAGGGCAACATTTATTCTTCTTGACAACCTTAAGAAAACCACAGGGTGGCCTAATTTTTGGCACCCCATCCTTCCCATCAACGCCCAAAATTTGTGAGGACTAAAAAGGAAGAGACGAGACAAAACCTCATACGCCAAATGGCAGAATGAAACTCAAGAACGGGCTTGTAAAATCATTCGAAAAAATAGAACTGAGTGCGCTGTATATATGACATGCCTCTAGAGGTAGTAATGGTACACGAAGTTCAAGCAATCAGAAACTGTTCCCATAGAAACAACGATCGCAATGAGAACATATAGAAATCAACCGATCATAGCCGAGGAACTCTACGAACAAACATTCTGAAGACATTTCTGGAGCGAATGACAATAAAAGTCAAACATATCTGTATGTAAAATTAGTTTCTGGTATTGTTGATGTAAAATGTGTAACTATTGATGAATTACTCTAATGTACTTATCTGCCATATGTTTATTTCTTTCGTAACGTTCTTTCGCATCTTTTAGCTCTTACTATAGGTACGTTTTGGCCAGGTTTTTTCATTCTCACCTCCTTAGGGGGTGTTTTTCTGCAGTTGATAATTTTGCCTAACAATCTCTATTACTAACAATTACTATTATTGTCATTCCATTTCTTGGTGATATTTTTATACTAAAATGGATAAAAAGGCTAAATTAAGTCTCCTAAGTATATATTATCTTGTGAAGAGGTAATTTATTTGACATAAGTTTGCTGGATTGAAGTGTCTTTCTCGGTACTTCCAGTTTAATAGCAATTTCTCACTTTTCTGCTGTAAATGAATAAGTGTTGAATATAATTTTTTAAACATTTGCCTCCAAGTAACTAAAATTTGAACGTTATGTTTATTAGCTAATAATAACTGTAAATCCAGCTCGGTATTACTTAAAACTCGTAAAGATTCGGAAAACGACTTTGTATAATCCTTATAATAAAAGTCAAATGATGATAGAGTGATTATTCCCAGGGACGATAGTAATTACCACCAAAACGTAATATGAATACCCCAATATCTTAATCTGGTCCATCTATTTGCAAAGCTCAGAACTCAACAACAATGTGAACTCAAGTAAAGTTTTAATAAATATATAATGGCATTTAAAAATGTATCATCAAAATTACGTCAAACAAAAATTAAATATTAACCTTCAACATAATCAATATTGCTTCTATCAAAACTGTAGGAGTACGCATGCATCGTGATCTCCAAAATGAAAGAAATAAATTGAATCGTGGATAAAAACAAATTGTCACTACATTTTAATACTTAATGTCAGACTGAATCTTTTTCGTATTCATATCTTATCAACTCCCTGAAAATTATAAATGCAGTATAGAACAATTCTTGTATTAAATTATTAATTGTATTATTGTATTAATTAATTAAGAATTATTATGAATTAGTTGATAAAAATCTATGAAGATATAACATGCTGAGAAATGAAATATCAATGTCAAACATCACAAACAAGTTTGAATAGCTATTTGTTAGCTTCATCTTTGAAGCTAGGTACCCTATCGGTACTGTAGCTCTTTCTGTACTATTTTTCTGTGAGAAAATGGGTTTCATATCGTATTCTAGAAATTTTCCATTGAAACAATGGAGAGTCTTCTGCAAGAATTGTAAGCCTAGTTTCATGAATATAAACAATTGAAGCAATGATTGAATGAACTTCATAACCATCAGAAGCATTTAAGCTACAAACGCATATGGAAACAGTATGATTGTACCTAGCTGAAAAGGGAGCATCCAAGACGATACAACACACACAAGTATTAGACCTGCCTGTTATCTTAATGAATATTTTGGTATGCTTAGGATACACTTAAGTCAATAATAAAGCGTGCGCGTGAAAAAGAGCACAAAGTGAAACGTGATAAAAATTCCGAAATATTTGTCCACGCACATATGGACTTTACTTTCCCTGGCTCCTCTGAAATGACTTTTTCCATTTTAATCACATAAATCGCCTCGGAGGCAAGCGCTGTTTAGGAACCCAAAAACTCAAAACTGCCTTCCCTTTTTGTTTTGAACCCAAACCCTCTTTCATTTCCTCCACTATCCTACCTTCCACTTATATATATATATCCCTACTGGTCCGCCATCTGTTTACAAACCTTGGAACCATCATTTCCTTTACCCTCTCAACTAAAAGCATTTCTTTTATTCTCAAGATATAAAGGAGAAGCAACATTGACACGTCCTCTCAGTCCCTGAGGATAGTACTAGAAGATTTCCACGTATTTGAAAACGTGAAAAACGTATTTTGTTAGAAATTGATGAAGAAATAGCAAAATTTGTAATCAAGTAGTTTCCTAGAACAAGGAATACAATAAAAGGAATCCTGACGCGTAAATACGACTGTCTCAAAATTCGTTAGTTGAAAAGACTGCAGAATTATTCGCAATGGGACAAGGCCACTTGGGTGCTAACCTCTGTCCCTAAAATCCCTTTATGTGGTTTCCTACCAACCTCCCGCATCAATTTGCTTTGAGTCTTTTTGCCACGATTCTCTTTCTCTAGATCAAATATTCTGGATAGCGTTCGCCCTAAGTCGATCTTCGTTACTATCGAATCCCCAAAATTGGAGTGAGTTATATACATTCCATACTGAAGCGGAATTTTGATGTAGAAATGACGAAACTTACTTGATGGGGAAGCGCATAGGTTCGGGTTCTTAGATCACCAATTTTTTTTCTGGAAAAGTCTTTGTCCCAGAAAGTTTAACTTCTGAGATTTCTTCCGTGAAACTTACAGACTTTTCACAACTTGTTCGCCATTATTTAATGACCTTTGAGAACACTTCTTTAGGGGTATTTTGGTCGCTGGAAAATCGAGGTACGTTCAAGTTCCACGGTATTTTTACGTACGGCATGGTGCTGTCGTCTATATTACAAATTCGGAAATAGACTTCGAGCAAAAACCGTCAGGCGGCTTTAAAAAACAACTGCATCTCTCTACTTAATCTCAATGCTGATACAAAAATATGGAAATCTTAAAACTTAAACGCACCTCGATCTGCCAGCGATTTTCCCGTGGGCAAATCTCACCCAAAAAGAAGTGTTCTCCGCAGCCATATAATTATGTTGAGGACGTTATAAAAGGTGTGTAAATCGTCACAGAGGAAAGGTCGAGTTACATCAGATGTAAGATCTTTCTCAGGACAGTACTTTTCCTAAAATAAATTAGGAGACCTTAGAATTCGAACACAACTCCAATAAAGATGGTCAATAACCGAAGATTTCCAAGATTCGGAGCAAGGACAAAACACTGTTAGTGTTACTTTTCCGACAACCATACTTTAAATGAGAGCCATTACGTTATCTGGTTTTGCGTTTTCTCCTTCCTTATACGCCGGTTTAGAATTGGGTAACCCGAGGCCGACCCGACGGCACATCGTCCTTTTGTGGCGTCCAATGCAGCAATTAATTCAGCCCTCTAAACAAAACCAAGTATTAAACTATTAAGCATTCCTCAGTCTTGCTTATTAATTTGAGTGAAAATTTTATTGAAATTTTTCCTTGAAGTTCCATAGCTATTTAACTCATTTATCAGCGCTTAATTTCAATGTGGCAGTTTATGATTATATTCAATAGACCATTGAAAAGAGGTTTGATGTTTTCACCTGTGGCCTAGTGGTTAACGGAGCACCATTAATGAGTGATCAAGAAAGTTCCTTCGTATAATGATCGTACGATCATCGAAGACGCATCGGATATATCATAAATTAAAATGTATACTCGATTCATTGATATCTTGAATTGTAGATAATTTAAATATTTTCTGATACAGCTAGCGTCAAACCTTTAATGCTATATGTTTTAAATATCAAACTTCACAAAACTACTGTTTTAACTGAACATTTAAAAGTCCAGGGAACAAGATTTTAGTTAGTTGAAACCAGTCGATACATAAGCCTTTTATATTTTTGGCCTCCCACAACTTGTGGTAATGAAAACCATCTCATCGGATATACTTATGCTTGAGTATAATTTATACTATTCTTGGTTTTGCTTTAAAAACATACCTTGCTGATTTATATTTACAATAAGTAAATACTGAATATCAATGCATACTGATCTGCTCGTTTTTCTTGCCCATTGATAAAGAATTAAGTATACTATAAGACATTACATTTATATCACATTACTATCAGAAATATTTGTTATACTTGTCTGCATTTCATCATAACTCAAATTCCCTTCTATTTCCTTTAAAAGTACTCAACGATAGATAACTTTACTAGGTGAGCAAAAAGGTAAGTTTCAAGTGAGCCTGACTTAACTCCTTTGCTGATTAATTTTTCGCCAACCAATCCACAGCTAGAAGTTAATCCATGAGAGCGCAATACTTCTTGCAACGTTAAAGTTCAAGAACTTGAGTGCTTTTGAGCGTTCAGAATAAGACTAAAGGATAATGGTTGTTAGTTATTTTTTTTAATGGTAAGTAATTTACTCGGTAAATAAGCTAAATGCTGCTAAAATAATTGATTATAATGCTATTAACAATTTAAACAATCGAAATTGTTTAAATTTGCTTGAAGAAATACAATATCGGTTCATAAATTATGTATATTGAATGTAAAACGTAGATTTTTAGTAATTTGCCAGCTAATCGTAGCTTTTTCTTGATCTGCAAATGATAAAACCTTGAGACATGGTAGAATATTCACAGCATAACCTCTTTGTGTGTGTTGCAGAAAAAAGACGTTATTGATTTAATGATATTTTGTGCAAAAAAGTCAGTACTCTCGTGCGTAAGTTTTACTTTCTGATATTATCTTCGAAATGAGGCCGCGGGCAGTTTACTCAAAGGGATCGTTAGTTGTTTCCAGAAGGGTTCTCACAGAGGGAGATTAGAAATTATCGGTCGGATACAAAGACAAGTAGCGAATTCAATTTACGACACTGTGACGACCTCACCACATACACAGTGGAATTCACTGCTCTCGAGTCTATCTTTTACCCCTCTCATTTGGAACTAACTCTGCCCTCCGAACTAGAAGTGGAATAGAAGCGGTGGAGAGCAACCTGCTTTAACCCTTTTCTGCAACCTTTAACCGCTTCGCGCGACCTCGCTCTCCAATCCCAAATAATCACCTTAACTAGAAGCGAGTATGCAACCCGAACTTTCCTCCGTTATGACAGCGAGTACGCCACCGGCGTCGCAGTCGGCATCGCGGACGAAACTGGAAGTAGAAAGCCAAAGCCCCGAAAACGAAGCGAGAGGCACACAGCTTCCCTACCACCGCACAAAAGACAGGTTGGGGAAAGGGATCCTCTATGGAGCAATGCCTTTCGGGGTGGGAATAAGGGGGGTATACGAAGGAGTAGAGGGGAAGAACTAAAGGATAAATGAGGGAGGGTCGAGGAGGGTTGGTTAAGTGGGAGAAAGCGGAGGTAGCGCGTAATCGATTCTATGGGAGAGTGCGTGGGAGAGAAGGGAGGAAGTAAAGGGCAGAGAGAGAGGCAAAGAGGAGAGGGAGCTTGAAGAGAGAGTGAGCCCTGAAAGCCGGATTTTGCAGGAGCCTCCCCTGTCTCTTCCTGTCATTCTTCTACTTTCGATCTATTTCTCTTCCTCTCTTTATGGCACTGCTGACTCGCACCATTGATCCTATTCCAGGTGTTTACGTTTCTCTTTATAGTATAGACACAAGCAGGCTTCCATTCTGCACCTCTGAAGTTTTAATCTGGACGTTGACCCCCTGCGTACACAACGTGAGATGTGTATCAGACTGACGTTTTATAAACACATTCATCCTATACCCTCTGTCTCGAACTTGACGATGAGAGCTGCAGTCTTCGTTTACGTAATAAAATGGCATTATGTGCCAGATGAGGTAGCATTGCATCGATGGATGTGTAAATATTCTGCAAGCCGCCATACGGCGAACGGCGGTTCCTTTGGTGGTATAGATATAGCTAACTAGTCTCCAACCGCGAAAATACTTATCCTCTTACTTTTATGTCTATGTCTATGTTTTTACCCTGCAAGCCGCCTTTCGGCGTGTGGCAGGGGGTGCATGCACCATGACTCTATTTCCCTAATCGATTGTTTTCGCGTATCGTCCGCGGAAAGAATGAGTTTTTGAATCTGTTCGTTCTGGCATCTATTTCTCTGATCTTTCTCGCATTATCGGTCAAAATTTTGGAAGGTTGAAGTTCAGAAGTCTAATTTTCTCCTATTTTACTTACTCCGAGACAAATTTTATATGGAATGAAACGGGGAAAATGCATCGTTTAGATAATTTCAGGGCACATACTGAATCGTAGATGGCATATGTAAAAGTGTATTCAATCTTCTTATCCTGATTTAAAATAAAAAGTAGAGGGATTGATTTTCATCTACGGATTCTACGACAAATCCATTCTTGGCCTAGCTGCCGTGAGGGACAGACGTGCCCTTGCTCTCTCTTGAGATCTCCTGCTGTGCAGACGTCCTACCTGCAATCCCCGTTTAGTTTCAGCCGTTTTCTGTTTTTTCTCTTAGTGTACTCCTCTAGTACATAGTATTTAGTATTATTTAGTGCTTCGCTTAAAGTTTATTGATAGTGCAATAGTGATAGCGTGTGTTATTAGTGCTTCTTTTTCAGCAATTTCTACAGGAGACCTTCGAAGCTGTGAATCCTGACCGCGGGAGCGTTAAGTACCATCCATCTTGTCATTAAAAAAAAAGAAATTCTTATATCTTTTTCAGCAACTAAGTTCTACACCTAATTTCATTTGTGCTTATCTATAGTTTTTCCACTTTACAACTGTTTTAAAACCTTGAGTACTTAGAACATTCTTTTTTGATATATTAGTTTTACATTCTCTTTAGTGCGAACAAATTCTATATTGCTCCACTACTGCCTCTTTTTAGGTTATCTCACTGTAACTCTTTTTGTGTGCAACTTTTTTTTTTTTGCATTTAAATACTCGTTTGTGTAAATCTCGTTCCTTACACACCGTTCGTTAGTTCACATTGCGATAGCATTTTTTCAAAGTTGGTGACTTAGTTCTTGTACCTGTGTACGGCCAGGCAGGTTAAACCCAGCGGGTGGTAAATCTTACTCATTCATAGTTGTTTTCGTTTCCGTTAGTCGTTAAGCTTATCAACCTAAATTCAATAGTGGTAGGATGACGAGCTACAGGTCTGTCTTAATGGCTCGCGAAAGGAGGACGGACACGGCCCCCCTGTGGGCACGGATCCATCACCTTGAGAGGACTGTTAAAGACCTCTACTCGTTGATTTCGAGGCTTGAGGGCAGCTCGATGAGGGGGAGGACGGCTCCCACCCCGCGGCCAGCTCCTTCCACGTCGACAACTGGGGCTCGCCCTAGAGTTAACGCTGGTTGGTCTGTCGCGGAGGCGGTGATGCCCACTCCTAACCTCTCGGGCTGTTCCTCGCCCCTGAAACCCGAGTGGATGGTGGCTACGAGGAGTGGAGGAGCAGCGCGGGCTGGCAAGGGCGCTGGGGAGGCGACGACGAACCCTATCCCTGTCCGCAATAGGTTCTCGGCGCTGCAAAGCGTTGATGAGCCCGTTCGGAATGCCATGCCTGCCGCTCCGCCCTCCAAAGTGGCTACGCCTAAGGCGAGTCGGGGTGGGGGGATAGTTTTGATAGGAAGCTCGAATGTTAGGCGTATTGCGGCCTCTTTGCGCAATAAGGCGGAGAGGGAGGGAGGTGACACGAGGGTTACATCTTGGTGTATTCCCTCTGGTCGTGTGGACCACGTCACGGGTGCGGTCGGAGCGGCGACCAGGGGCACGGGTTGCTCTAGACTGCGGGTGGTGGCCCATGTTGGAGTCAACGACGTCTGTCACCGCGCTCCCGACGATATTCTGCGTTCTTTTAAGGACCTGAATTCCGAGGTTGAGCGCGTGCGGGGGTCGCTTGGCATCGATGTGCGGCTGTCCATCTGCAGCATTGTTCCGCGGACCGACCAGGGCCAACGCATTCGGAGGAAGGTTGATGGACTGAATGCTCGGCTCCGGGAGTTCTGTCGGGGCATGGGGGCTGACTTCGTGGACCTTCGGTCGACCCTTCGGTCGTATCCCCTCGCCTTGAACAGCTCTGGGGTCCACTATACTGCCAAAGCAGCGAGCGGGGTGGCTCATATGATCTACGAGCACTGTAGGTATTTTTTAGGTTAAGGGATAAATCAGCTAGCGGGAATGCTCCTAATTTAAGTGGATCCGAAGAAAAATTCGATTTAGTAAATCAAGAGAATAAACTTAATCTTAATAGGCAAAGCGAAACTGATCCTCAGAGCGACACTCGGACTTCCAACGTAAATAATCTATCGATTGCTATTATAAATTGTAGGAGCATTAAAAACAAAGTCGCCGATCTCGAACATTTTATCCGAAGTAACGATTCCGACGTAATTATAGGTACAGAAAGCTGGCTCACTGACGATATTAACGACCATGAAATATTTCCGGAAGACTTTAAAATCTATCGTAAGGACCGTGCGGAAAAAATGGGTGGTGGAGTATTTATAGCGGTTAAAAGTTTCTTACGGAGCAGTTCCAATACATTTCCAAACAGCGGCATCGAGAGCGTCTGGTGCACTATTATGCAGTGCAATAAGCCAAATCTAAATATATGCGCGTTTTACAGACCACCTAACTCCTCACGCCAGGTTTTGCGTAGCCTAAATGAAGAAGTAAACTTTTATTCTCGTAAAAATAACAGTAGCATAGTTTTAATTGGTGGTGATTTTAATCTACCAGATATCGATTGGCAAAACCACACGGTTAAGAAAACAGCTCGTGACAGTGACTCTTGCAGAACTTTATTAAACATAATGCAAAAAAATTCGTTACACCAGATAGTTAAAGAGCCTACCAGGGAATTAAATATATTAGATCTCCTTCTCACCAACATGCCCGAGCGAATAATAAACACATCCGTTTGTGATGGACTTTCCGATCATAGAGCCGTAATTACAGATTTTGACATAAACTTGGTAAGGCATAGAAAACCTAAACGCAAAGTATATCTTTACTCAAGAGCTGATTTTGAGGGATTTCGTAATAAACTCGTATCCGATTTTCCAGCGTACGAAACGCGCGCGAAGCGTTTAAATACAGAGGACACTTGGAACCTCTTTGTAAGGGAAATGCGTAACCTCATGGATAAATTTGTTCCCTCCAAACTTTCGAAACAAACCAATGAACCTCGATGGTATAACAAAGAAACGAGAAAAGCTCTAAAGAAACAAAGGCGTTTACATTCCAAATTAAAAACCGTTGCGAGGCTCCCAAACAATATCACCACGGATAAAATTAAGAGCGAATATAAAGAAGCTAAATCAGTAACGAAACGTACCATGCGAGATGCCCTCCGCCAGTTTAAAAAGAAGATTTTATGCGAATACCTAGACGAAGACCCGAAAGCTTTTTGGTCGTACGTGCGTGAGGTCCAGGGAAAAGAGCAAACGGTAGGATCGTTGAAAGATAAAAGCGGTAATGTAATTAACGATGCAAAGGGCAAGGCAAATATCTTAAATGAGTTTTTCCGTAGCGTTTTCACGTCTAACAACACATTAGAACCTATACATAATTTTGATACGCCTGAAGCAATGTCGAAAATCTCCATCGGAGAAGACGGAATCATTAAGTTGTTGCGACAGCTCAAACCGAATAAAGCCCCTGGCCCCGAAGATATACCAGCTCGAGTATTCAAGGAAGTAGCAGAGAGCGCGGCACCTTTTCTTAAAGTTATATTCGATAAATCTATGACCGAAGGTAAGGTCCCGAAAGATTGGAAAATTGCGAATGTCACTCCTATATTTAAAAGCGGCTTAAAGGAGGATCCAGCGAATTACAGGCCTATCTCCTTAACATCACTGAGCGGTAAAATAATGGAACATATAATTGCTAGTTCCCTAATGAGTTTTCTCGAAACGTCCAATTTTATAGCTAGGCACCAACATGGTTTTCGTAAGACTCGATCATGCGAGACTCAGCTGGCATTATTAGTCCACGATGTCCTGAAATCTGCGGAAAATAAAAAGCAAGTCGATGCGATATTTTTAGATTTTCGGAAAGCATTCGACAAGGTCCCCCATCAAAAAT
Source organism: Ladona fulva (assembly GCA_000376725.2). Classification (NCBI taxonomy): domain Eukaryota; kingdom Metazoa; phylum Arthropoda; class Insecta; order Odonata; family Libellulidae; genus Ladona; species Ladona fulva. Next base: position 177,239 of record KZ309045.1, read on the forward strand.
TATTGTACAAATTAAAACTTGCGGGCATCAATGCAGAAGTAATAGAGTGGATAAAAGACTTCCTCTCCGACAGAGAGCAACGCGTAGTACTTGATGGAATTAGCTCCAACCTAGTTAAGGTAACCTCAGGCGTCCCGCAGGGAAGCGTAATCGGGCCGATACTGTTTTTAATATATATCAACGATCTTAGCAAAATAATCGATAGTAAAGTTAGGATATTTGCGGACGATACGGTAATTTACAGAGAGATTGAGAGAGAAGAGGATAGATTGATCCTTTCGAATGACTTAAATAAAATTGCAAAATGGTGCGATGATTGGCAATTGGAGCTAAATGTAGATAAATGTTCAGTAATTAACTTCTTTGAAAGAAAATCGATAACTAAAGATTACTCGTATAGCCTCCAAGGGAAAAACTTAATAACGGAAGAATCGGTGAAATATCTAGGAGTGACCCTTACTAATAACTTATCATGGAGTGCCCACATCCATAACATATGTGGAAAGGCTTTTAAGAAACTCGGTTTTGTTAAGAGAATAGTCGGAAGAAGCGAAGAAAAAGTCCGCGAGCGTTGTTACTTCGCGTTAGTCAGGCCTCACCTTGAGTATGCATGTAGTATATGGGACCCAGCCGACAAGTGCTGTATTCGAGAAATAGAAAAGGTGCAACGAAAAGCGATACGTTTCGTGAAGAATTGCTATGATAAATCAGTAAGCGTTACTGAGATGCTCAAGAACGCGGGATGGGAATCATTAGAAAAAAGAAGATTAACACTAAGGATAAATTTATTAAATAAGTTCAGAGAAACCACGTTCTCGGAAGACGTCGCGGACATAATGCGCCCTCCCTGCTATATAGGCCGCTCCGATACAGCGAGGAAAATAAGAGAAATAGATGCGAAAACGAACCGATTCAAGAATTCGTTTTTTCCGCGAACGATACGCGAAAGTAATCGACTAGGTAAATAGAGTCTTGGTGCATGCACCCCCTGCCACACGCCGAAAGGTGGCTAGCAGGGTATACACATAGACATAGACATAGACAAAATATCCAAAGAAGGGGAAGAAGTAGCTATGAATCAATGTCCGAGAAGATGTCAGCACAGTAAGCAACAATTCTTTTACAATTAAAGAAGAAAAAATTAAGAAAGTCAAATACTCTTGCTTATGGTCCATAAGAGAAACGATTTACTAAACCACAAAAAATATTTCATGGAAATTCTTGTTAATAATTCCCACAAAGTTAGACCTGACTTTGTGTCGAAGACTGCTTAGATCGGTTTAGACTTATATTGTTTGTTTAGATTGGTTTAGATTTGTATTATATGCTTTGAAAGCGAAACGTTTACGTTATCTAAGTTATCTAAAGTAAAACGTCATGATTTTTTAGGAGATTGTGGTAATTTTCTGCCCTAAACAGCAAGAGAATATCAGAATATACGAAGACTTGTCATTTGGAAAGAGTCAATGCATTATTAGAGTAACTGGGATGGGAATCTTAGGATAAGCAGCGGAGGGACCAATGATAAATACAATTCTACAGAATGTCCACTAAAAATTTAATTAATGGTCCTAAAGAGAGATCTTCCCATCCAAAATGTTTTGAAAAGAATGACCAACCACGTAGGGTTTGAATGTGATCAATGAAAATGTAGGAAAACAATCAATTGTCTCTAGAACGCGTTCTGGAGAAGAGAGAGAGATCGAGAAATACTTCCCGATGGAACACTTATCCCTTTCCAAATAATTGTAGAGGAATCAAGAAGAGACTAAAATATATTTCTTAATGATAATTTTTATTGTTCCTCTTCTTCTTAATACAATTTGAACTCCTTGTGTTTTGTGATATATTTTACATACCTCTCGTGGTTCTTAATCGTTGCTTCTTTCAATTGTGTTGCATTGTAACCGTATATACTTAAATTTTTACAATTGTCTGATATTTTACCTCTTTTCGCGAGGTCCTGCACCTCTATGCAGTAGTTTTTATTAAAGATAGTTCACTTAATAATTTTTATAATAGTTAAGGAGAATTACGATATAAAGAAAAGCAGAAATATAAATGCTATAAAAAGTATACATTGCATACAACAATAAAAGCTCTTTAGTTTTTAAATATTTCAAATTCTTTCTAGAGAAACTAGACCCTTATTTCTTTGGACATGTGACACTGACTTACTGACATATACAGCCGAGCAAGCAGTCTCCTTAAAGGGAGCCTCAATCCTTCAAGGGATAACCCAACTCTGATAAAAGGACTCAATTTGCGTCAGTTACTCACGATTGCAACTGTATCAAAGCAGCATCAATAGAAAGTCAACAGTTTTCACGAATTAATTCCGACAGAAAAGCAAAAGACAACGGCGCTCTAAGATTTATCCGCCAAAACCCCAGCAAACACAACCTCTCGGTAATTAGCAATGAGAACTCGAAACTATAAACTACCTTCGGCTACGTCAATTCTGGAAGCTTCCTGCCTTCTAGAAACGCACCAAAGATCTACTCCAGTACTCAACTACAATACTGTTATTAACATGATGTCATCGGTTCTCAGAATGCCGACGACCTGTAAGAATTCACCGATCGACGCATTCCCAAGAAGTGGGAGAGAACCTATTTCTGGCATCCGCGAAGGGGCGCAGAAGACGGGCAAAGAGCAAGAATAAGAAGGTGCGTAGGCAAGAGAGACGTACATTCAGAGAATGTAGAGATACGAAAGGGGTGGCGAAGAATGTGGGCGTCGACTGCTTCAAGATGACAGAGGGAGAAAGAGCAGCAGCCATAGGAGAAAATGAGTATAGGTGGCGCTGTTGAGGGATAATCGGAGAGGAAGGAAGGGCTTTTCGAGATACGCTTCGGCGATGAGAGAATGACGTCATCCGTCTCGGAATTCTTATTCCGAGGGAAAATATGGTAGCGATGGATAAGGGAGAAGATGAAGGAACTTTTTTTTTGGATTATTCGTCGTTCTACAAGCTCAATACACGAGTCTCCCGCGCGAGGCGCTGCCTTCGAATCGCTGTTTTTCGATTCGAGAGAGTTTAGGCGTTGGTCTTGAATTATCCATCGCTCACCCTAAGGTACTTTGGGAAGATATTAGGAAAAAAAGGAACTTCCAGAACCGTGTTTTCCTAGAAACGTTCGTATATGTCCATCAAGTTGAAGAACGGTTTGGACTAAAACGTAGACGTAACAAACAAAATGTTGTAAATAGTGACGTTTCCGGGATACACCAGGCCTCGTTTTCTTGAAGCACGAAATTTTAATCAGAGTATTAGATTGCGAAATTTATTATAAAATACTGAAATAAAACTTTCAAACACATCGAATAGATAATTATCCAAATACGACCAGCCATTCCCAAACTATCAGTTGAAAAGTTCATTACTTAATATGCCTATAATATTTATTTTGCCATTTTGTTGGAAAAACACCTTTGCGATCTTTGATTCGCCGTTTCTTCTTTCTAAGCAATGTATTACTTTGCATAAAATTACTTACTGTGATAGGACGAATGGAGGATTGCTGACTCGCAATTACTCTGAATCTCTCTAGTCAAATAATGACATTATTAGTTATTGGCCTGAATCTTTAAATTTTTCACTGACAACTATAGCAGTTACGTATCCTTTCTACGAGTAGTTTCTCCCTCTCTTAACCAAATCCGCTAACCGATTTGTAAGCTGTTTAAAAAGAATCCCTTCCTTTGCTCGCACACTTTTTAAAAACCAACATCTGTTACCTTTGCCTTAATTACAATACGGAAATTTTAGAAGAATACGTATTTGAGATTTTTCATTATAAGTTATGTCTTTTTCTTACGATATTTCTCCTAAACGTCAGATTTTTCCTGAAATTAAAGTCGTCATTCGAAACTAAAAAAATTGCCCTCAAATCTTTGGAGGGGACGACCAAAATGACCCACAATTCCAATGACATCTATGACAAGCGGAAAATCATCTTCATCTTCTTTTTCAAAATTTCTCCTCGGCCCACTTTGGGCGTCTTGTCTCGCACTTGACCGTTGCGCCAAGTTGGAGAAGGACTTGAAAGCGGAGAAAAAGATTTCTGTAGAGAGAACGGGGAAAGGCCTTGCAAACGGACAATTAGTCCGAGTGCACTCTCAGCCTTGAAGAACTTCAAGGAAGATGGAGAGAAAGAGTGGGAAAGAGAAGAAGAAAACGTGGAGAATCTGAGGAAGCGAAAAAGGGTGAGAAAATTGCAAAAGGGACTGGAATATACATAAGGCTCTCAACGGTAGCAGAGCGAAGCGCTGAGAACTCCAAAACATTATAGGAGACCACGGGAATTCTCATGGACGAAAAATGAGAATGAATCCTTATGATTTTTTAAAACGTTCCGCTGTTCTGGAGATAGGAGAGAAACGATAGAAGAAACAAACGAATTACGAGGGGGCGAAAGAGGTGGGGAAAGAAAGACAGAGAATCATGAGTGCAAAAGTGGGCGACGCTCTTTTTTATTTTGAGTGGAACGTTAGGGTCGTCCGTCTGGTGAATGCAGGTGGACGAGGAGGGCGTGAATAGCTCCGTCGTATATTGTTCGAAAGAATAAAAAAAGATTATTTCCGTATCGCGGAGCAACAATTCGCTGGGGCGGAAGAGAGGAATATATTCGTTAGGCGGAAAGGAAACGTCGGAGCAGAAGATGTAAGGAAAGAGTGATTCTGTGATTCCTTCGTGGGAAATTAAAAAGGGCAACCGCTGTTCTGAATTCGGTACCTCTTCTGAGACGTTCTTGGTATTCCCTTCATGTTTATCCTGTGAATGTTGGTGAATTCCGATTGGATGCGAATTTAAAGACTGTGATGGAACATCACGTCCGCCTCAAAAGATGTAACAACGGTTTATGTTGTGGATGGTACGACATCGTAAATTTTACAGCGAAGTAGAACATAAGTAAATATACGTCGTTACTCTGCATATTTCTCTCTATTAGGAATACAGTTTCTCAATAGCATCGCAGTTATTGACTTCATGAAATGGATGATACCAAAAATTACTTGATATCCTTACCATTAGCGTCCACAGACTTAAATGCGGAGACAATTTATCACCGATAATTAAGATTTGCCATGCATTCACCAAACGATTAACAAAGCTTTTGTGTTTCAAAAATTCAAAATTGTGTTTCATTTATTTATAAATATAAGATACCTTGAAATGCTA
>KZ309045.1:184140-196963 GCA_000376725.2 Ladona fulva
GAATAGATGACGGTCTATCGAATGCCGTAGAGATTTTTTCCCTGTGGGCCCAGGTTCGATGCTAGGACAGTTCATATGACCGAATTTTCAAAAATTCGTTTGGGTATTTCCCGGTCAGGTAGAAGTTTGAAATTCGCAACATCGATAGAAGATATGGATTTCTATCGTTTTCCGTAAAGATATTTGTGCTATGGGCCCAGGTTCGATGCTAGGACAATTCTTATGGACGTATTTTAAATAATTCGTTTAGGTTATTGTAGTTGGTGCATGGAACTCGGTGTACGGAAGGCGGAGTGGATCAAAAGGTGTGTAATGCCTTAGTTAATGTATCAACTTTTACTCGTATATATATATATAGACACACACACACTTCATCCCTTTAAAGTAAAATGAAACAAAATATTTTTTAAATGTATTCAGAATGTGTCTTACTATATTCACCTATTCGCATTCGATAACTTATTTTCCTTTCGATGTCTCCTATAGACAGACATAGAACGACAAACATGATCCCTTCATATTTGAAGAGAAAAAAAGAAGAAGAAAGTTGTCCTTCCCTTAGGCTGTCAAGGAATATTTCAAAAAGAGGATTTCGAATTTGCAGAATACCTTCCACGGGTTGATTATTTCTCGTGTTTGCTATCATCCAGCGATTCTGTTTATTTACAGTTGCCTCTTTAATAATCTTCTTGACATTTACATATTACCTTTAAATTGGTTTCATCTCGTGTTTCCTCAGATACGAAAGCAAATAAATATAAGAAATCGCAATATAAGAAATAGGTAATGAATTAATTTTCCGTAAACAACCTATTTATATTTCCTTATCCAATTCAAATTACTAATATGTACGGTTTTACACAATTTCATATTACTCACAGAGCACATTATGCTGTTAATTTTAAGATGTTTTGTGAAGATCTGATAAAATGCTTAGTTTGATGCTCCTCTCTCAGTCACTAGTCAATAAAAATCTGCTGTGGCAGTTAGGAATTGTGCTTTTTTCTCAGATGGGTATGTCATTCCACGAAGTCACGCTATCAGTTTTACACTGTTATAACTTGATTATATAACTTGTATGAATTTTTTACTGAAAATCCGATATCTGATATTATCTCCACTCTAGCAAAAACACATACTAACAACATGCCAATTTATTGAGACTAAGCCAATAAACTGTAACGCAGCTCTTAAAAGTTAAATCTAACAAACTGGACATTTTCGTTTGCATCATTGGCAGTCATTAAATGGAATTAGGACGATGACTGTGAAAATTGCGAATTAAAAGCATACATTTTAGTACGTCAATAATGTTCGTTCGAAAAAAACGAGCAATAAAAACTGTGAAATATAAACTTAAGAATCTAAAGAAAATGATTTAATTTTCCTATTTTAGAGTTAGTACTTTGACTAAAAAATGATTTTTATATCGAGATATATATTATAAGAACCTACGTGAGTAGTGTTCTCTTCAGTAGTTTACGTGATTTGGAGACGATATTTTGATTTAAAAGATTAATCACGAGAGGAATGACTAAAATAGTTAATTTAATCAGTTTCTCAGCGGCTGGATGAGCTCAGTTCGTTAATTTTTGGTTTTGTACAGCATCCTAATTAGGTGTTGATGATAATTGAGTCAAAATATTTATAAAATTTCAAAAATCCCAATATCGATAGAGCCAAGTCAAAATTTTTCTATCATCGGCAGAAATCATTTGGAGAGTACTCAATACACGTCAAAGAAAAATATTCAAACTTTTAGCTCAACTAAATTCGTTTTGGTTGCTTTGAATATAATGATACACTTGCTCATTAAGTTTTGCGTAAATGTTATCAGAAAGGGTATCTCGCAAAGAGACGCGGACCGTAAGCGATCTGACTTTGCTAATCAATCCTGGAAGTAATTGAATTAATCTCTACGTCAACAACTCCCGTCGGGGAAAAAAATTCTCTACCGCATAATCCTCCAGCGACCATCCAATCAGAGTTGGTCGATGCCTTTGCTGTGGCTTACGAGGGGATGTTGCTCCACAGTTTTCAAGTGAATAGCCATGTAATTTAAAGCTACAAAGTCAAAGGTGTTTTATAGCCAATCCAAAAGACATCGGCAAAACGCTTTAACACCGAGTACCGTACTCAGTATTTAGCACATAAAAGTTTTCCAATCGAAGATTTTGCACTGAATCTCGGAAATACTGCGTTACGTGCCAAAATAGTGAAAAAAAACCTAACAGTTCCTGACAAAAAAATTTGTTTGTATGAGTTTTCTGTAAACATTTCTGGTTGATATTTATTCGCTAATTCGATTACGACTGACACCAGTTTGATTCAAGAGCTACNCAGAAAATACTAAGACATTTTTAATGTCTTTACCTGGGACTGGAAGTATGTAGAGATAACAATAAGAAGAAATGTCATTAAACTCAAAAAATTGCGTCAAATCATTTTTTTATCATTATAATGGGTTATATTTTGTTCATGTATAACACAAGCTAACATTCTCTCATAAATCTAAGTGAAAATAATTCCGTAAAAACTGAACGAGGAAATAAGAGTGCCTTTATTGTATTCTTCGTGAAGGTCTTACAAATCCAAAAACAATTCATTGACGCGGTTTTTTTTTCTGAAGAATTGGGAGGCTTCAATGAAAATAAAGAAAAAGAAGCACATTCGGAGCTAAAAGATGCCAAAGGGGAGCAAACAAAGAAAATAAGCATAAGAAAGCCATGTACAAAGAAACCCAACGTGGCAGGAAAACAGTTTCGAAACGATATTTATCTTATCTGAAATCATGAGAGTTAAGGAAGATTCATTAAGAATAAGTAATGCCTGTACTGTGTTCCCGGAGGAAATCTCATACGTACACAGAGAAGCGGAAAGTCTGAATATTTGATACTTTCGGAAAACCTTGAAAATGTATGAATAAGAAAAGAACCCATACGCTACTACCTGCGAAACGGTGGAGGAGAATTAATTAAAAATTAAAATAGTTGAAGTATTCAATATGAAAACTAGCAAATACGATAACTGAGAATCTTCTGGTACTGCTCTGGCCATTTAAATGATGCATTTAAGTTTCATGTAAATAAGAATGGGCTAGGCAGGAGAGAAAACGTGACCTTGGAATATGGAAAAGCTGAGAATAATAATATAATAAGTGACGGTAAAAATAAGCTGTTCGTTAAATATTAAATGCCACAAAGCCGAGGAGATGTTACTATACCGAGGCAAGAGGTTCTCCGAGAGAAATGGGATTGCGCTGAGAGTTTGAAGAAAGATGAAGATTGCTGAGAAGATGCAAAAACATCTCGAAAAGCAAAGGAAGGAGAGCGCCAAAGCATGAAAGAGCTGCAGGGGAGGTAGCGCGAGAAATATTCCAAGGAGAATGCTGAAATGAAAAGAAAGTAGGAAGCAAGGAGAGTTGAGAAGATAGCTTCTATTTAAGAAGCAAGAAAATAACCGGAAGGATAAACTTTATCGGTATAATATTTAAAGTAGCTGAGATTGAATTAGTATGCTTTTGTAATTTCGAATATTTTAACTATAAAAGATCTCCGTTTCATCTGCTAGGAAATCGACAAACAATTGAAGTAGGTTTTTAAAATCATCGATGTTAACGACACATGTGTCCATAGTGTTAGGATTTTCCCTCACTTGTTAAAATAAAGTCGACGTATGAAATGCAAAACATTTTTCTGCATTAATCAGTTGTAAATATCAATGTGACGATAAAATTTACTAGCCACCTATTATCTATTAGGACAGGTTTACTCCTGCCCTTACCCTGCTTGCATAACTGGAAAGCAGCGAACGTTAACCTTTGAGCTTATTTACTAAATATGTTACTAATTGATTTTATGGACTGCTGCCAAAGAATTGCATAATTTACAAATAATATGTTAGCCAGACGATTACGAAGAAAAAATCTGATGGTGTAAGGAAACAGAATTCAGGATGTTGTAAGAAGAGACCAGTCGAAAAGATAAATAATTTAGAACGAGAATGGAATTTGAAGGAAAGTAAGTTGTAAGGAGTAATAATATATAAATATAAAACTTAAATCTAAAATAAACAAAAAAAATAAATAAAAACGTGACATCTTTAATTAATCTTGAGGAGGGAAGCCTTAGAAAATTGAGATCGGATTCCTTGGCAATGGTCGAGAAAGTTATTTTGATTATAAAACAGAGAAAAGGAATCCAGGAAGTAAAAGAGGGCAAAAAGGATCTAAACATAGGATGGTCTCAGCTTAAATATCGGCTCGAACTCTAGGTAAGTTGAATTTTGAGAGGGATTTCGAGGTCAATTCAATATATGATTAGCATTGAAGCGAAAGTGAAAAAAGGTTTTAATGAAAGTTACATTTTAGGAAAATAAGAGAAAATTTTAAATCTGCAGTTTGTACTCAACAGGAAAATTTTTTAGATAAAATATGAAATAAAGTTATATATCGTTCTCTCCTATATTTCTCCATCGTCTGCTGGGTCAGCAAGTTCAGCTTATGCAGTATGGCGTGCTGCTTTAGTCGACTGAATGATTACAAACACCGTGGTAGTAAACACACCTGCCCGATCTATTAAGCTAATTTGTTTGCTTTACTCTCCGAATAGATCGAATCAGCAGTATTTTCATTGGAAGAGGTAAACAATTCCAACACCTATAAGAAATGTATTGTGTCATTTCAAAATGCAAAAAGTGGTTTATTCTTCTTATTCAGGATGTTAAGGTAAAAGATTCTTAAAAAGATTTATTATTTCCTTAAACCAAAGTTAAGGTTAATGAAGCTAGCCTTAAGTTCGGTTCTCAATACTCCAAACCAAAGAAAGTTCATCAGTATGTTAGTACTAGCAAATAAGTAGCGAAAGAGGAATCTCTTTATCTTATACTTTAGTAATGTTCTGAAAGACAAATGAAGGCTTCCTTCACATCAATATCGTTACATTCATACGTACATATAAAATGTAACAAATAACCGGAAGGTTATATTGCAGTTTCTTAGCAATCTACAATCCAATCAAAAGATTTAAAATAGAGACCCAAGAACTTGAATGGAGAAAATATAAAAAACTAACTTCAAATAACAGAAATATTGCAGCTGTTTCTCATTGTGTATACGTCAATCACCCAATGATAATTAGACTAGATTTCCCCTTTTTTAACGACATTCTGATGATGTGTTACTCAAAAAACACTTCCTCAAGAAATTTTCAATTTTAAATCAATCAAGTAGGAATATACTTCTACTTTCATAAGTAAAACAGGGTTTTATAGTATCCTATTATCTCTGGAATGTTTTATTTATATCGTACAAGTGATACACTATATATCACAGATATAAGTGGTACAATATTAGCAAAGCAAAAGAAAAATGAGTTTTTCAGGTTAGGTTATTTTCAGTTAAAGGCTCTTGTCCGGAAATGTATTGAACATTTAGAACAACTAACATAGAGGAACAGAAATATTATAATACGATGAACGAAACATAAACTTCTAAGTTAATACGCCTGCTATACTTCATGTGAATATTAAGAATAATGTTGGTGTTGAAGGCTTAAGAGGTACAAAGTAAAATACAGATACATTTTATACCTTTGACTGACTTACTACGGACTGACCTGCCTCATCGCATGAATTATGACAGAAGTACTAAACGTTTTCACTGACGGGAATATATAATCTACCTTCTATTTGTTTTATCTCTTATAAATAATCCATACTTCAACTGATGTAAACGATATGCATAATTAACTATTCTAAATCCATTTAAAACTTCCTCCAAAATTGAAGTAGAGAAATCTTCGGTTTAAAGAGTACGCCCATTTTTGCTTACTTTTCCATATGGTACGTGGAACAGGTGGAGGGTGTATGAAAGGAAAGTGGTAGTGTGGGATAAGGGCTGTCGATGTGATGTCCTGAGAGGGCAGTCCCGAGAGATGCCTCCTATTCATATTCCGGGGAGGGAAAAGTGTAGGTATTGAGTTTCATGGGAATATGTACATCCATTTCAGAGGAAACATACAACGAAATTGCTCCACATCGATTGGCTCTTACATGAAAATGTATTCTATTTCTGCACGAACGTCTTATAAATTGTCCTGTTTGACTGTCGTTTGTCCTATGTTCTTCACAGATTTAAAAATTACCTCGCAAGAAAAACCAAGTCCTTCGAAAGCTAAGATAGTTTATGTTGAGCAAATCTTCACTGGTAATCCCTCGTAATCGTAACGTAAGACTTTCTTAAGGCAGTGAAATTCACTAATCCACGAAAGAAAGATTGAAATCACAGACAAGCAGAAATATTAAATGTAGACTTAATGAGAGCTTTGGTGGCCTATAGGAAAAGGATGAAATACGATAGTCTGGATTAACGGAGAGGATGGATGGAATCAGAGTGTCTAATGAGATACATGATGAGAATTTATGGAAGGGAAAGTAAGAAAAGAATTAAGAAGGATGCGATGAGCAAAGCCTTGAAAAGAAAGATATGACCAACATTTATGCGCATAAACTAAAAGAATAATCCGAGGAGAGTAAAATACATGGAAGTTTTTCTTATTAGAGGCTTCCAGGAAACATTCCTTGAAACAAATAGCATTATTATTATGTACTATACCATGAAAATATTGAACTTGCTGTTCAAAGAGGTTGCGATAAACATTAGAAGTTGGTCGATGTCGACGCAAGAACTACACTTGCCACACCACCTTAAATAACATAGCGAAAGACTGTTGCCTCTTAAAAATATAACATGTGTCTTTAAAAATTTCAGGGAGTTAAGGGCTGCAGAAATCAAGTATAATACTTCGGAAAATAAAGTTCAAATTAACTATTAATATTCTTTTCCATACAGCATTTAATTAAAACGATGAAATTGAGAGCAATTTATAGGAATCGTTTTTCAATATCGCGGCCATACACGATTCAAGGACGAACGCCTTGCTTCCCAAAAAAGTGTTTCCTATTTGCTTCACCCTCTCGCTATTTCACGCCGCGAAATATAATTTAGAGCCAGAGGCTAATTCTTCGAAGGGATCTAGTGACCAAGTCTCGCTTGCTTCAAGTTTCCACAGAAAAAAATAACTAAAGCCAACAAATTATTTTCGTTCCCTATGTTACGAAAAAAATAAGCTTGCTTCTATATATAGCCTATTCGATACTATTTGAAAAATTACGCCCTAAGTGTCGTTATAAAAAAGAGCAGTAGATAGGAAAAATCTGTCTTGAATCAGCCCTAAACGCATCAAAATCATCGTAGATGGAGCGGAAAATAAGAATATACTCGGTGAGAAAGCGTAAAAAAGGAGGCTGAAGAGGCGGAAGATGGAAAGAAAAATCAACAAAAAGAGAACCCAGGGCATTTGATGGAAGAACGAAGAGTAGAGTGACAGAGGGTTTTTCACAGAAGCTTGCGAAGCTCGCAGATGCTTGATCAATAGACCCAGTGACATTCAAAGAAAAGGAGAAACATCTTCCGCGTCTTTCCTTCACTGCCCTCTTCACTTCCTATCTTCAACAAACCCGATTCCTCATCCAATCTCTCCTTTCTCTTTTTCTTTCTCTTTCTCTGTAAACGAGCCAGACTGCCAATTAATGTCGGCTACAGCCCTCTGAGCCGCGGACGGAACAAGGGAAAATATACGACCCAATCTCCAAGGGCAAAAGGAGCTAAATTTGCGCTATCATACAGAAACGTTAAATTGCCTGCTCGAAAGAGTTTCAATAGCATACATTCAATCGAATAGAATTTTTTTTTATTTTGGACTTTCTTCAGCCGTGGTAGAGCGATGAATTTTTGTGTGTATCATGTATTCTAATAGGAATCAAATTCAAACTTTTCCATCAACTGAACTTATTTTCTCCACTTTACTCAAAACACGCACCTCAAAAGCCTCCGATAATTTAATATCGTCCTTTATTGCGATGACTATTTCATACCCATTAAGCATATGCATCCAGGATTTGGATTTTACCACTCATTTCCTTTTCCGGAGTAACTTACTGATTGAATCTGCTCTCTCACACAAACCATTTGTATGGTTTTTTGGTCTTTTGTTGGTCCAAAAGGACAAAACTTTACCAGAAAAAGTGTGGGAATGTAAAAATGTTTACTCGAGTTTCTCGTGAATTTCAGAAGTGGAACCATGATCTTATGATAAATCTTTATGAAAAATAGAAGAGAAAATATCGGCGCGACCGTAACTTGAACCAATTACTTCCAAGAATTGATCGCTAAAATATTATCTATGAGGAAAAAGAACACGGTTGCGTAAATACATTAGTTTTTAAAAGAGCTCAAAAAATCCGTAGTGTGCAAGATAACAAGCCTGAGAAGATGGCAGTTATTTCCTCTTTTTATTCTTTTGATAGTTGTGACCTGACGATAGATATTATTATATAGATAGATAGATATTAGCTGAAACCGGTCGCCAATCAAGAAATGTTGTGCAACTTTAACACAGTAATTTCAACCAATAATGTTACGGAGTTTCACCAAATCACAGCTTCTTCCATCAATTCTGGAATATCTTCTCCCCTGAAATGGCAGCGTAGTTGCTGAAATAAGTATTGAGAATAATAACTTCGAAAAGCGCAGCCACGGAGAACCCACAGCCGGTTGACATTTCCCAACGGTTGGTTCGCTTGCAAACTATGGCTATTTGGAGCTTATTTCAAAGATCTCAAATGCTGAGGAACAGTCAACCTTAACATGTTGAACCTGTACAATGAACCATAAGTTATAATGTGGCTTTTACTAGTTAACGCTAATGACACGTTCTGCAAGGAATTTCGAGAGTTAAATAGTTTTCCGGTTTGAATGAAAATGTTGCCTGTCACTCATGCTTCTCCATGGATACCGACTAGAAATAACCATCATCAAATTAAATTTACTCATGAAGGTTCTGCGCATAAAAACGAATTTAGAAGCATATCGAATTTAAAGGTAAATCAATAACGAACTGAGAGAAAAACGGAAAATAAAGTCGCTAAGATGTTAAAACATGAAAATCGGGAAACCCCTCCAACAAGTATTCCTCACCTCCTCTTGAAAACAATCAATTACGGATGCGGATTGACCGCATGTTAAAGTCAAAGTTCGAAAAGCGGTTAAAGAAGGCGTTAAATAGCGGTTAAGAAGGCCTGAAATCACGGCCGATCGCCAATGAGATCAGTTACACATTTAGTGCGTTCATTATGGAATACCTAGCTCTTACTGATTAATGTTATCCATACGAAAAAATAATTACGTGCATTCTTTTATCGTCCACTATTTCACCTAAAATCTGCTCGGCACTGTAAAAGAAACATCGAATCATTCCGATTCCTTGTTACATCTCTGGAGATATCGCAAATTTCCTCGTGCCTTCCAAAGACAAGTAAGGCGATTTCGCGTCTGAAACACGCCACATCCATCTACCAATCAGAAAGCCCCAAGTCAAGACTTTGCAACAACCTACATTTCCTCCACGACTCCCACGTCTTCCTCCGCTTCGAAATTCTTCTCGACTTCGACCCAAAAACTTAACATCCCTCGAAAACTTTTTTGTTGGTTTGCTCTTAATCTTTGTCTGGGAAATACTCCGCAAACTTCGCTGTGGCAGTTATCGAGAATGCTCATTTGTGAACGTTCGCGGTTTTATGCGAACGGAGAGAAATCCTCGAAGTAACGGATGCCCACTAGAGAAGAAGAGAATGCTGAAGAAATACGAAATCGTAGTAGAAAAAGGACCGATGCCGCAGGATAGCTATTTGAACACTTTTATTAATTTCCCTCATTTCGATGCATATTTCAGATTTTGAATAATCACAATGGAAAGCCTCAAAAGTTAAAATGTCTGAGCTTTACTCGCGCGATCATTTCAGTTTTCTCAAGGAAAGTTTGAGATCAATCTTCTGGAAGAATTAACGTTTTCAAACAAGAAAACATTTCGTTTTTATATATTTGTGAAATTTAAAACCGAGGAGGAATGAAACAACATCTTGGATATTCCGAGCCACTCTCGAATGGCTCGGAACACGCTAATAGATTGCCAAGAATTCGAGCTAAGATTCCAAAATCTGGAATATATTAATGTTGCTGCTTTCCAACGTTAGCCATATTAAGTAGCAATCCACAAAAACGTTTTGTCTGAATTTAAAATCCAGAGCATGGATCTATTTCCTTGAGATGCAATTTCAAACCCTTATCCACGTCTATTTCAATTAATACATGCGGTAAATAAAGACTCTTCATCATTCGGAAAATTCACTGTACGTTCTTTCAAAAACTAGACAAATAAATCTTTTCCGCTTACAGTTACTCGCACTGTAAGTACGACCACTTCTGATTATAGTAATTTCTAAGCTTTTTACTTCAGCTTCCTGAGTCTTTAATTCCCTGTGTTAGCAATCTATCCCCTTAAAAATTAATTTTAACAGCCCCCATATTCTCTCTTTTCGGTTCGCTTATTCGCGATATTCACCCGCATGCCGATGAGTCCGATCACACGAAAACCACATTTAAACCAAAGAATCAATTTCGATGAAAATTCATACCGGTGATTCAATTGTGAATTTTCATCAGCTTTTATATGTTGGAGTGTTTTTCTACTACCATTTTTACCTGAAACTTTTAAGGACCAGCGTCTTCCAGAGTAAAAGCAGATTTAAGAGATGACTTATCGATTTATAGGACAGTATGAAGATTCTTCAATAGAAAACTTACACCAATTTCTCAGCGCAATTTTTATTCTCTTGTTGCATATTTGCGGAAATATGTACGTACTTGAAAACTTTTAATAATACCAAATTAATAAAAACAGCCTTCAGTAAACTATACCGTTTTCAGATGTACTAACTAGAAAAAAAACTAAGTGAAGTTAACACAAGATTCATTCGTAAATCTAAAGGCTGTTGCCTTGTCGATGCAACCATTCAATAAATTCATACACAAGATTAAATATTTTTCAAAAATCAAATAAAAATAAAGTGAATTTGGTTATAGGTTCGGTTTTTCCCTTAAATTATCCTGATAATACATAGAATTCCAAAAGCCGCTGAATGTTTCTTCTGATTCGTAGAAAAGTTTTTGTAATTATTTTTCAAATGAATAATTTTTTAATGGATTTAGGCTCAGCACAACCATCCCAAATTTATTTAAGCCCATCTTCCATTATGCCATACCATCAATAAAACATACTGCGCAGTAACTTAGCTTGACAATTTCGAGTGTTAGTCCGAAACTTTATCAATATAGCCTTCCTTCCTCCGAAACTGAAAACATTTACAAGGCACCGTTCTATTGTAATGAAATATAAAAGATTTCCTTCTTTCTAAATAAAATCAAATCGTAAAGTACCACACATTCCCTCATTTTAAAGTTAAGAAATATTAATTATGTCCATTTACGCGTTTTTTCTTTCAAAAGCAGTCCATTCACGGATATAATGTAATTACATGTAAGACAATTAGAAGGTTACTTAAAGGGATCTCGCATATCCAAGTGGGTAGCGCAGCGCAATTACTTTCGGTGAAAGCTGCCTCACTTTCGATTTCCGTTTGAGGTTCATAGTTCAGAATGAGCTCAGGTTTCGAAGCACTTTTATCAAAGAGTAAATATTACTTAAGTAAGATGATTTCGAAACGAATGGTAGCATGAAACGATTGTGGTTATAAGAGCGTGTAAACAATTAACGACATTTTCAGATTTATTAATCACTGTAAATGCTAAGAATACCATTTTTAAGGAATCAATCAAGAACGGACTCCGGTTCCTCCCAATCCATTTAGGACGTTTGAATAACTTCGTATAATATGAAAAATATTTAGGTAAATTTGGATATAAAACAAGATTTACATTAGCAACGTTGTCCAATTGTCGCAAATACTCCAAAACCCATTAGTCATCATCAAAGCGGACTGATTTACACCAAAACAGAGAAACTACATATTAAAAACGCTATTGAACCTAAAAAAATAGCCTAGTGATTAAACAGTCGTAATGACAATGCTAGGAAAATTTGCAAAGTTAGAGGAAAAATCTAAAACATTAAACATTTTTAAGACGCTGCCAATTAAATGCATACAGGATCAATAGTGAATCTTCTTTAAACTCAATTTCGGTTAAAGCTAAATCTCGGGAGCGAAAACGTATAGAAAAAAATGGAAAAATCTTACGGCTGAGGTTCCGAGCATCGAGCGAAAAGGTTATGGATGAAAAGGCATGGGTATAGCATTATATTTTATTCGCTTTAATAAGAGGGAAAAATTTTCATTTTTTCCGATTGTTTTTACCATATGAGATATTTTTTGGAATCCATTATCGAATTCAAAATCTCCAGCTTGGAGATCATACATCTCGTTGTGATCACCAAATATTTTATCACTGGTTAAAGTAACAAATCTCTGGCGATATAACAAAGAAGAACGGCTCATTGGGTGTTTTTCAGCACACGCTGGAGTTGCCTTGACTTCGATCCATCGAGAGAGATTTTATATGTTGAAAGATACCTCAGAACCAATAGTTCATTTCAGGGTCGATTGATCGAACTCCCGCGTTCGAGCCCCGTAAAACACCCATTGGCCGCTGGGTTTCCATTTTATCACTTTCGGAAAATTTTTGCCTATCTTTCGTTCCACTATCAAAATTCGATAATCACTTCCAATAAATTAGCGGAGTTTTTATGCCGATAGTTTCAGCGTGAAATTGGATATGTACGATTGCTAATACCCCACTGACTACGTGGAAGTAAAATAATAGAGTAATATCTTAGAATTACTTAGAATATAGTTTCTAACTCGCTTAAGCGCTGTTGCTTTGAAAGGTTAATTTAATAAAAATTTTAAT
>KZ309045.1:211179-225236 GCA_000376725.2 Ladona fulva
AAGGAATAACAAGTGTGAAAAATAGCGACACGACTGGGACTCGAACCCAGGTCTCCCACTTTCCGGGCAGGTATTCTAACCACTGAACATTTTTCACACTTGTTATTCCTATTTAAGGATTATTTTCAAATTTATCGGTTTTACTTCTAAAAATGTAATACATGATAAATTATCAACTTTAGATGAGATCCTCCTTAAGGGAAGGAACACTAAGCTAAAATTGTTATTAACCATGTACTACCGCATCCCTCAACTTTTCAAATTTCTCTTGCTCTACAACCCTTCTCTTGAGCGGGTACGTACGTGAGTACATACGTACCTGCGACTATTTTTAATTTGTTTTCCTTATTTTGTATTATTTTCTTTAATATTATTTGATGCTTTGGTTTCTTAATGTGTTGTATTTCAGTATTGTTATGTATTTTGTTTTAGTATTGGTATGATTGTTGTGACTCAACGTAGTTGACAATTTCTGGTTGATTTTGAATCTCACTAAATAAAAATAATAAATCTAATAAATAAAAATTTTAATACGGCACACGAATGATATGAATTATTATCAGAATATTTCATGAAAGATCAGGTATCAACGTTTCATAAGTAACAGAGAAATTTAAAGTTTTAAAAGACGATAAAACTAAAAATTGATATAGAATTATCAACTGTAGTGTGTACTTTTTGATAACATATATTTATAAAATATAAGAAATGCTCTCACAAGCCAAATTGTAAAAGAGGTTAAAAAGGTTCTACAAATGGTGAATTTTGTTAAAGTGTAGTTTTCCTTATATGTACCTGTCGAATTATGGAGATATATGGATTACACGTCGGTGACGATGTATCAAAAAACTGAAATTTGAAGCAGAAGATCAGTAAGGGTTGCAATTACGTAAAATAGGATCATGTCCAGGGATTATTTTTGTCTTTAAACGATTTAATATCCAAGGATAAAAAGCATACGAAACAATTATCTCATATCTGACAACATTCAATTTAATCAAAGGTATTTCGTAAACTGCATACAGTATATGTATGTATATATTGAAACTATAGAAAATAGCTCTAAGTTGCAATGGTATGTTTGGCATAGATGTACCGCACAAATTTCTCATGAGATTTTGGTAAGGTGTATTAACAGGCGTGCGGCTGAATCCTAAGGAATAACGAATACGGAAAAGAGCGACATGATTTGGACTTGAACCCAGGTCATTCCCAAACAATATGGAAGAGACGCGGCATGGTAGTTCAGTGGTTGGAATACCTGCTCGGATAGTGGGAGACTCCCTTCTCATGAGATATTACAAGTTTTTAGTTATAGGGAAAAGAGATGCCTGTCAAATATCGTACCTTAAACTACTTCCGATTTAGACTGAAACACTCAAAACCATATCTTCACAACCACGCTGCTATAGAAATGACCATTAGAATAAAAAGAGAGGCGAAATAGATATAAGTTAAAAATATGTGGTAACAATATCGTTTCTCGATTGTAAACTAAAGCAAAAAGCATTGGAAAGGTACAATAACCAGAGGGAAAATTACATTAAAATACATTTCGATTTTCTCATAAATAAATTAGCCAATCCATGAAAAATTCAAAGAAAAAATTCCTTATATTACGTACTTTTTGATTACTTCGAAGGGAATATGGAAGGAACGCTCAGTCCACGAATTCCTAATAAGCAAAGCTTGGAAAATTGAGATGACGAAGTGATAAAACTTGAATTGGATCAGAGAAAGTGGACGCGATAGGGGCTGTTTTCCGGGAACAGGGGTGCGATCCGGGAAATGGATCAAAATCTCTTCATCCTTGCCCGGGAAAGGGAGGCAAAAATTGCTTACCCTCACCACCCCACTTTCTACTCACCTCCATAGTCACAAACCCGGATCTCTATTGAAATTCCAAATTATCAACCGAGATAGAATCTTAGCTCTCCCCACCAACGCAGCAACCCCTTCACATACCTTCTTTCTCTCCCTTCCAATGAAGACCGGTCCTCTTCCTTTTAACTTATTTTTTAAGAATCTCCTTCCATCAATATAGCATCCTTCAATCCCTTTTAACTTGTTACCCCTACCAGAACCTGTCATCCTCATCACTAACAACATTTTAGTCAGGAGATATTCATTTATCTCGGAGACTGCCTTTTATTTAGGATATAATTTTATCATTCTCGGATTTTTCGATTAATAAAATAAGTTTAAAGATCTATTGTATTAGAGAGAAGACTCTCCTTCATTAATTATTCATTTTTCAAACATTCCCAATCTTTCACTTCCTACATTGAGTGAGACAAACTAGATTTATTAAGTGACAAATGTATTTCTTCATTACCTCTTTCCTTAGTAGTTTTTCCCCATGCTGAGAGGGAATTTTTCCACGGACCATTTCAAATGAGATTTATTTACCTAAGGTATCTTCTTAACCTTCTAAAGAGATAAATTACAGAAAAATTAAGGTAGGAGGTTTATTCTGATCACGTTTTCTGACTTTCATGTTATGCAAGGAATTCGATAAAAGAATATTTTAGAACATCCCAAATCTTTACGAGTGGACGTGACTCAAATAACAATGATAATAAGGAATTTTTTTGTTTATTAAATTTTACTCATAATTTTAGACACATCTGACGAGTTACTAATGCGGAAAAGGTTATTATGATGTTATATATACGTGAACAATGCTTTCTAAAATTGGAATCCTGATTCATAATTTATTTGTTTTGAGCCGAGATAGTCTGTCTTTGTTGGCTTCATTCTCAGCGAATATCGGATAAGCAACATAAATTAAATGAATGGATATCGAACGTTTTCTATTGACGGATTCAAGGAATGTTTCCATTGTCGAAAATCCAATATTTAAGCCATCCTAGTTTTTGTTTAAATAATTTCAAATTCACTTATCAGTAAATCCCATTACAATCCGTTGATTTGATTCATATTTATTCTATGAAATGTGGCATGAATACGGAGTTATTCATCGCTTTAGGATACGTAAATTAATATATCCACTTAATTTTGAAATCATCCTAAAAATGAACCTTCTCAAGCGATGCCTGGAAGAAGTCCATTAACTTTAGAAACTATGAATGTATGATTGATACAATCATGCAACGTCACAATATCATCACTGAGCTAGGAAAGTTATTTTTCCTAGTCTAACGTCGAAGCGGACTGCTTCTTTCTTAATATTATTATTTACTTAACAGAAACTGGAACCCCCAATTATATCCTGTTTTAATAATACTGACGAATACCAACAGCCATGCATTAGCTCGGATAAATCAGGTTAGCCGGAACCCGGGACCTCGGAGTAATTGCTACCGAGGTCAGTTTACTTTTTGGTCTTGCACAAATCATCTATGCTTGTTTTATTAAAACAACAAGCAATTGATGGAAGTCAATGAGCACTTATCCCATTTAGCAGCAATCCATTCTTATAAATANCCGTGAGACACTTCCTTCTGCCTCGCCTTTAGTATCCTATATGTATATACATATCCGGAGAAGCGTCTATATAAAGAGATATATTAGGGAATGTAACGCAATTACTCTTTTTTAAATATCTAAATATGGGTACGAAAGATGCAGATTTAATCTGTATTTATAGCTAGATTTTATTAGAGGGATGACCATTAAATCACGGAAACATCTGTAAATCCGGAATTGTAATCCCTTTCCATATGCCATTAAAAATAATTTTCATGGAAATTCCGTCTATTGTATACCTACCGAAATTTGATTTCGAAGTATTTCGTAAAGTTTCTTCGACGTTCTAATCCCGCTGTACCTTTTGAAAATGAAATCGTTCTTTAGGGAGGGAAGAGCCTCCGATCTCTCAAAATAATCCAGGGACCCATTTTTCTGCCCTCCAAAATCTTCTTATTCAACTCATTATTCTCTTTCCATAAGCCTAAATTCTCTTTCGTTCCGTTTCTTCAAATATCCTCTCGAGTTTCTTTCTTCATCTTTTCTTCATCAGCAAAGCGGCCTGGCTCTCTTTCTCTTTCGGGATCTTCAGCGAATAAAATGGGTATTCGATGGGCCCGCTATTTCGTGTTCCGCCAGCTCATAATGAACCGTCTCTTCCTTTTGCGATTTCTTTAATGGATAACTTTGTTAAACCAACCTAAAATACTTAAATCTTCAAATATTGAACATACGGTATACAACTAGCTTTCTTTACGAAAATATTATTCAGAAATGAGATCGATGGAAAGTATCTGTTCCAAAACTAGTTTTGATCACGGGACAAAAGATATTACTTCGCTATTTTCTGAGAAGTAAGCAAGTGGTTTCGAACTTCTCTACTGGGAACCTGTGTACCAAAATTAAGACATACTTATATTTGCATATTTCACAAGAAATAAAGAACGTTATACATTGCATTCAGTATTAATGTTTTTTGCGAAGAATATAGGTGAATGTAAACATGGAGAGAATCTAAAATGTGACTATACTCGGAAAAGTTTCCTTCAAGAAATACCTTCTTCGAATAAAGAATGAATACCAATTCATACATACATACAATCACTAACGGCTCGTTTTAATGGTAATTTTTTACTTTAGACGCAATTCGCGCATAATATGAATTCAATTTTTCATGCACCTTAGATATCTATCGAATCAATATTCATCTCTGAAACACGAAATCATGCTTTTAAAATTAATATATTTCTAGTAAAATTTTGTTTTCTAGATTTTAACTGAAAAATAACTATCTCAAAAAAAATATTCATTTATTAAAATTTGATTATATAGATTGTGTAAGGTATATAAACAGTCTACAGTTTTTTTTCTGAGGCTTCTCAAGAATAATAAATGCAATCAACGTATTATTATGAGAGTAGATGCTGGGTCTCTGATCTCTAAAATTCACATTCAAACCCTACACTTTCAAGCGGAAGACGTCCTCTGAGAGATTTAAGGTATTATCATTGGTACTGAGTAAAATAGGATTCTTTTTCGATCTCCTTTTCTATTGAGACACCTTTTAGCTTCTTTCTGCGATGGACGGAAGGCTGTTTGAGAGGGCAGAGTAGATTCGACGACAGAAAGGTTACTTTTTCGGGACAGTCCATCTCCTAAGGGGTGTTCAGACTCCACGAAGGGGTTGTGCTGAAGGGAATGGAGGCGTAAATAGATTGAACAAGCGGGATGTGGGTGGTGGAACAAGAAAAGGAGTTAGGCAGAATAATAGGGTAAGCTTCGAAGAGGCCTTACTCAATAGACCTTATTGAGTGAGGTCTGGGAGACTGGAGACAACGAAGTAAGGCAGAACAAAGATATTGAAAATAAGATGATTTTCGAGAGGGAACATAATGAAAGTAGAAAGAAGAGTTATTGAAGGATAAAATGTAGTAGACTGATTAGGTAATGGGTTTCCTTTAGTACATACAAGTAGTTGTTTAAAAGGAATGAGTCTTTACCCAATCTTTACAGTTCATCTTAAAATAACTATTTTATCTGTGTGGAAAAAAATGTTTCCAACATGAGGAATTATTCGGTCGGAAATATATTGTGATTGTCCACTTTTTTCGTGACGTGTTCCGCTAAACCCAAAACTCGTAACGGAGGACAATATTTTGAATGGTCTGGCTTCTTCCGAAATCACAATCTTCAGTAAAGAGGAAAAGTTCATAAAAATTAATTTAAAAATAATGCGACAAACATATTTATTATCGTAAAAACACACCCCAGTTTTTCAACATTTGGAAATATTTTTTTCCAAGTTCATTTGGCTTGTTGTAAATGTCTCACTTGTTTTTATTGCGTATATACCTATAAGATCAAAATTCATTGGAAATTGCAAGATTCTTTAACTATTCCTATATGAGTGAGAATCAGAGAAGTAATGCCAACGGCGTAACTTAAAATACACAAATTAAACTTGATGAAAGTTGCGAACTTACTTTATAGCGTCGCAGCCAGCGGATGATGGCAGATATAGCGCGATCGCGAAAAATATTCAAGATCTACATCGTACGTACTCACCTAGAATAGAAAATAAAAACAAAATTAATAAAATAAAAAATAATGGTTTTAATTATAACAAGATAAAATAAGACTGCAGAATTATACAAAATTACTGAAGCGACAACTACTCTATAATTTCTACTTCAAAGGAAAGAAAAGAATAATGTAAATATCTAATTGAAAATAACTAATAATTATTCCTATAACAACATGAAATTAACATCTTAAAGACGATACTTCGGTTCCCTTGCAAAAAGAAATTCGACTTCATAAAATCACAATGCATCTTCACCACGTAAATACGAATTCGGTTTAAATGCCTCCCCTCGACACAACTAAAATAAATGGAATAGACTGCGTTATGACACTCAAAATTAAATTTTTAATAACAAATAATTCTATAATAGTATTGCCTTCAGTTAATTTTATATTTTATATATCATCAATATTAAAAGAGTGTTTCAGTAAGCCTACTGGAAAGTTATTATAATTTATATTTCTAAATATTATGATCAGATAAAAGAATATTGTTTTCATGCTAATATATCAGAAAAGAATTATATGTCCTATCTAAATGCAAGCATTTCATTATTCCATTCGATTGGAGCTATGACACTGCGATAACGATCATTGGATACTACGGGCATCACAAATGAACGTTTCCATGAGCATCTTCAGTGTATACCGGGAGAATCTCTCCGGAGGATTCCTTATCAACCCAACTGTTTGCTCCATCACGGAACGTGGCACGAGGAAAGAGAAATTAGACAAAAAAATCCGAAACCCAATCTGAGCGTTCATCTCCGACTGGTCCAAAAAGACAAACGGCACAAACAAGAAACAGAGCGAAATCAATTCTGAGATAGAATATAACGCTTCCTTCTCTCAAAGATAGGGAGAGTTCTCCAAAAAAACCTGGCGACAGAGAGAACAAACAAAAAGAATCAATTTTGCTGATATTTACTGAGCGTCGGCCAATAGCGGCCCTTCTTCCTCCAAAAATTGGGAACGGAGTTAATTTTTCTATCTCTCATCGAAGGCGAAAATCCCCGCAATTTATGCACAGACGGCGGAGAGCAAACGTAGAAACAATCGGAGAGATGAGAGGGAGTGAAGGGAGAGATGGAGCGACAAGAGCGTTAGGTGAGGGTGAAGTGGTTTCCGAGCGAGAAACAATTGAAGAGATTTGCGCGGGCGGACTCGTATGGAAGGAAAAGTTGCTTCTATTTTATTCGTCTCTTTTTCTCTCTTTTGTAATCGTGAGCGATGGAGCGCTATTGAGGCAGAGGCGGCGTCGAGGTGGCTAGCACATTGTATGTGGAGGACGAGGAGGAAGGGATGGGCGAGGATGGGAGAAGAATTTTTAAGAGATTATTTTGTGGAGAAACTTTTCCACTATCCCGAATACAATGAGAAACGGGGTTACAAACGGAAATACCGTACAGTCTTGCAAGAGAAATTAGTGAGAAAGAATTGAATAGAGCTAGAGGAGATTTCTATGCATAAAGCTTTGCCTCTATTTAATCGGACCTCGTAATTCGCCCTGATTTTGTTACAGCTGTTGCGAACGGTGTGGATGAAGTAGAAATTGAAAACCCTGAAATGTTTTCATCGATCATTTTCCTTGGGCCGAAGCGAGCGGCGACACTTTGGTTTGAATGAAGAGCTTAAAGCGGTGCAGAGAAGATTTTTATTTTGGAGGATGGTTTCCTTAAAGGCTCAAGGGATTCTGGAAATAAGAATTCCCTGTTGCGCGAAAAAAACTGGCCCATAGGAAGCCTTGAAGGAAGTAATCCGATTTTAATTACTTTTGTGTTCCCTTGTGCATAATGGGCGAATTAAAACTCAAAGCTCCGAAAATGACAGTGTGTATTCAGGACTTGAGGAACGTTACGAAAAACAGAGAGCTTTGAGATCGACAATGGCTAGTAATTTGAGATCGCTTAAAGAAGGATGTGTCACTAAAAAAAAGAGATTCTCAACGCCGATGGAGGGGATAGACTTTTTATACGTCTACCAGAAAATAGATTTTAACCAGCGAAAGTAAAACTCGGTGTATCGAACTTCAAATAAAAGTTGATTAATTTCCATTCTATGCATACATTCTGCACTTATATTTATATATTTAAAATTCTCTTAACAAACTGCACAATATATCTCTTTGAAATTGGCTATTTAATATTAAAAAACTGAAAATCATTCAAACACAAAAATCAATAGGCCTGAATTATTAAGGGACTCAAGATTGATACTCGAAATCAAGAAGGAATCTAGATGGCAGAAAACATAATTGAAACATCGTTTTATTGCCAGTTTTCGGTTTTCTGTTAATCACTGACAATATAGTATGCAGACTTTTTCAACTTTACTTTCCTTTGGCGGATTCTGTATAGTTTGGAGATTAACTTTTCGAAGCTTACCTAGGATACACTACTTTCTGAGGCCGAGATGGGTAACTTGCTGTCTTACTAATGATGCCAAGTGAAAATCAAAGTTGGAAATATTCTTTTTGTACTTATCTTCGCGAATGAGTTCATTTTATCGAGTGCGATTATAACTATTTTAATGTAGGCAACACGCTACCCAAGAGTGACCTGGCAGTTTCGCATATGGTCTTTCGCCTTCTCTTTAATACAAAGCGTAAATTGCAATAAAATAAGAGAGAATTTCCACTTTGATTCGTTAGATTGATGAATGAAAAGTTCACATTATATCGCTCACTGAAATTAATAAAATAAATGGAAACATTTTGCTACCAAAAATATCTATGATATAACCCCTTCGATAAATTCATATAGATGCGCAATTTTCTGCACAATATCCTTTAAAGACGGCAAGGATTCTCTGCTAATATTCTTGCGTTAGTTAAAAGGTAGTAATGGTAAACCCGTTAAATATGGAGGTGAAACAAAAAGCGCGTTGAAATTTGATTACGTCAGATAAGTAGATAAACGACGAAGGAGAGATGGAAGCGGGTTGAAAGACAATCTGAGAGTCAATCAAAATATTTTCATTGATTAAACGAAAGAGCCAGATGGAACCTTCACATTTATCAGATATGCTGATATCTATATTAAAGGAATAATGATTTTGGAATCTTATTCATTACCTGATACTTTCGTTAACCGGAAATATATCATTAAAGTTCTCAAAATCTAAAATATACGTAAACAGTGCCACGATATGCCACTCTCTTTTACCGCACATGCAGAAGCATTCTTATGTTAGTGGATCCTTGTTATAGAATCGGCTACTGGGGCAGTGAAATCGTGGTAGAATTACATAAATAGAAAAGACTCACTTTCACCAAATGCTATGTCTCTTGGAAAACGACCACGATTTCGACTCACGGGGTCATCATCAGAAAGTCGAAAACTATTGGACTAGGTAGATTTCAAATAAATAGTTTGGTTGTTAAACGTTTGTCTTTCCCTTGAACTTCGAGGACCCGTATTCTATAGCCGAATCCGAACAATAGAGGAAAACCCATGGTTACAGAAATATTCGTCACCGATTTATCATTATGAAGGTTTTGTACGCATGTCAGAAAGCGGCTTGAAACGCTTTAGAGAAATGCATTTAATGACTGTGATATAGCGTACTGTAGCTGACAATCAGCTTTTGAGAGATTTTAGAGATGTCCCGCATTTAAATTACCAAATTACCTTCAGATGAAATAAGTTATTTTTGGTTTGCATTGTATCAAATTCGTTAAGATGATCATAATCTAAGTCAATATATAGATGTAAATTTTTCTGTAATATTAGTCTCATAGTGAATTTCTTGGTAATACAAGGCAGGTGGCCTCACAGAGAGGCCCTTGATAATTCCTTTTATCGGTGCGTTATTCAACACATCCTTTCATTAAATCAGAAATTAACCCTAAGGAGTATTCTAATCAACAAAATGCGCTTGTCTAATGTGCAGTTTAGTGTTATAGAGACAGTGGGGAGGTTTTCCTTTGGTGCAGAAAAATTGCCGTTGGAGGATCTCTAAAAATGTTCCCCTTCATAGAATTCCGTGACACGGGCGGCGCTCATTTCCAATTCTACATGTAAAGCAGATTCTTTCATTTTTGCAATTTAAGGAAAGAATACGAGGAGGCTGAACAAAAATTTCGGAAGAAACATTACGATAAAGTAATCGGGTGTAGGATGCGCGATAACCAGTAGGCAATAGAGAGAGGATGACTGTAGTATCCTTTCACTGCAGAGGTTATGAGGGCGAGGGAGACCTTGTGGAGGACAGGGAAGGGTGGTTGGTCCAAAGGGAGAGAGAAAGGTATCGATCGGAGATCCCCTGCTCCGGGAGAATTCTCCTCTCCTCTCCTCTCCTTTCCCTACACGACCACTCTAACCATCTCTTCCTACGCTATTTCCTGAAATTCCAATCTTGCCATTAGCATCGAACCGCATCATATAAATTGTTAGCTATATGAATCGCCCTACTTGTCAGTCAATTCAGAACTGATACTAGGAAATGGAGGTTTAGCTAGCGGCCCGGGCAGAAAGATGGTTTTATTCAGTCACATATGAGAATTTCTCGTAGCAAAATTGGAATAAATGCTTTAGGCACAAACGTGACCACATTTTGTAGTAAAATTATGAAATATTCAAACATTTTCTGCATCGTATTCAGTAGTTTATAAAAGTTCATCTTATCTGTGGAAGATATGACTGCACCGAAAAATTGATGAACTGATTGCATTGATATGAAGAAGAAACTTAAAAGTTATGATTGACAAAGTAAAGTATTTACTTTTTCCCTATAAGATTGAAGCGATGAGTACCGTGAAATTCAGATATTACGTTGATGACGTCTGAGTGATACAATTTTCCAGAAATATAAGGCAATTTAGACTTGAGCAAAAATAGAGAAAAACGACTGACAATCAGATATAGGCGATGCTCCTCAGTTTTTCGTGGACGTTCATGAAATAATATCGTAATCAACATCTTTTAGATTCAGTCTGAGCTACTTTTCAGGTGAAAAAATTACAAGCGGATTAAATACATTAATACTTTAATTTTCACTGTTAAAGCCTCAAGATAATATGAATAAAATATTCCATCTTACAAGGGTCATGTATACTTGTTTTATGATTCTGTAGACTAATATCTGATAGAAGTTAGAATAATAAGACTTTTTGTATAAAAAGGAGGCCCCTATTTACTCCAAAACATTGTTATTAACACTTTATTTTTATCGTTTTATAGTTAAAGACTTGCCGATATAGTGAAAGTCTGTTCAAGTCTTCCTAATGGTTTCAGACCCCGTTATTAATACATAGTTAGGTTCAAAATCTGAAGTGGACATCGTTCCCTCCCCCTGTTAGCAATTAGGTCGCCGAAGGGTAAAGTGGCTATATGTCCCATTTTTGCCAGGTCCCGCTTTTGACGTTTCCGTCCCGGCCATTTTATCAAAAAATGTTCCTATTTCCTTTAAAATCCTTCGCCAAAATTGCGGTTCTTTATGAATCTCAGAGTCAAACTACAGAGAATTGATATATTTGACTATAGTTAAACTGAAAGAGTTCAATTACTATGTAGAACTAAAATTAACCTAAAATAAAAATTTACTTAGAAAAATTTTCTCTCCCAAGAATTAGTATCTTCTACAAAAACTATATTGAGATTGATGTGAAAAATATTACCTCCCAAAAACGATTCTATTTTACATTTAAAATTTGTTCATCTCCTGGACTGAACAGATCATTGGAGCGCAGGAACTAGAGGTAGAGTACTTTGTCGCTGGTTGAGATAATATCGTAGTATTAGTAGTCATTTTAAAATTGAAGCAATTTCGCATGTGAGCCCCCACCGGGAATCGAACCCAGAACCTTTTTCACAGAAGTCGAACGCGTTATCCACGTGGTTATTCGGGAGCTCAAAACTTAATTTCATCCTCGATTTCTATCTACAAAATGGCATTAGTCTCTGCATCGAAGAAAACATTTCTCACGGAAAATCGAGCGACAAAAATTGACGCTCTGTCCCCTTTTCAGTTCGATAGGATATGGTCACCTTACCTTTGGGAACTTATAGGAAACCTTCCCACTGTATGCTGTCGGATCACACTCTCGACAGATTTATAGAGATAAATATCCTGAAAGTTATATTAAATAAATATACCACAAGGATATGCTTTCCTTTAGGATGAATATCTACTTTCATAT
Source organism: Ladona fulva (assembly GCA_000376725.2). NCBI lineage: Eukaryota > Metazoa > Arthropoda > Insecta > Odonata > Libellulidae > Ladona > Ladona fulva. The sequence goes on from KZ309045.1 coordinate 223,331, forward strand.
ATCTTTAGAACAGAAAATACCTTAATTAATCGGCTAAAATATGGAATGTAGAAGTATTTTTATTGTAAACCCTTAGGATTGTTATCTAAAGTCAAATTATAATACATTCAGGAATTATCCCATTAATCATCCTTCCTTTCCTCAATCATCGGCTGTTTACTGTAAGATCATCAACATTTCATATGGAACACCTTACCGTTTGCAGAATACCTACAAGTAAATAAACGGAATAGCATTTTGTGACTATTATTGTATGAATCGAGATGGAATAATCACCATTTACATATAAGCTCCGGAAATATTTAATGCTTTTTAATTCATATTCTAGCTTATTTTCAATTTCATTTGGTACTTAGATTTAATTTGGAATTTAGAAATTATCTCTTTGATTTTGAAGTCGTTACACTGTACAAATCGATAAAATGTGCAAGTTTCAATTCCTTTTAAGACTATTGAGCAGAGTTTAGATATCATTCAAACTAGAACGATGAGTTCTAATGTCACTCCTAGTTTTCCAGTGCTTCGAAACTGCCTCTGACTAACGGTGAATTTTCTATCATGATCGTGGTATATAATGCCTAACAACAATACAGTAAATAAATAAATGAATACCAACACACATATAAAAACCATTTGTCATAATCAAGGACATTCAAGAAAGAGTGGATGCATCTATATAGATTTCGTTAGATCGAATTCATCCTTTCGCGGATAATTCCTACATTTATCTGACACACCAATATTCAACTTCCTATTGTTTATTCTTAAGAACGAAGTATTACGATTCGCAGTTGGAACCATGTTATGGAGGGCTTATGAATAAAAATAGGAAAGCGAAATAAAGCAGGTTCGGAACAAAAACGTTTTGTTTCATGATGGAAGTTCTCACGGCAAATTGATGTGATAGAATCTGTCATAAAACCTCCACAGCGGGTGGTTATGACCACTCATGTGAGCCATAAAATATATTGTGTATTATCTCCAAATATAGAGAAAGAAAAGCTTTGCATTTGTAAAAAATTGCGGTATCTGATCGTATGTAACAATTTATAGGCTCTTGATATCTCAAGTAATATTATTACTGTAAGTGGTGTATTTCACCTAATATAATTTAAAACTTAGAGTAAAAAGCATCATTAATGTAAAAGAGAATTTGTGTTTTATTTTTAGCAGCCTTTCAGCGTTTGCGTTTATTACATTCGTTGAGAAAATTACTGTGCATGGTAAATATAGCTGTTGAGATCTTAAGAGAAATGTCATATTTCCATTGCTCTGCCATCATAACAATGTTAATTTGCAAAGTCACCACCCAACATGACTCATTTCAATTATTTGAAATGCATCATCGTAACAAACAATAATTGATTTGAATGGAATCACCTATTACTTCTATTTCTATAACAGTTATATAACATTTAAGGTAATAGGAACGATTCTAATTCTATGATTTAAAAAAAGAGTATACAATTATATATATTAGACATCAAAGAGTTTTTTCAATGAATAATGTTTCCTGCTATTTTATAATTTAACGAAGCAAATAAATCTGTTTAAGTTACAAGAGTTTGATAGGTATGTTATTATTATTATAAAATCCGAGTTTTAACATATTTTGTCCTGTAATATAAATACCTGGTAATACACGCTGATAATGTTTTATCTTTAAATATAAGAAGAAAAAACAATTTAATTTAATATTTAAGGGTTACTAACACTATTTTATTTTAATAAGAGTGATCTGCGCATATATAAAATCAAAAGTTAAATAGGTGATAAATTCAGCGATTTCCTGTGTTACAAATATTGAAAAATGCCAGAAGGTTCTACATCTACATCTACATAAGTACCCTGCAAGCCGCCTTCCGGCGTGTGGCAGGGGGTGTAAACACCAAGAGTAGAATTACTT
>KZ309045.1:237898-251854 GCA_000376725.2 Ladona fulva
CAAAGCAATTAACTATAAATTTAAAAAATTATATTAAATTTTAGCTAAGATTTTATTTACATGGATGTTTTCAGCTCTAAAATTTATTAATAAGAAAATATCTTCCCATCAAAAACTTTTTTCATATAATACTCCTTCCACAGAAATTCTTAGTTTCGCTGGTAAATGTTTCGGAAACAAATATTCCAAAGGAATGAAGGGAGAAATCGCAGCAATAGGGCAAATTGCATTGGAAAATGCGCTGGCGTGCTATTTTTTGTACTTTTCGGTCGGTAAATAATTTTCAGCAAATGTGTTTCTCACGATACGCTGAATATTCTGTTTTTTTCCAAAATCAACACGTTAATTGATAATATCATGACATGAATTAAGATTGCAGATAATACCTGGGTGTGTTTGGCAATGGTACAAGTATCAGAATCTCTGAGGTGCTGCATCAAGTGGGATCACTTGTTAAGAAAACATTTTACTAAATGTTTTTAACATAACAGCTTTGAAACTGAAGACACAGACATCAACTATTACTCTAAGAAATTCACACAATACTTCAATACACGTTTTAATGCACTTTAGGTTAGTTTGCATTACACATTTATAGTAATTTGTTGGCGTTTTCCTGCAGTGGAAACATATATTTATGATCAATAAGTCAGTTTTTTCCTTACAAAACAATTTTGTCTTTCCTTTTTTTATTTCTATTTCCACCGAACTTGTTCAAAATCTGTATATATTCTAGTTATCAATCTTATATAATGCTATGTATTCTTATTTTATACCGAATGCCGACAAGAGTTAAATAGAAGATGGGATTCTAGTCCTGATTTCTTATTGGGCGTTAGTATTATATTGTAATTGGCATGATCAGTATTTTAAATAGGTCGGATACGGTACGTCCTCTTTTAGCTCGACAGCTTCAGTTTTGCAAATTTCAGTTTCGATGCTTTAAACATCTTTAAAGAAATGTTTCAGAGGCATTTTCCTTATTTTTGGAAGGTAGCTTCATGATATTACCACCCACGGAGCCATTTCGTGCGTCGTAGTAGAATATTTGGTTGAAGAGGCATGCTCTAAAAAGTACGTAACTCGTTCAACACAATGTACGAGAGTAAATCGAATTAAGGCCGAGGGAAACGAGAGCGACGAAGGGGAACGAAAGAGAAAAGACGCTGATATAGTTTTCTCGGTCGAGGGAAATGTTATTGAGGGAAGCACGAGGAAGTGATTAGTCGGATGAGCGGAGGAGAGGGTCCGAGCGGAAGAGCTAAAAGTGCTTCCTTTCAGATTTACTGAGAAACGAGATGGGTTGGCCCTGTACGACACTGTTAGTTTCGGAGGCGAAATGAAAGAATCGTCAAAATTAACAAGGAGAAGGTGTGAGAGTTCGTTAATTCATGAATTAAATTCCAAAGGGAAGATTACAGAATTGCGGGAAAGGATGTGCGAAATGTGCAATGATGCTAAAAATTCACTGAAGCACATAAATTTCGCATTTTAATTAACCTCTCTTTTACTGGAATTTATTTCAGTGATACGTATCTCGGATGAAGGTGCTTCAATCTTTCATGTAATAGTTCTTCAACCCTCCTTGTTTAGCTTAACGTAAGCTATTTGGGGATTTTACCGCTATTTATTCCTTATACTTCTATCTATCTACTATCGCTAATTATTCGTTATACTTATATATTATAGTTTTTCCCTTAGAATTTATTATGTTTTTTTACATCCGCATTTCTTACCATTTTTCTTTTATAATTTCTATTTTCTATCTTCTTGAGTAAACATTTGCATCAAATATGACGATGGGTTAGATGGAAGAGGATACTTTTAGTATCAATCTTGACCGAATAAAGATGAATTATTATTATTACACGTTATTAAGCATTCCTTCAAAATATGCATTGTATTTTTTCCACTTCCTCATTTTATTTATACGGGTAAGCTTTAATGATAATTAATGATAAATATACAACTAATGATATGCTAACTAACGATACATATGTTATTTTGATGGCGACCTGTTTTGGTGCTGTAGTAGCATCGAGAATCCCTATTTCAGTTAGATGTAATTCTAACACTTCAGATGAGAACATACCTTTGAAGAAGTATTATATGTATTTGACGCATTAACGCTTGACTTTGAGAAGGCATTTTATTTACACATTCAATCTGTTTTTACGTTCTTACTCCATTATGAAGATAAGGTAGTATGTTTAGTACAAAATTATTAACTAGAATGACTTTCAACAAAACTTCGGATCAATAGTTAACACTTTTTTGTTTACTGTAATTGATTTAGCGCTATTTGGAACTGAAAAAAATTCTTATCGTCATCGGTCAATAAAAATGGAGAGTAACATTTGATGTCCATATCCTGGAGATATATTCATTTAAATATAGAAGTGTGATTGTGCTGAGATGGTTCCATATATACTTAATTTGCATTGCGTGATTTATTTATCCATTATTGTGGGAATTAGTTTAGAAGTAATTCAATGAAAAATTCCTCTTATAGCACAGACTCATGTAAAACTGAAGCTAATTCCGAATAGCGACATCTTAACATTAAATTCGTACCCCATCTGTTAAGTTTATTTACGTTTCTCACGAGGAAATATGATAAGGAATAAAGTAAAGGAGAGTCCTCCCACTTTTATATCAGCCTCCCATTATCTTTCACTAGGTAGATATCGGGACGCTATGAAAAAAATACACAGAAAGGTCAAGTGGATTCCATTAAAAGTTGTCAAAGAGAAAATGAGGTGGCATGGAAAATGGCGGAGGAAGGAAATGGGATACGCCCGTTTTGTCTTTTCTTCTTTTTTCATTAACGTAGGGAAGTATCCTTTTGTTATCTCGGAAACGATATACCATAGGACTTCAAAATGGCTGCTCTAATGGCCCTCGCATCCTTGGAGGGAAATGAAAGGGAAAAACATGGGAAGATATGAGCGAGCGAGAGGGAGGTCGGATATGGGTTTCCGGGTGTGGGAGAGAGACGGAAAGATGTTAAAAGAGGATATCCTAAGTTATAAAAGCGTAAGAGAAAGTGCCTCTAAAGGGAGTAAAGTTAACTGCAGGGGAGTGTTTCTCAGACCACTTTTCCGAAAGGGTGGATGGTAACAGCATGAGGCCCGACCCCTTGCGGTTCCTCGCCAACATGTATGGCGACATAAATGGCTGTTGCGAGAGAAGTGACACGGGCGTGAAGGAAATAAATTTCTTGTGTATATATAGGGAACGGCCTTCAAATATTATTTGAACTGGTATCTTGAAAACTGAACGGCAACAATTAGCACGCTGACGAAAACATCCCTTTAGACCTGCTTCTTAGATAGCACTGTGAATAAGCGTGAATTTCAAAACACCTATTTAAAACTGACTTTGATCGCCTTTCTATAATGTTAGAAGTCATATCAATATCTATCCCTGCGTAGAAGGAATATTATTGAGATTGTGGTAATTTATTAGATTGATGGTCCTGTTGCCATATCTTGAAGAATGAAACATTTATCATTTACCTTTAGGTAAAGCATAGACTAAAATGTATCTTTCATATACTTTGTCTCTGTCTTGTTCACGGCTGTGATGGCACGGAAGCTACTGAGGTATGAGTTATGCTGAATAATGACATTAATTAAAGTTTCATATTGTGTAATGTTTCGAAAATATTCACTCGTAGAGTCATTGTGCTTCACTAATGTGAATTCCTCACTTCACTAGATTCATTTAAATACCATTACGTACTTTTCAAACACTTACTATCCAGTTTACGCTCTTTTTAAACATAATGAAATGAAACAAACAGGATTACCCATACCCCGCAGATTCTCAAGAAAATCACGACGGGTCAAAGCTGCACAAGACTAGTTTTCACAATTTTTCAATGTCAGGGAAGGCTAATTATGAACCATCTTTTCAAAGAATATAATAATCAATAAATAACTGCAATGGAGAAAAAAATCATTCTCACTTTCAAACATCTATAGGAGGGCAGGACGAGGTTGATGAATACACGAGGAATATGGGTCGCCTGCCCAGTAATGTAATAGCATCATTTTCATCAAGGTATCGATTGTATTGGTACAACGCAAATGTGACATTAGTAACATAAGAAAGCTTTTGCTTTAGGCTTCTCCTTTTAATACATTCCAAACATTTCTTTAAAGTAAATCTAAAAGTAAATGACCTGGGAAATGATACTACTTTACAACTGAATTCCTTCGAAATTTTACTGGAAAATGGGAAAGTTATCCTCGTGGTAGGATAGGCCAAAGCGTACTTCTAAATTTAGATCCTTCCTTGTTTTCGTCGAAATTTCTTGGCTCCACTCTTTGTCTTATCCCCAATCTGCTTTTCTCAGACTAATTTTAGGAAAATAACACATTTTCGAAAAATTTGCTCGGTTTCTTCCATTTATTTGTTTACTATTTACAGCAAATTAGACACTACTTTCGGCGGTTTTATACCGTCCTCCACTCCGAAATTAAATAAGTATTAGTAGTAGTAGTATTATTTAGTGGTATTTTTAAAACTGTTTGAACGGCGGAGGCTGAGGACTCCAACTGGGAATGGAACCTGGAACTGTTTTCACCCAAGGAAAACGCACAACCCACTTCCCCATCCATGACTTGACTTGACTTGGTGTTTATTTATGCAGGGCCAGATGAAGCCGAGTGGCCCCCTCTTCCCCTGGACACTGTTTAGTAAGACATAATTATAAATATTGAATACATGCTTACAATAATTACACAGTGGTTTGATTGGCGGGCGAGTTACCTTGCAAATAGATCTTTTTGATTTACGATTAACTTTTCATAATTACTTTACATTTACATTAGTAGCCCGCAAGCCGCCATATGGTGTATAACAGGGAATGTGAAAACACCGAACCTATTGATAAGCTACATGATTGGTATCCCTAATGCTATCAGGAAACAGACAAGTAATAGCCATCCGTTCTCGCTATAATCTCGCGGAATATAATAATATTTTGAATGACTTCGGGCTCGGCTAACCAATATTTTGATACTGCACTATTATGTACACAAGCAAAGAAATTAATATGAAGAAAACATACATGATATAATTTTGATTTACTACTAAGTGCTTGTGGTACTTTTTTAAGCAGTGTTTACGAGTATTCCACGGTTTTCTACCGCAAGGAGAATTAGCCAGCCAGAATTCAGGTGTTTGATTCATTCCCTGATGCAGAATACTTTCTGCAATTCTCTTCTTCTCTCCTCTGCAGATGTAACAATAATGCAATGCATGTGGATACATTTACATCTACATAAATACCCTGCAAGCCGCCTTACGGCGTGTGGCAGGGGGTGAAAACACCGGGTAGGATAATTATCTATTATAATAGATAATTACTATGACTATTGGAAAGCTAATAAAAATATTAGATTTAGATTTTATATTCATACCCCGTAAGCCGCCAGTGGCGTATGGCAGGGCCCCCCCTGCCGTATGGCAAATGTTATATTTGAAAGAGGAGCTAATGTAATTGTAAAACGAATTGTGTAGAGAGAGTTCGGCAAAATCATGTCATATGTCATTTTATATTATTAAAGGGACAAGTTTTATAAAGAGACGGCTCTAATACTCGTATGTAGCTATTAAGTCCAAATTACCATCACAAATGCAAATAATGATAAATAGAAACACATTCTTATTCAGGAACCAGTCCTATTCCTGGAAAGCATAGCCAAGTGGGAAACGCGTTCGACTTCGGTAAATGCGATCCCGGGTTCGAATCCCGGTGGGGGCCCACGTGCGAAATTACCTAAGCTGTCGAAGCACTTTTAACAATATCACTACTACTTACCGTTTCAGCCAACACTTTCCTATTCTAATCGAGACAACACTTTGTTCGTCGATAACACAATAACTCAAGCCGTTATTCACTCTTGAGAGCTGTCAAGAGCAGCATCGGGCCATTTTAGATGGTCCTGTCTGTTACCTCGATGTGGCATATAGATATTCTGCTAACCACCGTTGGCATCGTTTTAAGACCTGAAACCAGCCATCAATTTACATACTGTGGTATAATTCATTGATGCTCGAAAAATATTAGGCGCCAAGGACTCCTTCAGATCATACATTGAAATCCAATATTTATTCATCAGTTTCGATGAGAGCAAATCACATCCAGTAAATTCGAAAAAGAGAGCATGTGGAATATTGAACCACGCGAGATATATGAGCAGTTTATTGGTCCAGAATAAATCCAGGTAGCAATAAAGACCAAATGGGATGGAAGTCAAATTTTAGCTCGGTCGAAGTAATACTAAAATAAGTGATAGAATATTTGAAGAAGGAAGTTTACAAATTTAGATTATAAATTTAGTAAGGATCCGAAAATTAAAAGGGAGGCGTAAAAATTAGAGTTAAATGGAAAATATCTTCTTCATAAATAAAATATGTATTCTCTTTTTATGATGTAAACTACGAGGATGCATTTTTATTCGAATTCGTATAACTATAACGTTAACTCCAAATTATAAATATTTATTGCGCATATGAATATCATACCACAAATGAGGAACAGAAAGTCTGGAAAATAAAAAATGGTATAAAAGTTTGTTGGCATTTAATCAACAATTAAATCATTTTGTAACAAAATCATCATCAATTTGATTTTTCTGCAGAAAGAAAATTATAATCGGCAAAGTATATCATTTACACCTAAATAAATACCTAGGAAGCCGCCTTTCGGTGGGTGGTAGGGTATTTATAAGCAGCATACTTATAATTACAGAAAAAATGAGCGTGAAAACATAAGGGGAGTTTGGTCTATAGCATTTAATCTTCCACATATACAAAATAGAGGAGAATGCGACCGATATTACTTAAAACTAACTGCAAATGCATCAAATGAATTATGAGAGATAGTTAAAAGATATGGATGAAAATAAACTAGCACGGAGCAGTTCTACTTTTTCGTATCAAATCCCAACCCTGTTGCATCAAAAATGGCAGATACACAAGGTAGCGTTCTCGGGCCATTGCTATTCCTTATTTATGTGAATGACCTCCAAACGAATATAAAGTCCGAAATTAGATTATTTGCCGACGACTGCATATTATATAGGCGTATAACGGAGGCTCAGGATCGCGAACTTCTACAAAATGACTTGAATCAATTAGCCGAGTGGACTAAAGTAAACGGGATGGAAATTAATGTTAGTAAATGTAAGCATATCAAGTTCTCCAGGAGAAAGTCTATAATACAGCATTGCTACTCCCTTAACAACGAAAACATTGTTGCTGTGACCGAATGCAAATATCTAGGTGTCAAGCTAACCGAGAACCTTAAATGGGGANATTTCTAGATTTGCGAGTTGCTTTTACATGGTTAAATGATTAACATGTAAATAGCTTTATTAAGTAATTAAACAAATGAGTTAGCTATAACTATTCAGTAATTTAATAACATGGCGATCGATTAAATATCCCTCACAACTCTATATCTTAGCCGTCCCTAATTTATTTAGAAAGTATAATAAAATGATAAATAACTGAGGATGAATGGCTAAATGAGAGAGGAAGACTGAAATGGTTGAATGCTGTGAATAGGATGTTGAAGAGAACAGACGTGCCCAGCTTGAAGAATGGAGGTATAAAAAATGAACGTGGCTGAAGGGAAAGGTGTAAGGAAATATATCAATATATAGAGAAGTACAGTGAATAACCAAGATAACCTGCTTACCTAGGGAGGAACTTGGGAAGCGTCAGTGGGAGTGATCTTCCCCCGCAGATTCCCTAATTCCCTAGGTCTAGCCCATTGGTCGCCAACTTGGTCTCTACCGCCCACAAATGATTAAGTTAAGGGATATCGATGGGCGATTTGGGAATAATTCTTTACAGAGGTGGGCGATATATAAAAATAACCAGCGACCACTGAACTAACTCATATGTTTCCCAAAATAGAATTTTAATACTGTGAATAAATGAGAAAGAGGATAAGGAGAGTATTAAAATGCTTTAGATTAAACGAAAAAGACTCAGGTTTCACTTTGTAATATTCATAAATACAAAACGGCTTCATGATAAAATCCTTTTACTACACCACAATAAAAATTACAAGCACGACCAGGTTTCGTAGCCAAGCTACATCTTCAGGTGAATACCACTGCTTTCTTCATTCTTTCTTATTACCACTCTCTTGGTATTTCCGTGGTTATTCTACTGGACAATGTCGTAAACATTATGTATTTCTATGGTNAGGATTTTATCATGAAGCCGTTTTTTATGCTTTAGAATGTTCAGTCTTAAAGACTCAAACTACTCTTAGCAATGCGTACTTACAGAAGATAAAAAGAAGCGTCAGGTTTATATTTAGCAAACTAATCTGGTATCCTAAGAACGTTCTGATAACAAAGAGCCGGAATACCATTCACTGACCCAGTAGTAATGTTTTACTCGTATCATTAAAAAAAAAATATTTTCACAATTTTTAACTTTAGTGTACTCAACTCCTCCAATTCTCCTTTCCCTCAAAATAATCACTTTCTAGACAGCCATGTTTCGCTTCCTTTCATCCATACGAGATAACGATATTATTCTCGGAAGAAGGCTTCTGAACCTAATTTCCCGTCAAGATGTGTAAACTTTGAAGAAGACACTATGGAGTGATTGAAACAACTTCAAAGTGTCCCAGTCCAAAAATCACCCAACTATATGAAACATTATTTTGGCCAAGTAAAATTGCACACCACGTTCGAAGCTTAAGAAAAAGCAATGAAGATTGACAATGAATAAATAATATAATAAGAACAAAAAGATATCGACATAGAGAGTAAACCGAAAGCTCTTAATGAAATAAAATTTTGGGCTGACAAAAATGTAATGAATAGTACATAAATAACATACATGATGAAAACATACATAATTACATCGCATATAAATATTATAAATAACCTTGGGTATCAAGGCACTTCTACATGCAAAGTTAACTGCCATTCTCTTCTCTTCGAAAATACATTAATTTTCACCCTCAACAGGAATGATAATCATCTCCTACCATAACCTAAACAAAAATATATAATAATAAAACGTTGACCTTTTGTGGAACTTTTGCATAGTTATTCGCATCCTCACCTAATAAAACCTGAAGAGAGTAAGAATCAGAACTATACCAGTAGAAATGAATCTTGAAGTAAACTTGAAGTAAATCATAAAGATCTTAAACTTTCCAGGTGGTTACTGTGAAAAAAGGATTCTCGGGTTTCCAACCAGGTGAGATCTGGTGACAAAGCTGCCGCTAACGTTTCGATGACTGACTCAGTCATCATCCTCAGAGCAGCCCTGAGGCTTTTACATTCCGAAAATAGTACTATGTTGAATTTCACCCAAAGATGAATTCGATGAACATTTAATAGAGTAAGACATTCTTCAAAGACAGAAAATAATCTGGCGTATTCTTTTTTGAATATAAGACGTGGAATCTAAAGAAAAACACAGGGGAAAAAAATCACTTCGCATGGCTACTTTCAGTGCTACGACAGTCTACGATTTGTTAAGACGTTACGAACAACCAACTGAGAAGGAAGGCATTAGAAAGTCTGAGACTGCCTCCAATTCTTCATTAAGAATTCATTCTCATTCTAAATATATAATGAAAGGAAAAAAGGGAAAAACCTGGAAATATCCATAGGAGAAACCGTAGAAGACTTTCAAACCATCGATCGAAAGTTTTCACATTACAAAGGTGTGGGCAGATGCTTTGACAGCCTATTTCAAACTTTTACAGTTTGTTAGATCAGTACTTCTAAAGGACATTCGATAACATTTTTACATTTACTCACCAATCAATAAAGATAATTTGAAAATGCTGCTTCCTTCAGCAATAAATGGTTCACATATACACGACACATGTACAAAACATAGCAACAATACTACAAAACCTCTCATTTCTTAGGAGGAGAAATAAAATGTNGAAAATAAATAAATAAATAAATATATTTAGCGAAAGAAAATATGTGTTGATGAAAATGGAAAATTGAGGATCCATGATAAATTGCAGTGTAAAGCGAGTAAAAAATTGGCATATATTGACTGACTGACATTATAAAAAGTTTTAAAATTAAACTTATGAATGGCCATATTTATCCTAAGACCTTCGTTAAGGATGGACAATAAATTCAAAGTATTTTTGTCGTGCTTAAAATTTGCTTTATTCTTATGGATGATAACGCTCAACAAAGTTAGAATTCAGATTTTGTATGAAAATATTCCCATGAATATTTGTATTATTAAAATGTTTGGTATCTGCATCAATACAATAAATCAGGGTTCACCCAAAAAATGAACATGTAATAAAATTCAAAAGATATTTACGAAGCACTTTCCAGATGGCTTTCCTCTTGGGTGATCTTCAACAGATACTATAAACTAAAATACTCCCATTCTCACCATTGAGGATAAAGAAGTATAACCGAGTAGTGAGATTAAATTCTTTCGCTCGCTTTACATATTCAGCAACAGAATCCGCGGAGGATTACACAATAGAGAACTTTAGCGCTGTATCTCCTCTTTCATGAGATCTCAGAGAGAATCTCGCAGAATGAGGAATTATTAATTCAAACAAGGTGGAATTTGAAAATGAGATCCTGACTTCGAATTGCATGACAAATCTTCATTTCTCCCTTGGTACTCTCTATCCAAGCTTAAATTCAGAACCTCGTTACGTTTGATCATTAGATTAGGTTTTTCAAATTAACTGAGACTGTTAAAGTAAATTTGAACTCTACGACAAAAGAGTTGGTGTCCGGAATTCTTACGATCATTTGATGGTTTAGCCATTTTCTACTCAAGATTCACATAATTTCCCTTCGATTATTCCTAAAAGACCTCCTTTAGCTATTATACTTGAACTTGAATAAAGTATAAGGCCCACGAGCATTTAATCCTGGGATTCATGGTAACCTAAGGCTCTTACTTTTAAAACCATCGTCATTTTTTTGATTCGCTCAATTCTTAATTGATGTGGTAACAGACATCCTTCTGCGCGACTAGCGGTATATTCTTCATGATAATGAGATAGATAAGTATACTTCCGTTCGCAAGTTGCATTGTAAGATGCAAGAATATTTTTTACTGTAAACACAATAATAATATAATTATATTCCATACCAGAAAAAACATCAACTAATGTATTAAGAACTTCATTATTTCATGTATTGAAGTACTCACACAGAGCGATGTTTTCTAGCACACAGTTTTGCACTGTACAGTGCAATGGGTTAAACGTTAAACTAGCAAGTATTGACCGAATGTTGACCGGAAATTATTATGAATTTTAATCAACGATTCTGCCAGATAGTAGTAGTATAATAATATTGTAAAAAGTGCTTTGCCTATTGAAGTCATTGCTTCGCACTTAGGTTCCACCGGAAAGCGAACCCGGGACCACCGTAGTCGAACGCGTTGCACACTAAGTTACCCAGGAGCCATATTCTACCTGATATCAAGTCAAGTAGCGTTACGAGGAGTAAAATAATCATAATAGAATCAGAAAACTAAGAAGATATTTCCTCGGCGACCCCGATATTACTTAAGTGGAGCACCTTGGAAAAGTCTGACAGTCATTCTTTGGATATTTTATTTTAATTGGAACTTAGGAAAACCACAGCTGAACAGCAAAAATAATCCTCGGAGATGAAAACAAAAAATCCTGAGGTTATTTCAACACTAACAGGAGGCGAAATACCTCGTCTTTCCCTTCGCTTCCAGCTAATAATCCTAACCACTGAACTTTTGACTGGCGAAAGGGGAAGTTTCGAGGTCTAATGAACCAAGGGTTGATTGGAAAGGCTTAATTACTGTAGCAATGTCAAGATTAACAGGAAATCGCGTTCAGAGTTCTATCCCTTTCACTGATGAATTTATCGATATAGTAGCTGTACCAGCGCAAATATTTTCAAGAGTGCTTATTAAAGGGAATTTAATTTTGGTAATTCGTGAGATAAATATTTATTTTCCCCTTCATGGGTAGATTTATTAATTCTAGATGGTTCAAAAATTGTTTAACCAAATTTATTTAAACAAGTAATTTATAAATATTTTAATGTGTCAAGAGGCCTTTTCGGGTTGTTCTATCGTATCTTCCGCCCAAATTCAACCCATTGTAGAACACTCATTCGCGTAAAAAAGGACTTAAATTCGTCACGTGGGGGTGTGACCCCTATTTTCTACGTATTCTCAGTTTAAGTTGCAGAGACAATTAATAAAATATGTCCAAAATCAAGAATAAACTTGTGAACAAACACTTGGAAGATATTTCAGTTTTTAATTTGGTTAAAATTTTTATTAATATAAAGCTGACAAATGCCCTGAAAATGAAATACCCCAGTCTTTAATAGGTTTTCTCTATCAAAAGTAAACCTATGAGCTTCACTGTTTCGGAATGCATATCAGAAGGCCGAAAATACCGATAACATTTAAGTATTGCGATTGTCTCCAGTTCTGCTCTGCCACCTATCGGAAAAAAATAAAAAAGCTAATCCTTTACTTTCAGGAAAAAATCTCAAAATTATGGGTAAAAAAACAATAGAATGTGCCTTAAAAATGTTACCGATGTTAATCGATTTTTGACGATTGTAAATTTGTAAAAACACTTCTTAGAAGGTTTACCAACTTATAAATACCATTTATATTAATTTTTTTCTTTTAATAGTTTAATTTTTATTATCCAGAAGGAGCGGTTATCTAGAACGTGCGGGAATGCATTCGTGAGGAAGTGAATGGGTTTTGGAGGTTGTGAGAGGAGGGAGAGGTTGGATGCTTTGACCCAGAAGGCGTTTCAGACGAAGATCGCGGCATAGTTTGCGCAAAATTTGACGTGAAGGAACTAAGCTTGACTCGAGGGAAATGTATATTACAAGGGGTAGGAATCTGCGGTGGAGATATGCGCACATAAAAAGTAATTTATAGCGGGGAGATATTTATAGGAAATTTCAGGTTCGCACACTGTAAGGATCGAGGAGGAACATTAAACTCCTACTTCTAGGGAAAGAATGCGGAGGGAATGAGAGAAAAGTGGTGGTTGGTTCTTCGATGTTCTTCGTAAGACGTAAATATGCATACAAGCATTAATCTTCCACCTTCCAGGAATTATATAGGTCCTAAAATTCACCTCTTAACACCTTTTCCCCTACGCCTCATGACGGGCACCAACCCCGCGCTTTATGTCCTCGAATAACTTTGCCTTTGTTTTACCCTCTGTCTTTCACACTGGTATTGAAACAATTGTTTTCGATAGCAATGTATTCCTTCTCAGTATACAATCCCTCCTCCATCGAAAATCCCTAGCTTTTCCTAGTTTGTTTTATTTCACCTCATCAGACTATTACATTCCTACATCTCACACAGATTTGGGAAGCCTCCAAACTTTAAATATCCTTCTTTCATAGGCTCCACATTTCGCTCTCATTGAGCAAAACAACCCAGGTTGGGATTTTATCATTCCATCCCTGAACAACTTTTCAACTCCTGCGGTCATTACTTCCCTTCAATAAATTCAATTCCAACGCTCCTGCTACCTACAGATGCCCTATCTTTCCCATTTCTATAGTTCATTTTTCTAATTTCTTGCACAGGAAATGTTTTCTTCCCTCTAGTTTTATTAGGTGTGATGGTCAACAATGATTTTATTTCTTAACTAGGAAACCTATAAATAACATTGACGAAAGTATAATAAGAATTCCTATTTCGATCACGAAGGGAAAGAGGCGAACCACCGGGATAATAGCTCTTGGAGTGTTTTTAAACCTCTATTTTCTTAACGGCCGAGCTACATTTTTTTTCCTTACATAGGAGTTCCTTATAGAGATGTTCAATACACATTTATTTCATCAGAAAATAATCGTAATATCTAATTGGTAGCAGCAGTTTATTTAATCTCAGTTGGAATTGAATGACTCTTAAATTTGAGCGAGTAATAGATAAACT
>KZ309046.1:5392-15514 GCA_000376725.2 Ladona fulva
ATATATATATATATATATATATATATGTGTGTGTGTGTGTGTGTATAAATATGAGTATAAAAGATACCTGCATTCTGCAAACATAAATTATCATTGGTTTACTATTGCCAGATACACCACCTGCAACACTCCGACTGCCATTGACCGACTACCATCCACCAAGTGCAATGCGATAAACGAATTATTGAAAATACGTCCATACGAATTGTCCTTGCTTCGAACTTGGGTCCGTTTGGACTAAAACCTTAAGGCATAAGATATGAATAGAGATTCTACAACGCCCCGAATTTAAACGTTCTATCTTTTAGGGAAATACTCTAACGAATTTTTGAAAATCGGTCATACGAATGGGTCTGGCATCGAACCAAAAACAAGCAGGACAAAATCTTTCACGCATAAAATAGATATTTATATTTTCTGTCGATGACGTTAATTTCAATGCTCTACGTTACCGAAAAATACAGTAAATGAATATTTGAAAATTAGGCTTTCAGAATTTACCTAGGACCGAACCTTGGGCCTTTAGGCATAATGTTCTTTTGCCATACGAAAGATAAAAACACGTTCGAACGACTCCGTAAATTTGAACGTTCTATCTTAATGTAAAATACGCTAAATGAATTTTTAAAAAAGCACTCAATGCACTTAAACGGGAGAAATACCTTTTTTGGGACCTCCTAGAATCGAACCAATGATGTCTAGGTTGGACCTCTGTATTGTGTCTTCGAGACAAAACCCGGGACTTTACGAAAAAAATCGCCTGGTCGGTGAGGCTATTCCTTCTGCAGCATGATTTGTTTATCTCTTTATATGGACGCTTCTCCGGATATATAGAGCCCGCTGACAAGGTCGATGACGTCGCCTTGTTTACAAGGTCGATGACGTCGCCTTGTTTACAAGGTCGCTATTTGGTATCAAAACAACTCTCCCTTTCCCTCTACCTGTTTCTCTTTCCTTCCCGTCACCGCTGCCGGTGTGCAAGGAGAAAGTTTTACGTAAATGTTCGGCTAAAAATTTGCATTTATGGACGTCGCTGACAAGACGTTCCCCAGACTCGGTTTCCAAAGGGAAATTGATCTTTTGTTTTCTACCTCTGACTCTGGCAACAAAATTCCAGAGTTCCCTACTGTACTGATCGTTCATGTTTAGATCCTCGATTTGTTTCCCGATTTTGGAAATTTTAATTCCAGAAATACCTTTTTGAAATTTGTTCCTAAGGAATTTATAAACTTTAAGAAATCCTGCATTTCCGGTTTTCGATGTAATTTTCGAGCACGATTTCTCGTGGAAATATTTTGTAAGACATGATGCGGAAGATTGGTGTGACCTGGTGGTAAACATTTTTGAATTCTCGAACATTTAACGTAGGCTGTCGAGATCAGTTTTTTAGTTGGACGATTTGCTTATCAATCGCAATTGAAGAATCGCCGACAAAATCAGAAATAAGATACGCTGTTACTTTGAGGTAATAACGATTCTAGTTTGGGATTATCTTTGAACCGCATGCCAGATCGTCAATATCGAGAGGTAAAATCATCGTAACTGGAGAATTGCCGTGGTCATCAGGCATATGTCGTCTTTGGCATGCATTAGGCATTCCTTGAGTTTCTGCACTGGTTTGTGTACAGAGACAAGACCCGGACTGAGAGAGAGTATATATACCAGCCCATTCCGCCTTCACGGCACCTCGGAGCAGCCCTGAGGAAGATGACAGAGTTTGTCATCGAAACGTTGGCGACAACAATGTTTCCAGAAATCACCTGGTTGGAATCCCGAGAAGCCTTCATACGTGTGCAACTACTATCGGATTTCTTGTAATGGATTCTCCACTTTTGCCTCGAATTAAGTCTAAGCTATGTTCTGAAATCAGCGCTGGCTTTCCTCGCTTTTATAGGAACGTCAAAGTTATATTAAATATCAATTCGTATAAAATAAAACGCTAAGTTGAAACTAGCCAAAAATATAATTTGTCAAAACTCCTTATGAAATCGTTACAACTAAATCCTCTTTTTCACATCCATTCATTACCGAGAAAAAGGTACTTACATAATCGATTACAACTTCTTCACGTACGAAGGAAATAATTTGTAACATTTTCATTAAGTTAAGGATACGGATTCTTATGTTGCGTCAAATTTTCGTATACATTGCCTTATACTTTCTAAGATGTACTAAAATTTGAAATTGAGCGCTCCGGTAAACAGAAAGAAAAAACGGGCACTTTTATCGTTCTACCTGCAATAAAATACCGACCGGATGTAAACGAAAAGTCTGACATTGCACTGTGGATCGTAGAATAAAACGAGCGAATATTTTACGTAACCCGTTGTTCTGTTGGATTCCTGGTTTAGATTATAACTGAGTCAAGTATCCATAATAAAAAATCCGACAGTAAGTTTATGAGTTGGATATTTTCCAAATATGGTGCTTTGCCGGCTTCATATATCCAAGAACAATTATTATTATCGTAATCAGCATATCAATGTTGAGAAACTTATGATTACTTTTCAATTATAGAAACAGAAAATGATTTAGGTAGATTTGTTAAATGTTTCGGCAAATTGATGAAAAATATGTTACTAAGAGAAGGTGAACTTGCAGAAAATAATGCATTACATTAATATAATAACATTTCAGCATATGGCATATAGAGCAAAATACAGTAAGAAAAATGTTGTTATTTTAAAATTTCAGAAAGTTAACATATTCGTAAATAAGAATCCACATTTTCTGAAATTTTAAAACGGAATTTACCCGTTATTCAAAGTCACCTCATGGAACAAGCTCAGGATAGATGGAAGTATATTCCTGTAAAAGATAAATTGCAGATTATCCATATGGATATTCTTTAAGACGTCTAGAGATAATTCCGTCATTTATATCATGACATAATATGTAACGTTGGTCATGCTAGAAGGAGTTGCTAATGATTTTTGATTCCCTGCAGTTTTTGTCTGACAGATAAAGAGAATGCATCTATTTTAATCGTCTGACAGGGGTTTTGATCGTCTATTCGAAGTACTAAATGATAAAAGAATTACAGATTATAGGGAAATTCGCTCCAATTTCAGATATATACTACAGATATTCTAAATTCAATTTATTTGACATAAAACACGATTCTTTCAACTATTAACGATATAAAGAATGATTGAAACAACTTATGAACATTTCACAAGGGAAACTTTGCTAGTGAATTATAATCTGATATACCTGGCCAAGAGACCAATTTTTCTTTGAGCCCAGGATTCGAACATTTTCACAGTAATTCACTAGAGGCTATGCATCATTACGCGAGTCAATTATTGATGTCTTTACGCGTGTTATTAATGCCAAATTTACACCAGAAAAATAGATCAAGTACTATAAAAGTTTTCATTTTTAGTGCGGTAATTTTTTTTGAGAACTTTCTCTGTGTTTCCATCCCTCTTTTCGGCCGTGGAGCGGCAGAACAGCAATTGGCATCGTAAAATAAAATTTTCAAATTTGGCGAAATNACCTAATTGGACCACACACTGTTGCGGCACGTTGAATTATGTCTATAAGCTCGTGATTAGGGAGTTCTGGAGGCACGTTGGAAATTATTAGCTTTTCAATCCGTGCAGTCATTCTGCGTGCTTCGATAAACGTATTTTTCAAAGCGATTCCGCCGTGTTCTTCTATACATTTTTCCATGATATCCTCTGTTTTTAAATAGATGCATACGCGGTTATTCGACAACTTGGTGGCATGCGTGATCGCTTCTCCTCCTTTTAACGCATCTCCCACTGCATAGACATATTCTAAAAGAGTAGTATTATCTATGCAGTTAAATAGTACTCCGGTTTTTCTTGATGGTCCTGTGCTATTTGTTTTTATTCTCTTTACGGGTAAGGAGGATGTGGATGTAAGGGAGCGTTCGGCTTGGTTGAGGTGCTGTCGCTGCTGACAGTTGTTGTTCGAAGCCTCCCTCGTTCTGTTGCCAGCGACCGATGCATAACTTACTGGAATTTCGGGTTGCGGTATGCTAATATTTTTTTCCGGTATATTTTCGTTTGCGACGGATGGGGTAGTCTCCGGTTGTTTTATGGTTAGATTGCCATTCTTCCTTCGGAGTACTGTCGGCTTTTCAATTTCGGTGGAAATTTTCGTTGGTGATCTTTGAAGGTCGTTTAAGTTTAACGGTGGAAATTTCAGTGCTTTTTCTCTCGTCGGTGACATCCCCTCCCCCAAGGTCATTTCAAGTCGCCTAGGGGAGGAAGGAGGACTAGCTATTTGAGGGGGCGATCTTGCGATCGCGGCCGAGCGTTCATCAGCCATCCCCTGGGGAATGCTCAAATACGCTGATAACACTCCCCTCTCGGGGGAGGTTTTAGGAACGAGTGACCAAGAAACAAAACAAATGAAGGCTCTCGCAACTTGGAGAGGAACAGAATCCGAAATAAAAACGTAAAAATCACTGCTATTAAAATAGTTAAATGACAAAAAAATGAGTAATAAAGTAATACTCAATTCTCGGCCCACTCTAATCCGTAATTCCGGTGGAGAATCCGATGAGAAACACCCAAAAGGCTGATAGTAACGGAGCACTCAAATGAACACGTCCTTACTCTTCGACTGCCTCTGTGTGTGTAAATACGAGTAAAAGATACTTGCATACTGCAAACATAAATTAACATTGGTTTACTATTGCCATATACACCACCTGCAACACTCCGACTGCCATTGGCCGACTACCATCCACCAAGTGCAATGCAATAAACGTATTATTGAAAATACGTCCATACGAATTGTCCTTGCTTCGAACTTGGGTTCGTTAGGACTAAAACCTTAAGGCATAAGATATGAATAGAGATTCTACAATGCCCCGAATTTAAACGTTCTATCTTTTAGGGAAGTACTCGAACGAATTTTTGAAAATCCGTCATACGAATGGGTCTGGCATCGAACCAAAAACAAGCAGGACAAAGTCTTTCACGCCTAAAATAGATATTTATATTTTCTGTCGAAGACGTTAATTTCAATGCTCTACGTTACCGAAAAATACAGTAAATGAATATTTGAAAATTAGGCTTTAAGAATTTACCTAGCATCGAACCTTGGGCATTTAGGGATAATGTTCTTTCGCCGTACGAAAGATAAAAACACGTTCGAACGACACCGTAAACGTGAACGTTCTATCTTAATGTAAAATACGCTAAATGAATTTTTAAAAAAGCACTCAATGCACTTAAACGGGAAAAGTGCCATTTTTGGGACCTCCTAGAATCGAACCTATGATGTCCTCATGATGAGGTTGGACCTCTGTATTATGTCTTCGAGTCAACACCCGGGACTTTACGGAAAAAATCGCCTGGTCTGTGAGGCTATTCCTTTTGCCGCATGATTTGTATATCTCTTTATATAGAGGCTTCTCCGGATATATATATACATACATACATTTGAAAATTAGAACTACAAGACCGTTTGCAAAGTTGGATGAATAAATCGACAACTATGGAGAAAAGCTAACTAGATTTACTACAAGGATTGCATTCGAAAGTTGTTAATATGAAAAAGAGCAATGTCTCACCTTATTTGAGGAATTCTGGACACNAAATGGGTCAAAATATGACAGGATCAGGGAAGAACTAGAGGTGGGCCTCCAACCCAAGTAGGATTAAGTCCATTGGAAGAGAGGCTAATTAGTTTTCTTGGCCCATCAGTTGAGGGAGACCAAACACTGCCTGAGGCTGGCCTAGTATCTCCTGATATTGTGAGACATTAATTTTTGTGAATGTCTTTGGGTTTACTGTATTTTCTCTGCTCAAGAATATTTTAAAACATGTGATAATTTTACCATGATTACGCTGAAAATATTTTCAAGGTGCTGGAGGAAATATTGGTTGAGGAGAGTAACCCTCTAGAGGTTTTGACACAGCATGAAGAGATTTTACCAGTTAGTACTTTATGTCAAATTATGTAGAGTATGCATGCTATTCGAAAATGGGAAGGACCAAGTTACTTGAGTGTGTTGTTGTACTGTATATACTTGCTAGTGGTGGGATGAAAGTAATTATATTTGGTATTATTGTACATACNTATCTGTCCTTGATAGTAGCCGTTTGTAGTTATCAGCTCTAGTATGTTACTCTTCTGAATAAACCCCGTCGAGATAAAAGGAAAGAGCAGAGAAGAAAAGAGCTCGTAAAGTAGGGGGAAGTAGAAAGAAAAACTGATGCCATGTCCATGACTGCGGAATTTTTATAAGCATTTTAATATAAAATGGTTATAAAAATTCCTGAAACATACTTTATTCTACTGTGAGTCATCCACATCATCGTTTAATTGGGTAATCTTTTCATGAAAAAATTCATCATCCTCTCATTTTCGTCCGTCAACCGTTCTTTTATATTTGAATGCAATTTCCTTCAAATTCTTCCAAAAGGACATGCGTCTTCCAGCATAAAGGTCTAATAATATTGAAATAAATCGGTTTAAGTTATTTTCTGTAATTGATGATCGGGTCTTGTAAGATCTATATATTGTTAATGCCATGCTATGTAACAATATATGTTGTAAGTACATTTCTTTTTAAGTATTACATCTCCTCTTGGAAATCTTCCCTCACCATAAAACCCAAAAACAGTGTTTCGCAAAACATCCCACGTAAATCTCTGTGGTTCAGGAATTTGTTATTCATCCCCAATTGTCAACCTGGTAAAAGAATAGTTTCTTCATAGAGTGAAATATGATCAGATGAAGAAATGAAGAAAGGCTCTCCCTTCGTCCGAAATGCTGACAAAAATACGACGAGAAGGCACCCAATCGTAAGAAGCATCCCATCTCGAGGTAAACGATCACGGGCCGCACAGTGTTATGCGTAATACCCGAATTAAATTTGTTTTTCTCACGTTATTTACAAACTTAGAGGTTTTGTATTTGCACAGAAAATAAATTCACTACATTCTCCGAAACATTCCCGTTTAAAGTCTCTTTCAGAGCAAATAAGACGAAAGATAGCTGTCGACTACTTTCTTCGATACATTTTCTCAAAACTTCTCGACCACTTCAAAAATTTATATTGAATATTTGCCTCAAAAACGTATACAAGCAATGGAGGAACGCATGATATACATGAAGCTGTATAGAAGAATTATATAGTAGAATTATATAGAAGAATCATATGGAAGAAGAAATGAAGGAGAAATAGTCTGCCGAGCCGGCAATCGAACCCGAGTCCCACGCTTTCCGGGCAGATGCTCTGACCTCTAAGCCACCAAGACAGAACGATCTCTCCTTCAATTTCATGCTCTATGATGGTACTCTGTGTGCTATGGAGGATCCATCAAAGATGGCACCACACCATCATAGCAACTCCTAGTAACCAGGAGGTCATTGTAGCTTAGAGGTCAGAGCACCTGCCCGGAAAGTAGGCGATCCGGGCTCGATTCCCGGCTACGGCAGAATTTTTCTCCTTCATTTCTTTGACTCGAAAACGTTTGTCTGCCAAGTTAATGATACGAACGAAAAGAAAATGATTTGAAGCAGAATTTGATGTAAAAATGTCTTGTTTCCTAAATTACAGAAGTTAAGTCACCCGTTCAAACAAAACCAGAATGAAATCAAGATTTGAATTGTGGTATTCTTGTTATTTCTGCGGTTGTGTTATTAATTAGCCTAAAATCAATCACGATGTTATTTCCGGCATTACTTTCACTCATTACTGAGAAAGATTGAAACGATTTTGACTAAATTTATATTTTTATGCTAATGTTGCAACACAGCAAAGATCTACCACGCTCTTGATGACTGGAGGGGGTCTTTCCTCCTGTCCTATTGGCTCGCTATACGAAGAGATAACATCTTCTCTCTCTCTCTCTAAACTAAAAACATCTAGTGAATGGATCGTAGTATAAGATTCTTTAATTATTTTCCTTTCTTGTGACACTTGTTTCGATTTCGTAAGACCATTGCTATTGATTTATTTTTGCAAAAGAAACAATCTCTGCAAGTCATTAAAACGTACTTTACGTTCAGCTCTAGGTTTCAGAATCGCAGAAACATAATGCAGTTTGCTTCAGATCTCTAAGTGAAGCCATTTTGGTAGGGGGATGGACAGTCGAACAGACATTTGATTTTTATATATATGACTTTCCGTTATTCGTAACGTGGTAGAGACCTACATTTTTTAATTATTCAGCAAGCGTTCCTTTACAGCCTAAAAGCCTTCTTTTGCGATCTCTTTTAAGTATGTTGTCACTTTATACAGGTTTCACTCGAGATGTGTATTATATTGTCCGCCCTTTCGATATAAATGAATTGAATACCCGAACGCAATATTCTGTTCAAAGGGTCAAATTTGATTTGAGTAGCAGATTACCGTTATTGTAATTGATATGCTGTGGTGGGTTACCTGTTCAGCAGGTTTATTTATAGATGAGCACTCGCATTTAATTATCGCACATGAAGCCTTGGTCGTGTTAATGAAACTTTATGTTATTCCAAAACACACAACACAACCTGGGTAACAAGTGATTGAGATTGGCCAGGCAAATTCATTTTAAGAGTTTAATTTAAAGTTCCGTCTCATTATTTTTGTGAGGGCCTACTCGCGTGGGCATTGGCTTTTAAATTCAAGTATTGCTGAATATTTCCTTCGCGTTTGGAGTTGTGCTATAAACGCGAGAGGTGGCGTGTAACATCGCAATTTACTTGCGAGGTAAATTATGTTGAATATACCATCTTCGGTTAGAAACAGGGAACCGTGTTCCACTTGTCAATAAGAAAAGTCTTAAATGTCAATATCCGATTCTTTCGATACGATTTTCCGAGATAACTTGGAACTATCTTCCTGCACTCAATAGGAGCAGCAGTCAGTGTTTGTCTATTTTATCAACATTCTCCTATCTTCGATTCGAAAACAATGTTACGTTGCCAAAAAAGAATGCTCATTCAGTTACCCGTCTTTTGGGACTTGTCTCGATTTTGTACAGCTCTTCCCTCCATTTTAAATGAAATAAAGAAACAAACCCTGAGCACGATAAGAGTGAACTCTACGTGTATTTCTTATGTAGGCGTTGTTGGTCGCATTGGTCGTCAAGCTGTTGTTTACAACAGCTGAATCAGACCGAATTTCTATTTATTACATCACAATTCTGTCAATTTCGAATCGAAAGCAATATTCCACGACCAGAATAAAAATCTTTGTTTAATTGTACTTCTTTTGACACCAGCGACGATTTTGTACGACTATTCTTTCTAT
The DNA here is from genome assembly GCA_000376725.2 of Ladona fulva. NCBI lineage: Eukaryota > Metazoa > Arthropoda > Insecta > Odonata > Libellulidae > Ladona > Ladona fulva. The sequence goes on from KZ309046.1 coordinate 14,616, forward strand.
TTTAAGTGAATTAAAGAAACAAACCCTGCAAGCGATAACAGTGAACTCTGCGTGTAATTCTGGAAACAGCTTTAAAACGTGCCATCGCAACTGGGACAGATAGGAGCATAAAAAGCGGTCCATTTTCTTATCTGGGAAGACATTTGTAATCGTTGACAGTTTGAAAGTCGTGGGAGTTGAGGTTCTCGAGCTGTAGGCGGACTAACAAACATATACACGCTACTTTATAAATTATTTTCCATGACTTGACCATCTTTGTATAAAGGAAGAGGGTTAAATTAAAAAGAACCCTGAAATCGTAAAAATTACCGTCCATCCACACTTTTTACATACATTTAGCTATTTTCATGGTTAATAGATTGGTCAAAGTGATAATAAATGTGTAAGTCTAGTTGTGAAAGTACTTTCTGTACAGAATTCAAGTTATTCAACTGGTTGTATTACATGTTGTACTACATTTTTAAGTGTTCGCAAATATGGATAATATGGATAATAACTCGTACGTTAGAAATCGAATCAGAATTACCATTCATCGCCCTATAGCTATTTTTAAATCCCTAATCCTCTCATCCGAAATCTAATGGTCTCCACACAAATGTATTTCACATGAGAAACCTATGTAAAGTTGATTTAAATCATTAGTGGGCTCTTTTGGGAAATTTAAAGAAAAAATCAGTCTTAACTCTAGAGACTTTTCTTAGGAAAGGAATTCTATAAAGATTTATGCACTTAACGTTAATTAATTTGAATGTGCTGTGTACGCTTAGATTACGTTGAGTTCGCATAAAAAGCGCAGAGTACGTTTAGATTACGTTGAGTTCGATTAGAATGTGCTGAGTACGCTTAGATTACGTTGAGTTCGCTTAGAATACAGTCAGTTAGTTAATATATATATATAT
>KZ309046.1:20808-66867 GCA_000376725.2 Ladona fulva
TACATATTTTTCTTTGTCAGAAAGAGGTTTCCTGGACCAAATTTTTGAAATATGAAAAGTTACCTACCGTGTCTGAATAGAAGTAATTCATTGGGTACCAAAATAAGTTTCCTTTACCTTGTTGTGCATTCACTTTCTCTAACATTAGACAACAGAATAATTTTCAGTAGATCAACTTTATATTTTCAATCAGCAATATCTAATCACCTTTTGTAGGGATTATCAGCTACTAGAAAAAGAAAGGGAGAGAAGTTGATAGAGGGTTTTGTGGATGTTGAGGAGAGAAGATTGAGGCTAGAGGAAAAGAAGGTGGAGGTTCAGGAGAAGAAGCTGGAAGCCTTGATGAGCATGGGCCGCAAAAGGCTAACATTAAAAAAGAAGTTAGCGGCTATTGAAGTACTTGCGACGTCAATTGAAAAATTATTTCAACAAATAAATTGTTTTTGAAAAATAACCAAAGCTTTAATTTCTCGCATTTTTTCCATCAACCTTAAATTAAAATAGGTAAGTTTTGAGTTAAATTCAACTCGAAATTATCCACTGAAATTCGTATAATCTTTTCTTTATTCGCTGTTTTTCAAATGGAAGGATGGAAATTTAATTCACCTGTTGAGGAGATGTTTGTTTATACCGTCACTCACTAAAATTATGATTTTGAAAACTTCAGATTGCGACATTACATGCTAATAGTCCTACCCAACTCTGAGAACTACCGCTAGCGAAGAGTTTACGGCACAATTAATCTAAAATTATGGAATAACTGCATCCGTTCTATGAAAGAATTTTTATTAATGAATATTATAAATTGTAATAACTCCGTATAATTGTATAACTAATGAAATTATTACATGAATGCCCATAATTGGATCGGAATTCCGATATTAGGTGTAGGCTGTCTAACGCGAGGTGTTACGTATCAGTAAACATATGACAAACCTAAAAATTCTTCCGCCAAAACATCGTAGGGATTTATAATATCCCTAAGACGCCCACGGGTCATATTTTAACCCCTCTCCATTTCTTTCTCAAGGAAATGTAAAGCAACTATACGCCTCGTCATGTTTGTTTACTTCTGCTTGACGATCGCCTCGCAAGTTAGCGCCTACAAAAATGTAGTCACCTTCGCTGTCTATGGGAATCGCTAAGGCTGGCGATCAACATCGACAAATAAATTTACGAAATCACCTTGGAAGATGACGATCGACAAATAGCCAAACATGGCCGACTTAGCGATCGACATCTACAGTAGATAGGTTACAAAATCAGACCCCTGCTGATCCATGGAGTGAGTCCTTACTCTACGGGGGATTCCCTTTCGTTAGTTAGAATCTGCAGATAACTTCCAGGTTCACCAACCTACAGTGTTAAGGGACCCGTACATTTTAAGGGAATGCTATTTACGGGTTAATGCGAAATATATTACAACTCAAGAGTGTGGAAAATATATTACAGAGGTAAATACGTAATATTGGAGAAGTATTAACAGAATTATTCATTCGACGATCTATTTATTCTATTCTCTTCATAAATGTCATAATTTCAAAACTGAGCTTTGAGAAGCAATACAACTTTCCTGACATTTATTCTGAATCAAACAGGTGCATTTTTTCATAGCATAGAAATTATTATCTATTAAATGTTTATAGACCACAAAATAGACAATTATGTCTTTATTTCCTTGCATTCATTGCTTATAACTGATATCGCAGTAGCTATTAATAAGTCATGTGAAGAATCATAATATCCGTAATGATGTATATGAATTAGCGACAATACTATGAATAAATGATGTGAATGACTTTCTATGCTCTTCGAGCCTAAATAAATAATTCATTACGGAATTCCAGCACATCGTAATGTTGGCCATCCTGCACTTCAGGATCCACGGCTTTGGGTGCGGGAAGTGCCGATCCTGCCGATCTCATTCTAAATCAAGAAGGCGGAGAGGTTGAACGTGCGGATTGCTGTCCTTATGGTGAAGAAGTGGTTTTTCGGTAAAGTATTGGTGATCGACCGTTGAGATTTGATACTCTTGTCTTCGAGCGAAGATTCTCAATAGGATTTGTTGATTTTAGGGTGAGTGACACCTATTTCACCGTTCACAGCATGTCTGAGAAATTCACAGTTCTGTGTTGCTTATTTATTAAAGGTAACATTCGCAATTTTATAATACAATTTTGGATTTTATATAAATAGAAACTAATACTGATACAGTTACCACCTGTGTAATGTAATCTCTATTGATATTTAGTCACGAACAATTCTTAATTTTGGAGCAGTAAGTTATATTTCGCATAATAATTATTTCGTTGAATAGTTTTCTTCGTGTATTAAAAATTACTAATCGTTTACTCGAAGGGTGCAGAAAAGGGTGGCACCTTCCTAACCAAGTGGGTAACGCGTTCGCCTTTGGTACAGTCTCCGTTGGGGTCCCGTGAGATGTTTTCAGGAGGAGGAGGCTAAGCAGACATCTGCACATCCTTCGGTTGATTCCCATTAATAATTAGCACTCCTCAGATGTACAGTACAGGACTCTAAGGCCGGGTGCACACGAGCGTCGATGTACAGTCATGAGCAAAAAAAAACTCAAAAATTGCGGGTAACATAAGATTCGGGATACTCTTAAGATTCCTTCACTGTAAAACATGTTGCAACACTGTAAGGAGACCATGCCAAACATAACGGTACTTATATTCTCTGCAAGGGTTCGGTTTAAAGAAATGGTAGGAGCATCGCGAGCGGCTCCCGCTTTCTCACACACTGCTACACCGCTAAACGCGGTCCTGACGCGGCGTTGCAGCAGTAGACTTGCGGTCAAAATCCAACGCGGAGTGGACGCAGCGGTAACGCGGTGAAACGCGCAGCAGAATGACGCTGCGTCAACGCGAACGCAAAACGCTCGTGTGCACCCGGCCTAAGAGAAGGTTCAGATCAATATTTATGGTCGGGAATTATTTTCTGTCACTTTATCGTCGTCTATATAATCTTAAAATAGTAAAATCAGATGTATTTGTGAAATTATGCATTTGCAGGCGTCGCAGACGAATCTCTGTACCGGAAGAAAATTTGGATTAAATTTTAATTTGGATTGAAAAGCCAAAGAGGTAAGAGTGATTCGCGTTGGTATAATCGTAATCTGGAAACTGTTTCTGTATTTATCCGCAGGAAAATGTCGAGACTTCCGCTGTTACGGAATGTTCGTCGAATTTACCAAAATTGAACTGGTAAACCGTAGATTCACTGCAATTTTGCGAGAAATATTATAAATATAAATCTGAGCTCTAGACTTATACAAGTACAATATATGAGAAATAGGAATTCGATATATGATATATAAATGCTTTCGTACGATAATCGAGTCTATGCTAACATTTTGCACTTTCTAATACGAAAGCATAACTTTATTGCCTCAGAACGTTTTCATCTCAAACACTGAGTTGGTTAATTAAGTTATAATATTAATTATATACTCTTCCATGTGTTAAGTATTCAGCAGAAGGCCAGTTGGAACCTCATCTCCTCTACCATCAGCCACGAAGAGCTAGGATAGGGAAATGAGGCTTATTAGTTAAGATGAGGAGTGAGGTAGTTTCCTTTCCTCACTGTGCTATTACCATAGCTAGAGAATGTTATTCAAGCATAATATGATGAAGATTTCTCTTTAAATTCTCTAAGGTGTGAGGCACACTAGGCAAGATGAGGAGTGAGGTACTTTGCCCTTGCTTTCCTCACTGAGATAGAATGCTATAAGCAGAACAATTTCATGCTAATACAATGCAGTGACTCAACGAGTAACACTTTACAAATCTTTCAAAAAGGAGTGACACTTCTATAGAAAATGAGGACTGAGGTAGTTTACTTTCCTCTCTGACCCACAATGCTATTAGCAAAATAAGCCCACATAAGTGAAGCACAATCTCTGTATGAGTAACATTTTTCACAGCATTCAATAAGAAGAAATCCTTATAAACTCCATTATTCAGCATCACTCTTACCTCAGTTGTTTTCACATCATCACAGCCATCAACAAGACTGAGACAGAAGTAAATTAAATATACATTTTTCTCTTTTGCATACCAAAAGACAAATGATAAAGATTTCTTTCATTAAGATATTCTGGCGGGTCCATCATTGATAATTAGGTATAAATTTATGTGCATTGAGAATGTTCTCTTTTGCAAAGAAATGTCAAATAAAACCTTTTGCCAGTTCAGCTGTACTATTCTAAGAAATTGTTAAAAGATTTGTTTGGATGAAAAATTAGATAGTAATTCCCAAATAATCTTTATTACTCACAGTGGACATCACTTAGAAGAGAAATCCTCTGTTTTTATTGGCTTTCTCTCACTTCAGCTTTAGTTATTAGCAGAATACTCATGAAATTGTTTCAAATTGATCAGATTCCTGTTTTAAAACATACCTGTGTTGCTTTTTGACCATCCACGTAAGTATTAGTAACAAATGTTGTTATGAGAGCAGAGTGTATATGAAGTATAAAATGCTAAATAGAATTGTTTCTGAAATAGAAATGAAATCTCTGAAAGCAAATGAAAGTTCCTATATCTATAAAAAAATGCTAAACTTGCATTTATGATAATCTCTCAACTTTGACCTAATTTATATATCTGTACTTTATTAGGAATCCATAATAATTCAACTGAGAAGTTTTGTAACCTAAGTTATTTCTTCAAGCGATGAAAGAAAACTGACAATTGCTTTCTGTGGATTGAAAGACAAAATGCTGATCCCTTCATAATAATGAATTCTTATTAAATATCCTTTGGTAACATACTTTTTAGTACAAGTTGTATATCATTTCAATAATTATGTGTTTTTGTTTGTTTTCAGAAATTTTGGCCTTCTTTGAACTGATTTCCTCATATTTAAATAGAAACTCCTCATCAATCAGACCTAAGTCTTTCTTTTATCCTCTAATATTGAAAACGAAGGATTTACAATTCAATTCCAGCTAAATAGATGAAAGGGGTACTCTATGAATTTAGTCTGCATTTGAGGATATAAGTTCTGCACTTAAATATTCTTACATAATGATCTTGAATGTAATTTTACTTATTTACAGGTATGAAAGATGCTATTCAAAGGAAATAAAAAGGGTTGGAAGGTTGGTCCTCTTTACAAAAAATCTAATTTATCATTTTCTGTTTAATTTATTTGAAGAATAATTTGCATTGGAAATTCTCCAGGGAATCGTAAGGACCATAACAATAAATCTCCTTGGCTCTGTTTCTTGGGGATATCCAGCAATCCTATATTGGAGTGAAACCTAGCATTTCCTTAGAAAATCTCAAGTTTGCTAGTATTAATTTTAAGAAACTACTTTCTCTTTACCTCACAAGAAAAGCTGTTTTCAGACTGTTGGCTTTCTCTTCGCCATGATGGCATAATAAAAGATTAATGAGTTCTATTTGCACCATTTAGGAGGGCTGTATGATAAGTACCAGTGTTATGCAAGAAAACACTTTTTTTCAAACTTCTTTTAAATTCATTTCTCAGTATATATTCTAACTTTTTCAAGCCATCCAAAGAATACGTTTTGTTGAACTCTGCAAAATAAGTGTTCTGTTGTGGTGATGAATTCCTTGTTTGACGTGAATTGCTTTCCCCCAAGCCATTTTTTCATGTTTGCAAACAAAAAGAAATCGCATGGGGCCAAATCTGGATTATAGGGTGGATGAGGTAGCAATTCATGCTGTAATTTGACCAGTTTTCTAATAGTAAACAAATGGTAAAATTAAGGTCATCTGTAAGAGCAAACAAAAACGATGACATATTTGAGAAAAGAATAAGATTTTGACTATTATTTCAAGGAATTTCTTCTCGTGCAAACTGTTACTTATTGAGATCAGACTTTACTGTTCTCTCTCACAGTGGTATCTTGTCCTTGGAGTGACGTTGTTTTCTTAATACAGAATAGGGAAAGATACTGGATTGCAGAGAAATCCATTTCCTATGATAACCTAATATTATGCTGTAAAATAACAAATTAATTATTTTAGAACCAAAGAAAATCTTCTTGTCAATACCTGCTTGTTCAAACAATTTATGTAAATGCACTTGTCTATTTTCTTCTTCTGTTCATGGTCATTCATATACATGTCCTGCTCAGGTTATTGAATGTAGTAAATTAAAATAAGAGAGATTGCTTCTCTTCCTTGTTTTCTTCAGGTTATAATCTCATTTTCACTTCTTATTACAAATGTTTCTTTGATATGCACAACTGATATTTTAGTTTCAATAAATTTACAGAGATTGATGCCTTGATACCAAATGTTATACTTTTTCCCTCTTCAACAAAACCTCTAATTGGAATATTTGAAGCTCGTGCATTCCTTGTAAATGAGTCTTATTAATCTGTTGCTACAAATCATTTAAATGTTATTTCTTCAAGGCTTTAGAAAGCAATGAAACCCACCCTGAATGTTATAATTTAAACCGAAACCCAAAACAAAATTGTTCAATATTCAAAACAATTCATTATTTATTCAAAATGTGTCTTCTTGATTCAGAGACATTACATTATAAAGAGATTGAAATATCTTCTGACCTGCATCTGCAGTCCTGGTGCTGCCCAAATATTCTTACAATATCGAGCACATCCGTTCTGTAGTACTGCTGTATGTCTCTAATGTTTAATTAATCCTAAACGTGGTTTGGGTAAAAAGCTCTCGGGTTATCATCTGTAGGGTGAATTCCGGTGACCATGTCACCAACGTTTCGATGGCAGACTCTGCCATCTTCCTCAGGGCTGCTGAGATGCCGTTTGAATTTTCGGTCCAGTACATATACCAGCCCGTTCCTTGTCTTATGGGAGAGAATGGTATTTCGATCACTGCCATCTATGGACGGCTACAGATGAACTACGTTCAAGCCATCGTCCGATTCGTCCGATTTCCCCCCCTTCCTCTATCTGGAATATACGTCATACCTGAGGCCGTTTCCTTAGGCGGTTTGAAATCTCACATTCAAACGGATTTTGGTATTGCTTACAATTGCTTAGAAGACCAAGAAATTCAGTCTCTTGAAGTTGTCATGGAATACAAAAAGTGTTGGGTTTATGGCTGTGGTGGAAGAGACGGGAAACAATTTAGTTTTCCCGGAACTGCGAAGAGGTAAGTGTATAATTTCAAATATTTGAAGTATGAATGGACATTATTCCGTATCCCTAACGTCTCTGCCTAGAATCTTTAGCTTTGTAGTAAACAAGTCTTCGATTGAATTACTACTCCCTTCGAATCAGGATAAATTATTATAGTTATATTAATATTATCGAACGGAAACCAGTCTTCATTTTGTAATCTTTGAATATGAGAAGAGTTGTGTTTTTCATTCTTAAACATTAATTCCCAAGGGAAAGAACTAATAGTTTGATGAGATGTTCACTCATTTTCGTGCATGTTCTAAAAGCTGTTGATATCGTTTCAAAATATCCGCATCTAATCTTAAACAAGCAATAATTATACGGGAAAACTAATGGAAGAATGAGTTATTTTAGGTAGTGCGATGATTTTCCGTCATTATCTGGTATTAGTCAGTAATAATTGAAATCCAATTATATCTCTTTATCTAATAAGAAAACTTGGAAACGCTATTGCTGGAAGTGATTTAGAGAGAAATTTATTACTTAAATTTCATAAATTTTTCTGCAAAATGCATGTAAGGTAAACTACAAATGCAGAAGGAGCAATGAACATTCAATGGCTTCCAAGAGATTTATTGCTATTTTTTAAAGTTATGTTAACCTCTTTTGTTACTGATGATTTGAATATTTGTATTTATCTCCCCCTATATATCTTTCCTTGAATGTATTCTTGCTTTAACAATCGATCTAACAAGCATTCATACAATTCTTTTTTCAGGGCCTTGCTCTGGAAAGAATTTTGCCAGAGTCCTAAGATGAATGACTTAGAAGTGAAGAAGCTGTGTGGTCTATGTCAAATTTGTATTAAACATTTTAAATTATAAAATGGTAAATTATCCAAGAAGAAGAATATTCTTCCCATCTAAGATTTACTGAAATTGTTATTCACTTTTATTTTTGAGCCTTTTTATACGAATTTTATTAGTGGGTATAGTTTATCCATTTTTCTAATTTTACTTCTTTCCCTCATTGGTTTTTTATGTTCTGCATGTTAATATAAATATATAATATCTGAAGGAGAGTTTTTGTTTAAAGATATTTGATTGTTTTAAGTGAAATCTGAACATTGAGTTTATGCTGACATCTTTTTGACGTAGACTTTTTAGTTATGGCTCTTTTCACAAATTTGTATTTTACTCATAACAGTTTCATTATTTATAATTAAGTGGTTTCTCATATGCCTACTGGGGATCTCTTTACCACATAGTAATATTCTATGAAAAAGAGAAACGCTACCATACTGATAACCTCCTGGGTGGTAGAGGAATAATCAGTCATAACCCTAGTTATTAGGTCTTTCATAACTGATATACATTATTTTTAAACTGTTTTCATCTTTTTGTTACAGATGCAGAAGGTGAATACTGCAGACTTATTGTCATAAAATATCACTGATATTTTCTATGTACAATTCTAACTGAAGCTAATCATTGCAACATCAAGTTGCTAAATAAATGCCTTGCTGTTTTTAACATATTAAATATGTATGGTATTTCTTTTAATAAATGTGTGAACAATGCTCATTGTATTTTTCAGTTTCACAATAACTAGAACGTTCTAGAATCATCGATTGCATCATTTAGTGAATAATAAATTTTATGCTTATGCTGCATTTAGACAGTGCTGAAGTGGTTACTTGATGAAGATGCATCTGGAGTGTACTTGTAACAGCAGGTCCCCTGCATAGCAGAGATCTTAAGTGGGAGAGAAGGCACTTGCTGATATTGAAGAAGTTTCATATCGCTGAAAGAATGGGATAGTGTATCCTATTATCCAGATTGGTCGAATCTCCTCTCTCCAATTTTTCCCGTATTATCTTCTCCCAAGCCTTGCTGAGTGTGTAGCCATTGTCTCTGTTGAAATTATTTTTCTCTAATCGAATTTCAATGGCTTCCTTGGTGATGCGCTCCCAGTGGCCATTTGCATGGGCAAGTCCTTTGGTGGCCTCGAAATTAATTTTGTGCCTCTTCTCCAGGCTATGTTCGGCCACAGCTGACTTTTCTGGTTGGCCTAGACGAATAAACCTGGAGTGTTCCTTTAGACGGGTGGTGATTGTTCTGGAGGTTTCCCCAATGTATGAGGCCCCACATTCACATGGAATTTTGTATATTCCGGGTGTTCTCAGTCCCAGGTCATCCTTTACATGCACCAAGCATTCCTTCAGTTTTCGAACGGGTTTTTTCTCATTCTTCTCTGAAATTGTGTCATATAGTGACAATTAAATGCTCTTAATGGTTGATGGTGAAATGTAATGAGACCTATTGGAAAAAGAAACACTAATAATATCTCTGCTTCCTACAAATACCTCTTTTTTATTGCAACTAATTTTAAATGAATAATTTCCTATATGTAAATTATATCCATTTGTAAGTCCTGAGTGATTCCAATCAGTAAATCATAAAGAGATAATTTCTGTTAGTTATAGAAAATAAACCAATAAAAAATATTTTATGTGGATAATCATTCAGAGATGGATTGTTTATAATATATTCTGTACTCTATTCATGTAAATTTACTAGAATGAAAATATCAATTATAAATTTCAAAGAAACATTTGTTTCTATTTAATATGACACAATATGCTTAAAATTTTAAAATAAATGCAATAATCTCCTAAATTGTTATAACATATAGAACGTCATACTAGAACCATTAATTTATGCCATAAATTATTGAGTCAGCCCCACAACATGTTTTGGATAGAACTGTCCAAACTATTTAAGGGTCATGGAAGGACTTTGTCTCATTTTTGGCTTTGGGAGAATTTGCTAAAGCAAAAGATGTCTTTCTTGAGCTGTTGAATAAAACTAAGGATGTTCATTGGGAGGAAAATGAAGACTAGAAGAATTAAAAAGCAATTCTTGTTATTACGAATGTCTTAATGAGAATAAATGTTTCTGAAGTAAGTCTGTGAAGGCGAAGCTAAACCTTGATACATTTGATTATTGATTACCACAAATGTTATTCTTACTCTTTAGAAAAAGATAAGTATGTGTGTATGTGTTTATTCATAAGAAGAGGGAATGATTTATGCTATTTTTCTGTGTAGATCTTTCGTAATACCTCATAATTTTTAGATGAACTGGAAGCCTCTATTCTAAATAAATGGTAGAAAGCTTTGTTGTGTTTTATTTCCCAATATGAATATGTTAAAGAAGCAGAAGATAGCAGTATTTATTTCAGAAATGATGAATAGATCTATCGTAGGGTAGTGGAAGTATCAGATACTGCCCACATGATGTATCCTTAATATTAGGCTACCTTAAGCACAAAAACGTCTAACGGGTGGCCTAAATGCAAACGTACTGAGGAGAATATTTCTTTCAGACATTCTTCTCTTTGTAAGTGTAATAACTGTAAAATAGTACAGTGGTACCTCAACTTACTATTTTAATTAGTTGTATCCAAGTTGTACTTGGGTTTGTATCCCAAAACACATCTAATTTATTATACATATTATCAAATATGTCTTGGAGATTCTGGGTAATAGTTATTTAAATATCTGCAGGTTGCAATATGATCCTTGAGAGAAAGATGAATTTGGCCGCAATCTTTCCAATAATTTTTAGTTCGNGAATATATTCCACAACCCTATGCTCTTAAATATAAAATGTTAAGATGGTGTAGAAACTTAAAGTCTCATAAATTGTAAAATGGGTTGCATATTAGCCTTTTCTGTAGGCAGTCATTAATTTGATTCCAAATGGGAGTCCAAATGTATTGTATATAATGACCTAAGCTGTAGAAGTTCTTCTAACATCACTGGTACAATTAGCAACATATCGTTACAAAGATTGGTTGTTCCTAAGAAGAGGGAAGGATTTGTGTTATACATCTATCTGTAGATCCTCGGTTATAACTAAAGACCTTTTATGATTTTCGGATGACGTGGAAGCCTGTATTCCATATAAATGGCAGAAAGCTTTACTGTGTTTTATTACCAAAACGACAGTTTAAAAAAGCAGAAGATAGCAGTATTTATTTCAGAAATCATGAGTAGATTTATAATAGGCTAGTGGAAGTATTAGATACTGCACACAAGATTGATCCTTAATCTCCTTAATGTTAGGCTACCTTTAGCACAGTATGTCTAACGCATGACCTAAATGCAAGGATATTTAAAATATAATTTCTTTCTAACATTATTCTCTTTGTAAGTGTAATAACTTAAACCCAGGACAGTGGACTTACAAAATCAATTTGTTCCAGACCAGGGTTTGTTTCCCAAAACACATTTTTCCATTTCATTTTCCTGTAAATCAAACTAGTCTTCGAGATTTTGGAAGAAAGTTATTTAAACATCTGCAGGTTGCAATATGATCCTTGAGAAAAAGACAAATTTGGCCGCAATCTTTCCAATAATTTTTAGTTCGTACAAATAACTTCAGGCAATTTTAAAAATATCTCTTGGAGATTCTGGGTAATAGTTATTTAAATATCTGCAGGTTGCAATATGATCCTTGAGAGAAAGATGAATTTGGCCGCAATCTTTCCAATAATTTTTAGTTCGTACAAATAACTTCAGGCAATTTTAAAAATATCTCTCAAAGAAGGACTTTCCTTGGGTTTCCTCGTTTAATGGTTAGATTGCTTGCTTAATGATTGGTTAGGTTAGTTTTGTGATGGTTTAGCTTATTTAATGATTAGATTGCTTAGTTTCCACATCTAATCTTTGAGCAATTATGATAATGTGTTAAAAAACCTTACTATCATCTCTGAGAGATAAACCAATTTGGCCGTAGTAATTTAAATAGTTTTTGGTTCCATAAAAATCTAATCTCAGCGATTATGATAATACGCTGTAATAAAGGACTTGCCAATGACTGACCCCTTTGGTTGACTTGTGTATTACAGCCAATTTCTTCTAAAAATGGAAAAATGTAAGTGAAGCTCAAGGCTATGAATGTGAAATCCGATTAGATTCTAAACACTGAGACAGCATGATCATATAAGTGATCTTTCCTGCCTAAATCCTCACCAATTGGTAGAATAATCAACTTAAATATTGCATACAAAATGTAAACTAGATAAACCCTGGTAGAAGAAGTATATCTGATGGACGGGTCCCTCTCTCTAAGAGCTATCTCTCTAGTTTTTTCATCAAGGAAAATCTCATTCAAAATTAGTGGAAAGAATATATATGTAATTGTCATAGTCAAATATTGCAGAAACACTCCGACAAATAATTTAAACTGGAATAAACATTTGAAAAATCTGCAGTTAATCAACTAGAACGCTTGGTTTTATAAAGCGCATTTCAGGTAGATGCAATGAAAAGGCCATAGAGCCATGTTATATCACCTAAGTTAGGCCCCATCTGGAATAAGAGGCAAGTATGTGGGATCCAGAGGATGAAATGTATATTTGTGAACTCGGTAAAGTGCAGTGCAAGACAATATGATTTGTTATAAAGTGCTACATTAGAGAAGCAAGCATTACTCAAATGCTCTCAGTCGCAGGTTGGGAATTCTCAAAAGAAAGAAGATTAGAAGCAATACTATGATCGATTGATAAATTGAGAGAAAATACATTTGTGGAAGATCTCTGTTAATACAATGTAGATCTACCTAAGCTGATGACTAGAATGAAAGATACTATTACATGTTGTTTGTTGACTTAACCCCTCAAGCCAATATTTAATATTTTGGGATTTGACTCCTACGGTGGTAATTAAATTTGTACAAAATATATAGTATATATAAAAAATATTTACTGCTAGTTATGATGGATCAACAAAGGTGGCAGCATGATACACACATTCTCAACATTTGACAGCAAGAAGTGTGAAAAAAAACGAAAGATGGCAAAGGAAAAGAGACTTACTGCAGATGAGATGACTGGACTGGACGTACGCCATACATACAACCGCCATAGATAATAGGATCCATACATGTGTACATTGAGCCGGCTAGAGGGGTTAACCATGTGCACATAGTTTTAATATATGGTCTCAGGTCTTTGAAGTTAAAGTGATTGTAATGTAACCTAAGTAAACGTGCAGTAAAAGAATGAATGAATATTAATAACATTTACCTTATTTCTGTCACAGGAATATCACTCTTTTCTTTCCTGTACTGTATAGTATTTTCTGTCTATTTGATTTTCAAATTGGAACACAGAATGACATATATGGAGACTGACATATAAAATGACATACGTGTCTTACATATTGATTAATGGTCAAGCCAAGTCAATTCTCAATCCTAAAAAGTCATCTCAGTTTCCTAGGAACACACTTCTTTCAATGCTGCTTTAGCCAGGAGTTACAGAAAGACATGACTACTGTTAAGTCAGAAATAGAAGTTAAATCAACATCTACACCAAGTGTAGGTTACAATTATGATTCTATATCAACACTCACCTTATTTAAGTTAAGAATTGGTATTGGATTTGGAAGATGAGGTAATACATGAGTCAATCTAATCTGGTGTTAAGACACTAAGTTGAACACTGTAATAAACTTATAAGGTAAAATATACTTCAATATCAATAAGAAGAAAGTGTCTTCTTGGGAGATCAAATAAATCTATTGGGGGATAATTGAATTTAATTACAAATTTATACTACTGAATCTTAGGAGATCTGACATTAAATCTAAAGCAGGGATTTGTGCCTTCTTTTAAACCTCAATTAGAAATTTCAAAGTTATTCATTGCCAAATTAAATCAATTGTGATAAATAACACTTATTTTGGACCCAAAGACATTATTTTTTTTGCTATTGAGGAATTTCTTCATTTTGCACCATCCTTCACAAATAATGTACATATATTGACCAACTTGAGTACCATTTCTGATTTAACTCTTATATATTCGAGAGAAAAAGACAAGAATTTAGGATGCATACATTTTGCTGCTAGTATAAATATTCTGCTTAATTTGCAATTATTCAGAGAATGAATTTCAGATTAGGGGCAAAAGAGAGATCAATGCAGCATAATTATTAATCATTTTGCTATCTATGATGCAATTTCACAATGATTCAAGTTGTTAGGAATCTAATTAAAAAGTCATCATTTTTTATTCTGCAATCCTGTGAAATTATCGTTACCTGATTAAGCACAGAGATTCACAATACATGATACTTAATACCTAAGATACATTCTATTAACAATATTGTGAAACATTCATTCACGTTATACAATAATAAGCTTTGAATCTGATAGCAATTGTCCACTTTTGTTGACACTACTGTATATGCAAAGGAAAGATATTAACAAAAATTATGAGTCAAGGACTGGAAAAGGCTGAATTTTTAAGTATGTGGGCCCCATTTCATTGGATGATCCATATAAATAATGGAAGGGCCACTGAAGAAAATATGCTGTCGGATTCTCTTTGCCAGGTGTGTATGGATTGATTAATTCTACCATTATGAGTTCTATTTAAATGCTTCATCATTGAATTTTGATACACATTAATTTACATGGTGAAAGCTTTATGGAGGAAATTGGCAGCATAAGTAATGCCATCTATTTGGTGCTGACAGCTAACTAGCTAAGCACTTATCCTTCTAAGCTCCTAGCTGATTGCGATTTAAGCAATGTGATTGGTTAAGCTGATTTATAGTATCAGTTCAACGGAAACAACCGTAGCGTGTGGTCGAGCGAGTTTTGCTGTGCTCAAAGTTCCTTTCGTTGGTGTTTCTTGCGGTCTTTGGAAACGGTGTGCTTCCTTTGACTAAAAGTTGGTGCACAGACTGAAGTGATGGGGAAACCAAGCAGATCATGCTGTGTCAGGGGTGTAAGTCGACTAAGACCAAGAATCCAAAATTGATATTCATAATATATTTAATTTTGTGTATGCAATGCAAATCATACTACATTTATCTTCTGTTATATCCAACAGAAAATGAAACCCAATAATCTAAAAATCTGAATTGTTCACTCCTTTCAAGTTATTTGACCATTTTGTCTTACAGGAACGCTGCTATTAAAATTAGGTAAATTAAAACGTTTGTAATCAGGTTATTAGAAAAATTGTTTCATTTCACAGTATCCAACTCCTATTTCGTTAAATGCTTGGTGGGATACGTGGGATATTTTAGTTTTCCGTGAGAAATTGGATATTTTGAAAATATTAATATTTTTCAGTGAGGCAGCTTCTCTCATAACAGTTGGAACCCATTGTAACTGCCCGAAAATGTTGTTTTTATAATCTCAATCACAAAATTGAATAAAAAAAGCATAGTAGCACTCCAAAAGAGAAATGCTTTGCGGTGATGCCCAAGGTTTGAAGAAAGAGATTACGTAGACGACTAAAAGCAGAAAATTTTCGAATTCCGATTACCGCCAAAACGCCGTGAATGGCCTTGTAGTTAGCTGTCGGCACCGCCTGAGGGCAGCGCTAACGCGAGCCTCACTGACAGTATGGAGCTTTCACCAGGGTGCGCAAAACCGTTGCGTAGCGCCATACGTGCTAGATCGCCGAGGCTCTTGGTCTGAGCAAGAGCTAGAGATATGCGACAACAGCGTGACTGCAAAGTTCGGAGGGGTGGGGAGAAGGCGGCGGATCTTGGGGGGTTATTCTGTATTTTGTCGGTTCCAAATCGATCGGTTTTACTTCCCACCTCATCGATTGGGAAAAATACCGTAAAAGTTTCCGACGGAGACGGTTTCAGCGATTCTGTACGCTAATCGGGCTCGAAACCCATCGGTTTGGTGTCCAACGCATGTGCGGAGAAAATTTCCGAATGTAGGAGGTCACGTGCTCTACCTCCACCAACAGAAAGCGAAGAAACACTCGAAGAACAAAAAACGACATATTACCTCTGCTACTGCTACACCTGACACTGTAATGTGACATTATCAAGTATAGAGTAAAAAGGATGAATTAAACATTAAAATATCAAGAACATCATCTGCGATTGGTGTACGCGCACGCAGTGTTTATTATCACCATCTCTAAATAAATTAGTGCTACTGTCACCAAATCAATGAAGTTTAGGTCAGCTAGTAAGGGCATCATTTGTACCTAATATTGGCAAATTTATTTGTGCACATTTGCATCAGGTGTGGAAACAAAATCCCCTTATATCTGTATTTGAAACGGAGTAAATTAACTGTCATTAGCAGCACAGAATCATTCTTAATTAATTCATGCACGAAGTTTCGTCTGGATAAATGGCACTCTTCAAATATTATTCTTGGCTGTAATAGCGTGTGTCTTTTTTCGATTACATAAGGAGTTGTCGACTTGAATATCTTCACAGTCTGACGATAATAAAACCACATTACAAGTGACAGTTCTTTATATTGCCGAGGGTATTCATAATTTGTTGTTCAACTCATGCATAGCGACACATTTAAATAGAAAAATTGAAAAACTGTCTAACATTCACAACAGTGTATCATATCTACTATTGATAGTAATTTAAATTTATTCATAAAATTTATGTGTATCATAATCTTCGTTTTCTAAAAGATGCGCGTCCTTATGTTGCTTAAGCGCGAGGGTTCCTTTATGTTATGTGCCTACATCTAATCACCAACAGTCATATAAATTTTAAATCATTATACCTTTACGCAGGTGAAAATACGATCACATGTATCATTGTGGCTTTATTTTAAATTCGTCAAATGTAATTATTACTTCTTTAAAGAGTAGTAGTATTGTTAAAAGTGCTTCGACAGCTTCTTCTTTAAAGACTTCTGCTGTACTCATCTACTGGTAATTACTTGGTATTATTTATTAATGAAGGCCATTTACCTAAACAGTCTATAGTGTTAGACTTCTGATGTTAATGGTGATGAATCACCTAAAGTACTTGAAATTACACGTAAAAGTGTAATTACCAAGAAACTCGAATGAATTGCAGAGCAAAATAGAATTTTATGGCCTCATAGTTTCTCATTTTCGCAATCAAGTTAGTAACCTTCGTAACGCTTCTTATTGTTACTTTTACTGCATTCCCTTAATTACGGATAGGCTATTTAGTAATGAAAAGCATTATATTGGGACATATCCAACAATAATTCGAAATGAGCATACAATTGCCACAGTTTCTCGAGCGCTAGCAGACTAAGGCGCTTGGTCCCCGACAGCTTCTACCTGTCGATGGAATTAGCTGGAATCAGTCGATTGGAAACGGCCACGGCGCCGATCGGAAACATACAGAATCACGCGGTGGCTCTCGGCGAGTCGGAGTGACGTCACACCGGTTGAAAAGCCTCCCGTGTCGATCGGTTTGCAGTTACAGAATAACCCCCCTGTGGTGGTAAAAATGAACCTCGGTCGGTATCTCTGCCTGTTTATGAACGGATTCGGAGAGGGGCCGCGAAATACGAAATCTTAAGAGTACCCGTTTGTCGGAAGTTTTGGCGAAAACGATACGCAATCGAATCTTATGAAAGTTAAAGGGTTAATCATGGAATTTATAGGTCTTTCAAGAAGAAATAACATTAATAGCTGCTCGCGTTACATTTGGTGCCCGTGTCTACACTTGTTTTAATTTTTTTCATTCGAGAGACATCAATTGGCTTCGTCTGTTCGCTTCTTAAATGAACGTAAAGGAAACCCTTCTTAAGTCAAATTGGTATTCTTCATTTTCAAGAATAGTGGTAACTGTAAAACGTGTATACATTTCTCAGATAACATTTTCCGTTGCATCAATTTCATGTTGCTCTATCATTCCATCTAAAGGTCCAATGAATATGTCCCAACTTTTTTACCTGTGACGTATCTCGTTATCAAAAAATTTTTTGCTGCTTTCCGATGTATTCTTCAGTGTATCCAACTGAAGCCTTTTCGGCATCGACTTCATCAGTTTCTCGCAAAGCTTTGAGCTTAACATCGCCTACTCATACACTCCCATAATTCATTTGAATTTCTCGGATTAGGTTCCATTTTTTGAATTGCTTTAGCCACCGTAGCCCAAATATTTTCACATAAATACAACACACAAAAGTTCTTACGGTTCAGCTTCTTGTCGTTTCACTTATCATCTTATCAATTTCACCTTCCTATTTTATACTTGCAAAGTTTTGAGAAAAATTGTCCAGAAATTTGGCTGGAAAGAAGGTCTGCTTCAAGGCAGGGAAAACCCCAAATACGTGTGGGAGCTAAAATATGCCTCGGAAACGGCGGGTTTGTCGATTACTTTCTGGAATATGGATTACTATACCGTTTTTGGTCTGGTCGAGTCTCTTTGGATGTCATTCTATTTGCTGACCAGTATAGATCCCTACCATTTGAAGCCTTTACCATTTCTCCTAGAAACTCTCCCGCTATGTATTCATTTCTTCGCATGCAAAATACCGGCCACGGAGCACCTGCTGTTAGCGGGTTCCCTCAGCCATTTGTTCCCCGTAGCCCTTGCTTTCTTTTCGTTTTACACACGCTTTTGGGTTGTTCCTTGCCTGCTTATCCTTTCTCAAACCCTCCATCCACTGTTAATGCATAATAAATAATAAGAAGTAGGTATTACATACTGAAATATACCCTCTTATAGCAAGAAATCTTTTTAAAGATAATGTTTTCAAGACTTTACGGGAATGACCTTCTTCAGAGTAACATTGCTTCAATTGCTTTCAAAACATTGCACTTCCTAGATATATTGTAAACGCAACGTAAAAACTCATGTTTGTGAGAAAATTTATTAAAATAACGTCAATAATTGATCGCAGACAGAGCGAAGCAAAACGAAAAATGCAGCATGGGAGATTCTTGTGTCGAGTGCGCACTTGCCACTTAGGAAACGCTACTTATTGTTAGTCCTAATCTCCGGATGGCAAATAATATTCGGTGGTTTCGCTTCCGTGTAAAAGGATTGCATTTCAAACGCAGCGGCAAGTGCAGGTAGGGCCATAAAACTTATCGCCAACGCTGGCGTGTGCTCGCTGCCCCTTAAAGGGCTGAACTCACCAAGGGGCGGTAATGGGAACTTTCGATAATTCTATGAATTTCAATGCCCAAAAATTCACTCCTGCCTCATTATGCGATTCTCTAATCAAACATCATATTTATTTGCAAATGTTTAGCAACGAATCTCCTTGAGATCTCTTTACCAACGCTTAGGTCTTCTAGTGAGGATTCATGACTTTCCCGTGCATCCATACTGCAAGAAGACAAATTGATGTGTCGATTCTAAAGATGTCTTGAGGGAGTTGATGAGAGCGCGGAAATATAAAATATTTCGTCTCATGAGTTATGCTGCAATTATGACCATAAACGAATCCTTTACAAAATGAATTGTAGAAAATTCAATTCAAGAAAAAAAATTAGTGACTTTTGCGGAATTGATGTTTTTCACTTGACCTATGTTGCAAATTTCGTTCTGATACAGAATTCGAAGGAAGAAGGAAGTTCTCTAGGCAACATTTTCAAGAATAATCACGAGACGTTGCATAATTTGCTAGTGAGAGTAGGTAATTAAATCATAATTTATTCGTGTTTTCCTTCTTTTCACAACTTTATCTCTTCATATACCGTCACGAAATATTTTGAACTATGTCTCTTCGTGTAACAACTAATTCATTTTAAAAAATGTAAAATAATTAATCGGTGAAGAAATGCATCGCCATTGCCAGGATTAGGTCCCGAAGCAGAGTTAATCGTTGAAGGAAAGTCTCAAGCAATCGAAACACGGTGAGGAGAGTTGCCGTGACAACCGTAGAGAGCAGACGTGTTTTTGAGTGCGCTCTAGTTTTTCCCTACTGCGAAAGCATTATTTCGCCCAATACCCAGGCCCATCTGGGCCGCACTTTTCCTCGTAATGAAACCACCTTCCGGGGCCCCTTTGAGGCCCAAACACCGTCAAAAAAGTACAACGAGGGAGCTAAGATCGCGTTCATTAAGCTCAGAACGAGAGTGCAGTCAAACGGCTTCCAGTAGGACGAAAGACATCATCCCAATGGTAATGCAGGAGCTATTCGACTGTCAGTCGGATTCACCCTCATCCTCGACGAAAGAAAACGACAAAATCCGGGATTCCAACTACCCAAAGACAGCAATTAGCCAGTCGGAAGAAGAAACGCAGGTCTCGGTGAAGAACCCCAACAAAGCGATGTGGAAGAAAAGGAGATGAACTCCAGCACCAATTTGACTTCACCTCAGCCCTTAAGGACGAGAGAGCCAAAGAAAGCTGATAGCGGCAGACCCCACACCAGCGAAGCCGAAAGCCCTAACTGCCTTGCAGGGGAGGTCACAACAAAGTCGAACGACGAACGCGAGGAACGAATAGAGGAAATAGAAAACATGGG
The DNA here is from genome assembly GCA_000376725.2 of Ladona fulva. NCBI lineage: Eukaryota > Metazoa > Arthropoda > Insecta > Odonata > Libellulidae > Ladona > Ladona fulva. Next base: position 41,166 of record KZ309046.1, read on the forward strand.
CACAAATAATACTACACGCAAACAAAATATTCCTCCCTTACTATTAGCAAATAATAAAGACTGGTCAAAAAAGTTCAGAATAATTAGAAACGCTTGCGAATTTCAACCTCTCGCACAACTTTGAGGCCAAAAAGTAATTGTAAAATGCCAAATGACGAACGATTTTCTCAGCGCCAAAAGTGCACTATCGAACAACAAAATTGAATTTTTTACGTATCGACTTCCAACTGAAAAGGAAACGTATTACGTAATAAGAAACCTCCCAATGGACATAACTACGGACGAGATAGCAGAATCACTCGAGGATTTTGGTGTCCCAATTGTGCAACTCCATACATCTCCGTACTGATGATGAACATCGCCATACATAAATCTCCGTACATCAGTGTTGAGTACGAAGAACAACAGCGGAAATATTTAGACATCAAAATTGAAGCGAAGAATGAGGCTCGTAGCGAATTCGAAGCAAATAGATCTATTACATTGCGCGAATCGCTGGAAAAGAATCCAAAAGAGTTCTGGTCATACGTTCGTGAGAGTAGAGGCAAACAATCGACCGTTTTGCACCTTGATGCCAGTGCCAGATGCCAGTGATAAAGCGAACATTCTTAAACTGCATTTTAAAAAATGCTTCACATTAGATGACGGTCGAGTCAACGTATTCCCCTTACGCGTTACTTCCACGATGAGTAAGTTAGAATTTAACGAGGCAGGAATTAGAAACCTTTTATCATAGGTCGGTAGTAAAAAATCTCCCGGGCCAGAAGGCGTGCCTGCATCTGTAATATCTACGCTAGCGAATGAGCTTGCTCCTCTCCTTCTCGCGTTTTTCAGTAAATCCTTAGATGAAAGTACGGTTCCGGTCTCATGGAAGAAAGCGCACATTACCCCAGTGCCGAAAAAAGGGCGTAAAACACAACCAGACCACTTCCGACCAATGTCATTAACGTCGGTATTTTGTAAAATTTTTGAGCACATCATCTGTAGTTATATAATGCGTTTTCTCAGTGAAAACGTTGCGATTACGCAAAGTCAACAGGGGTATGTTGTCACGATGTCGTTAGAAGATGTGGATTATCGTATGTATTATCGATTCCCCCAGTGACCATTGGTTCTATGCTAGAACAAGGATTGGCTAATGGCAGGGGAAGAATTATTACCTTAGCTAATTTACAAGCATCCCTGATGCTATAGTTTCTGCAGGAGATTCTGTAACATCATTTTAGAAGATATCTCCTGAGTAATAATAATAATAAATCGTCTTTATTTCCTTCCTGAGTGACCCTGACTTCGATGCTAGGACTTTTCAAATTCCGTCTTTTTAATTTACGTCGGCTTTTTAATAATTTATTTGTGACACCTTCCTCGTATTTCGTACTCAACGTTTACCACTTCCATATTGGTCCAGAGTTCGAAGCCAGGGAAAGTTAAATATTGCTCCATATAATTTCTACAGGAAACTCGACTCATACTTTTAGCTCCTTCCCGATAATATATTGCCTTGAATCCTTAGGTAATGGAAGAGTTTCTGATTCGTAATACTATCCGGACAACTAGCAGAATGATACTGGGTTCGATGCTAGGACGGTTCAGATTTCGCCCGTTTCGATTACATGGGTCAGCTTTTTAATGTATTTAAATGCTGGATTTCCCATAGAGCTAACTAAGTAGGTATAACTTGGTATAATATGAAAGGTTTTTGTGACTATATAACTATTTTAGATAGTCTTCTTCCCAGTTGTTGCACAGTTCCATGCTATGGCGCTTAAACGTCGGAATTGGATTTTAGTCGCTTCCTGAAACGACGTGGAAACTGTGCGAAACGAGAGTTGGAAAAATCTATTACCGTAAAGCTTGTACTGTGCAAGCAACGTTTACTCTATAAAGAAAGCTTTGATAAGATTTTATTTATATTAAAGTATATATTATGTAACCCATATTCTGCTAAAAATATTTCGCAAAGTTTTCTTTTTATTAAAATAGGATCTAATTTTCAAGGGAAAAGCAGTTCCTGTTTAATTTTCAAACCGTAATGAAGTGCCACAAAGTAATTCACAAGTCAGTTGAATTTAGGTTGAATGCAGTTTTTACATACATTACTTTACACTAAGTAGTTCTACTTGCAAGGAAGGGAAATTATTCTTCTGTTCTCTCGAAGATAAAAGGAGTCACATAAAATAACTATCTGTCAAATTCAAGTTTTCCATTGTTATTTAGGATAAAGTAAATCCAAGATTAGCGTGACATTGATGTAAATTTATCATATTGCCTAAAATTATCCTCTCATATAAGCTTTGTGTAAAGAGCCAAAATTAACTGCAGGAGAATCGTAGTTTATCTTCATCAATTAATTATTTGTAATATTACTCATAATTCAGTACATTGCATTGTCATCACCTGTGCTCGGTGATTGGTTTGATGGAAGAGGAGAATTTTAGTCTCGCCGAATAAATATGATTATTCCCCATCTCTCGAATACCTCTCGGGGGGAGCGCCTTTGATGAAAGCGGTCCCGGGTTCGATTCCTGGTGGGAGCTCATTCGTGCGAAAAGACCTTATCTATCGAAGCACTTTCAACAACTTTAATAATACTACCGAAAATTGTCCTCTTTCATTTTCATTACATAACTCCATACAATTCCTCATATCAATATTTCCCTTCGGAAGTTATTTTTCGAGAAAACCATCCGATGACATCCGATGCCAATTTTTTAATACTCATCATTTTTTCTAAGGATACAAAATCTTGGCTACGAATTTCATTTCGGATCCGCTCGACCATTTCTAATTTAACAGCTCAAACCTGTTTCGCGTCCTTCTTCATAATACAATCTCATCCCTAAGTCTCATGTTTCCTCCCATTCATTTTCCTCCCACACTTACATTTTATCTTTCCTTATCTCTTCACTTCCCTGTCTTCGTTTTATTTGCTCTTCGTCGTAACTCCGTAGATTCCATCATTTAAGCTTCGCCATTCACATTAAATAACATTTCTCAATCTTTAATCATCCTTGCTTTATATATCGCAATTCTCATCTCCCGAATTCTTAGAGTCGTCTGTGAGAGTAGATAACCAAGTCAAGTCAATTGATTCTTCAATATTTATTACCGACAGGGATATCTCTGGAGGGTGGATGTGAAGCCAACGAGAAATTGCCTCCATTTCTGGGGAAGGCAAACAACTTCCCTGAATGTAATAAAAATGGAATCAGATTTATATTTACATTTATTCCCTGCAAATAACTAGAGGCGTGAGTATATGTAAATATTTAAACATTTACATTATACCTCACGTGACTTCGCTTTCTTGAAACCCATTTTAGCTCTGTGGGAGAGGCTTTTAACACCCAAATCCCAAAGATGGTTACTGCTAAATGTATTCCAAGTACAGAGTTTTTATTACAGATTTTGCATGTGCAAGTCCAGTCAAATTCAGCTGCTACTGATGTCATTCCTGTTTTTCAACTTACGACAGAAAATTTGTAAAATTTTGTTCAAATATATATGCATATTAAAAAAATCTGATTCTTGACGTTCTGTGTAATTAATTGCCCTCATTCTCTAAGGAATATTTTCATTCTCTTTTTCCTCCCCGTATCTTGTTCTCAGCCTACTTTATATAGCCCGAGTGTTTTATCCTCGCAGAATTAAAACTTTCTAAAGGAGTTCGTGTTTTAAACCCCTCTTTTCCTGTTTTTATTTTACATTAAGAGGGAACCAAAGCCTTATTTTGCCGAAATTTTTAATGAAGCTCGCTTGTCCATGTGCTTCTTTTTCCGATCTTTCTTCGTTTTTCTCTTTCCTCTTTTTTCCATCAAAGAGGGGACTTCTTCATAATCCATGTCTCTTTGTGGCTGTCACATTGTATTTAGTGTTTTTTTCTGAAATAAGCCGAATGTTCAGTTTTAAACCACTTCAAAAAACTCTACTAAAATGTAACCTAGATGTCATGATGTTCTCCTATTACTTAGAGAGATATTCATTTCTTGCAATTAGGCGTTAAGGCCCTCGTACCCAAGTTAGGTGTACCTTAGTGGTAGAAGCGTTGTAAAGGCGCGTCCACAGCCGATGTCGTTTCGCACCATTTAGTGATATAGAATAACGCCTCACTGATTGATATTTGTAACTACATTGTCAAATTACGAGAAGTTACAAGTGTGCATAAAAGAAATGTCTTAAGAAGTCGTGTGATTTCAAATTGGCTAGAAGATAAATAAATAAATACACAGATATTAGTGTACCTTGCATAACTATAATCATCTCTGTATTTTAGTTTCTGAATGCGAAAAATGTTTTCGCACAAAGACTTGGACGGATGCATATTTTGTCTTTCCCTAAAAATGCAGTTCATAAACAGAATATATAAAACGGGTACGTTCGGGTGAGTGAAGGGCAGGTGGAGTGGGGAAGTGCGGTGGGGACTTGTCACCGGGACTGCTGCAGAAAACCTTCGAGGAACCCTTAAAATAACATACTTGATAAAGTAAGGAACAAGTGTTGATACGAATAAACTTTTAGTAACCCTTCAAGAGAAAATTGACTGTTTTTAGAGAAAATTTGTTATTCATTAGTGTATAATTTAAGCTAGGAGTATTTTAATATTGTTACAGCTAGGAGATATTTGTATTATAATATTAGAAACTCTACCTTCCGCGAATCCCTCTTTTCCTCATATTCTATGCCAATAAAATTCCTTAAATTTCTCTTTTTCCTAATGGAGCTTCAAAGAGTTGAAATTATAATTTCCGCACATTTTTTGGTAATATATTTCCAACATGAAACCAAGGCGATCACATCTTTGGAGGTGTGACTTTGGACTTACCCAATTTTTCTTTCCTCTCCAATCGACAAATTACGCCAAATGTTGTTTAGTTCAACCAAACTCCATTTTCCCTCCCAAACGATTTCGCTCTTTTTATTTCTCTGAGGAAAGAGACACGCTTTTGATTAATTTTTCTTCCCCAAATTCGGATGTGCGTGTCTCGGCCGACGCTGAACAAGTGAAAGCAGAAAATACCGCCGTTTTCCTTCCTTTTGCTTCACATTGGCATCAAGTTAATCGTAAGTTGAAGTTTTAGTTTCTCCGGAATATTTCAATGTGGAAAAAATGGAAAGGCCATTAATTCAGCGGCGATCGAAATCAAAAGTGCAATATGGACCTTAAGTCGGACTTTCCGTCGGCTATATTCAATTTTGGATTTAAAACTTCCTTCACTAACTTTGAAGAGAGATATGATTTCATTTCAAATTTCTGTCATATCTTTTTTAATTTTGTCTTACCCTCACATTGTGAGCAAATTCTAGACAATAAATCTTATCACGGAAATATCTATAAATAAAAATGTCTAACCCAAACAACTATATTGAATTAAACCTTGAAGATAACCCAATAACTAGTGTAATTAAAATGACGGTTAATAAAATTATCACAGAAACAAATAAGCGGTGAGCAATGGATTAGATTGTTTAAAGATCTCTTCTCTCTCCAGTCCATAGACAGCAGATCGCCGTCCGGATTCATTTCTACGCATTAACTGAACTGCTCATCACGAAAGATTTGCTGCACATACTTCTTCTCTTTCAATCAACCTCGGAAGAGGCTCTGATTTTCCCTTTAAGAGGAAAGAGGAGTTCTTATGTGAGAATGTTTAACACGCGCTACTTCGAGCCCAAAATCAAAAAAATCTGCTCTAAAAATCTAGAAGTATATTCCAATAAGGCAAAAAATTTCCCAAAGAAGGTGGAAATAAAGGAAGTGGAACTCGAACTCGGGTGTTTCCTTTTCCAGGTGACTTCTCTGTGAGACTGGCAAAATAAAACACGACAAATAAGATGAATCACGTTCAACTTTGATGAGCCCCGCCATAGCGGCTCGTGCGTCCCACACGCGTCTCACTGCGTGTGGGACGCACGTGTGGGACGTGTCTGGTGCGAAACTGACCAATTGTGTGCTCAGATAAGAATTTCATTCAAATCATTCCTAATGATCCGTAACTTAAATTTATAACTTCATCGACGTAAACTTTTCCGGTTTTGGTCTGAAAATCTATTCATCTTCTTTATCGTCTCACAAGTTTTCTCTATTTCTATCACCTTTAGTCGTAACACATTTTAGTATTCGCGACTTTTACATCATAAGAAAATGTTCAACTGATTTCTCTTCGACTTTTTAACTTACAATGTAAGAATGCCGTAGACTGAGTATATTTTTGATTTTTAAATTTTTCCTGCATCCTCTAACAGCTCTGGGAATTCCATCACTGCTACTATATAATTAAAATTTCTTGATAATTTCCTTCCACTGCTATTATATACTTTTCTTCGTCGAAGTTTGTCAACATTCATTCTTTGCTTTCATACGAGAGATCTGATTTTGCTTTCCTCGAGCCCGATGTTTGGATTTATTGTTCAATGACAATATTCGGATTCGAATCCAGGCGGATTTTTCTAGTTTAAGAACGGAATAGAAAAAAAATTTTGTGCGACTGACAAATATACAATTCGAAATTTGTTTATAATGTTTAAGCCCCCTCTGGTATCGAATGAAGACCATCAGATACAAAGAAGCTCGCTCTTTTGGTAACTCTTCCGCGACACGAACAAAATTAAGTTTTCCCGGTTAACGGTAGCGTAGTTTTTATCGAATTTCGGGTCCTCCACTGAGGTCTTTCCCTAACGAATCTCGAATTTCTGGGTTTCAAGGAATGAAATAATATCTCTGTAGTGGACTCCAACGATAACAGAATGAAGTAAATATTATATCTGTTTGACGGTTTAATGATATTACATTCGTATTGGTTGACACAAGTGCGAGAGTTTTGCGGGAAACGTAAAGGAATGTTTAAAAGATGATAATAATGTAACTAATGATATAAAACATTTATATTGTCTCCTCTCAACTAACGTTTGATCCATTTACTATAAACTGAAGAATTCGTTACAATGTCTGTCTCAATTCATTTTACTAAACCAATGTATAAATTTCAAAGTATCTTGGATTTTGAATTTTCCCTTTCATTTAACAAATCATCGTGGATTGATGTTTTCTATGAATAGTAAAAGTAAAAGTTTCTATTATACTATAGATAAAAACGAGTGTCCTCACATTATAATTTCTTACTTTTGAATCATTCATCCTTTCTACTACACAATAGCATTGAATATCCTATGCCCATTTACTAATTCTACGCCTAAATTAATTTCAGAGCGATTACTTGCCTGTGAATGAAAAATTTCGTTCGCTTTCTTATATTTTGATGATTATTCGATCAGCAAATATTATAATTACAGCATTAATCAACCAAAATTCTTTCCATAGAAAATTGAGAGGCTAATAATAGATACAGAGGGACTAATAACATTCAGAATGGCATGTAAGAAATCAACTTTTAAATAAATTCTTTTCGTACAGTTAAATAATCACTTCCGCGCATTAAAAAAATACATTTTTAATACTTTCACAGCGAAAATTAATCGAGTGAATATTTACACCCTAAAACCGTAGATTTTCTGAAGAGAATTTGTGCGAAAAAACAAAGTTCGGATAATTGTACCTCAGGGCAGCGTAATTGGACCTCTTCTCTTCCTTATATATATCAATGACCTGAGCGACGAGATAAATAGCAATGTGAGATTATTTGCAGACGAGACGATTCGGTAATGTATAGAGAAATATCAAACGCGGAGGATTGTGATATCCTATCAAACGGCCTAGCCGACATTCATAGGTGGCGCGAAAAATGGCAATTAGAACTTAATGTTAGTAAATGCTCCGTCGTTAATTTCTTCGAAAGAAAACAAATTTGTCCGAATTACCCGTACAAAATTAACGGAATAAATTTAAATGTAGTAGTTGAATATCTCGGAATCACTCTTGCGGATAAATTAAACTGGAGCATTCATATCCGAAAAATCTGCGGCAAAGAAACCAAAAAGCTCGGCTTCATAAAGCGCTTTGTAGGTAGATGCGATGAAAAGGTTAGAGATCGATGCTATTTCACCTTGGTCAGACCCCATCTTGAATATGAGGCAAGTATATGGGATCCGGCGGACGAAACGCACACCTGTGAACTCGAGAAAGTGCAGCACAAGGCAATACGTTTTGTGAAAAAATGCTACGTTAAAAAAGCTAGTGCTACAAAAATGCTTTCGGAAGCAGGTTGGGAATCCTTGAAAGAAAGGAGATTGGAAGCTATGCTGCGATTACTTGATAAATTTCGAGACAGTTTGTGGAAGACCTAATGAATATTATGCGACCCCCTGCTATTTTGGCCGATCCGACAATGAGCGTAAAATAAGGGAAATAGATGCTAGGAATAGTCGTTTTAAGGACTCATTCTTTCCGCGAACGATACGCGATAATAACGAGATAAAGAAATAGCTCGAACATCCGGTGTTAACACCCCCTGCTACACGCCGAAAGGCGGCTTGTAGGGTATCGATGTAGATGTAGGTGTAATGGTCACAGCGGATTCGAATTTCAACCCCCAAAATTTGAACGAAATAACTTCGCTTGAAGGAGCTCTTTCTACTTTAACGTTCATTCGCTTGGACGTTGGAAAAGAACTCTAGAGAAGTGACGTTACAGGCGAAATACGCAGTTTTCCGATGGAGAAAAGCGTAAATCTCTGGCTAATAGAGAACAAAATCTGAAGGGAAGATCCATTCAAAGATGATACATTCTTCCTTTCTCGGAGAGGATCTTTGTAAAATAACAGAATTGGTGAATGTCAATGGCAGTTCCAGATTGATAATTGATGACTCAGTGAGGCATGCTTAGATATCAATGCGGTTTGATAGCAGTATGGATTTTTAAAAATCTGTAGTATTCTATATCTGTGTTGCCATATTTTTGATAGTGCAAGAAAGGATACGTATATGGAATTATAGAATCTATAAATATTGAATTTGGGATCAGGCGAGACAAATTCGAATAAGAAACTTCAAATTTTAATTAACAATTATTAAAGGATCAAATTATATCGAAGAGATATAAATTAAAATACATTTGATATAGTTTAAAATAATTACTCGTGATGATAGATTCTTGACAGAAGTGAGAAGGACTGTATTGACTAAACAAGTCTCCTATAGCAAGAAAAGCCAATCCACATATAGATATGACTCTGCGTCATTGTTAGGAATGTTGGAATAAAAGAAAGAATGAGATAGGTCGTTAGGAAGCAGCAGAAATGTGGATATAGACAAGGGTACTGGAAATTAGTTGAAAGGAAAACGAATCTCGAAATCTTAACACAAGAAAACGGACAGAGACAACAGGTGATTGTGATGGACCAAAGGAAAGTCAATTTCTAGGCTCATGTACTGAGACATAAATAACTGATTAAAGCTGTTTCAAGGCGTTGGAAACAAAGGAATAATACGGTTGAGGAGAAATTATGAACCTGTGTTCATGATTGAGCTCGCTAAAATATGCTCCATAATTTAACAGAAGATCGAAGTGAGAGAAAATGACCCATAGTCATCTGGCTTTAGGGTACGACCTTTCTTAGGAACCGGAGTAACATTTGCTTTATTCCATGACAGTGGGACTGTTCCCTCATCTAAGTATTTCCGATAGAAGACGAAATGAAGAGGAGCAAGCTCATTCGCTAATGTCTTTATAACAAATGAGGGAATACCTTCGGGACCTGGCGCCTTTTTTCTGCCAATCTCTCGCAATAACTTTTCAATTCCTTCCACTGATAACTCAGTGGGGCTCATTTCTAAATCAATGTACGTTATAAAGTCGTTCACTAGGCCATTATCTACGGTGAAGCATTTTTGATAATGCTGGTTAAGTAAGTACGCTTTTTCTATCGACTTATTAATGGTAATTTCTTCTTCGTTAGTTAAGCTGGGTACGGAAGACTGACCGCCACGAGTCTCACGCACATACGACCAAAATTCTTTCTGAATACCACCTAAAGATTCTAACAATGTTCTAGATCTATATTTCTGAAATAATGACAGTACTGATTACTATAATATTAGAAATATTAAAAACTGTATTCCTGAATTTCTTTATTAGCTTCCACCTTAACTATCTTTCTCTATACTTTTAACGCATTTCTCTATACTTTTGTTGCTCTAACTCAAAATTAGCTCCGCGTGTTTTAATTTTCCTCGATCGGAAACGAATAAGTCTCTGCTTCCTATGCAATGCTCGCAACTTCGGCTTTGTCCACTCCACCTTTGTCAACACCGGCTTTGTGGCTCCTTACGCTCACGCATGCTTTTGGTCGGAACGTATTTAACTAAACCTTCTTTTATTAAGCGGAGGAACTCAGCCCAGCAATCATCAACTGTATTTATAGCCTCAAAGCGACAAAAATCATCCCTACTCTCGTTAATATAATTCTTGAACTCCGAAAATTTCGCTTTGCCAAATACATGTACTTGCCTCGGCGGTTTGAGAGATTGAACTGTTACTGCCTTCATTTCCGCCATTATTTTGCCGTGGTCTGAAATACAGTCAACTATATCGAGACTAGTTATCATGTGTGGGTGGGAAGGGACTAGTAAATCAAGTATGTTGCCTTGACCTGTAGGTTTGAAAACAACCAAAAATTAAATAAAATGGATAAGATCCTTATCAACACTACTCCTTGGGAGCTACAGGTCAGCTGACACAACCGCAAAACTGCAAAACACCGGGAAATGAGGGCTCAACGGCCAATGGACAGTCAGTCAACTCGGGAGCTCAGGAAAACACGTTCACTCTCTTCAACTTTCAGGTCAAGAGAATTCTTTGATTAATTCTGGAGAAAGGTTTTGTTCTGATAACCATTCTTCAAGAAATCGATAGGTAATTTCTAAGGGTATGCCGGGAAAAAGAGACTTAACGTCGAAGGAAACCAGAATTTCGTTTTCATGTACAGACACGTTTTTAAGGTCGTCTATCAGATGATTTGTGTTTTAAACATGTGTTAGACTGATACTTGTAACTTGTTTATAACTTGTGTTATATGATCGGTCGGAGTGGAATATCTTTTTTGTTTATTTTAGGGAGGCATCTTAGGTATGGTTGGGTTGGAAACGTTGAGTTTGAGATTTAGAGGATTGGTGATGAGGTTACTGCATTGTTTAAGAGTTTCTTTTATAGAAGTGACCATTTTGTTGTGGGGATTTTTTTAAATGGATTGGTAAGGGCCTTCTGTTAACAAGTCTTTAATGCCTGACCATTCACCTCTCCTATTCACTAGCCCCTGACGATGGACGCATTGTCTCTGAAATGCGCATTGGGACTTCTCAGATATCGGTAATCCGGAGCTTTCCGTTTGTCTCTAAGCGCGAGTTCCGCTTGCCGAAGTACGGCTTACGGAGTTTTCTAAAACCTATAATAAGCTTTGTAGGTTAAAGTTTTGATTTACTTAAGTCCTTCAGAACCTTTTCGGGTATTTTCTAGATTTATTTTACATTATCATGATACTCCAAATATCTTGCGTTTTCTTTTGAAAAACATGTCACTTGAAGCAAAAGAAAAATAGTTTCAGGGCTTAGTTTATTTTTGTATACTCTGACCTTCGTGATTAAAAGCAATGAAAATGAACCAATTTATTCTTTATAGGATTATTTCGGTTGTGAAAACATGCAGACGTCGATGAGGCATTTGACTGTCGCATTTATGGCATCGTAAAGTAAGAATCGAGCGTAGAATGAGGAGTGTGGCAGGTGGATGAGAACTCATAAACGTGGGAAGAGAAGGTTGTCCACTCAATGCTTTGACATCTCAAGGATCGCTATGAGATTTGGAAAGACGCTTGGGTGGGCGACAGAATGCAATCATGAAGAAGTTCCGGAAAGAGGCAAACAAGATTGTGCAGCCATTTTATGACATCAATATTTTCTTTCTTCGAGGAGTGTATTTCTCTGGTCTGGAATATCCGAAGATTTTCCGCCGAACAAAAATTTTTCGAACGTACACAACTTCGACAGCAGTGCTTTGAAATTCCTGTGGTTGGTTATGCTAAAGCAGTAGTGGCTTCAGAGGTTGACATGCACTTCAATTCCAAGAAGAGAAACCAATTTCCAAAAGAATACAAAAATATGAGGAAAATAATAATTCAGTAAAAATTTCCGTGGAAACCGTGGAAGGTTTTTTCTACATTTTCTACATTTTCTTCTTGGCTCTTTTCTACATTGAACGCATACGTTGAGCGCATCGAATGCTCTCCATTGTTTGTTTCTTCTGTATTCTCTCAAATGCCAACAATCTCATTGCAGACGTACTGTTACATCGATTCATTGTTACGCTTTCTATAGCATTCGCTGCAATTAATATTGAGCATTAGTTATTGCGTCTCAATTTGACGATTATTGACAAATGTTCCGAATATTTCATTGAATACGAAATTAACTCAATTTGAGATCTCTTTATTACCAAGCGCAACAAAAATATACAACTTCCTTTCTTTTATTTTTGGAGGCCCCTTAAGCTTTTTTTCTTTAATTTCAAAATCGATCACTCCAACTTTTAGCTATTTTGTAACGATCTTTAACCGGCCCTGAATACAAGGGAGACAAATTCTTAGAATTTCGCTCCTTTTAAATATTTATTTTTTGTTTATATTTCGTTACATTATAAGAATGCTCGAGGAAAATTCCAAATTCTCTCTTGACATTTTCACATTTTTTAAATTCCGAGCAAAACGTATCTTAGTGTTCCGCTCAGATTAACTGAATACGCAAGTGTGCCGCAGAACCAAATCAGAGCTCTAGAAAGACTTGGTTTCTAAATTAACTCAACATTGAATATTTCCATTTGAAGATCTAACGGCAGCTTCGAAGAAGCTTCCAAAATATTGATCTTCTACTTATGTGATCTTACGTCTCCACAGTAGCTTAAAACTTGCTCCTTATTTCATTTCCTAAGACATTCTTTTCGAAACTCGGCTCCTTTCTCTTTATCATCGAAAGAGGTTTTCTATATTTCTTCTTTTCCTTTGCGAGCAGCTCGGTTTTTTAAAGGAATTGCCCACTGTCTTTCACGTCGATCTTCCTTCCTTTTTGATTATTTTAATTGTGCTTTTTCGGGCTTTTCTTCTAATGCAAATTTTCATTTTATCTACGAAAAACTGAAGAATATTGCAGAAAAACAGACATATCCATGGTCGAAATAACTTATTTACATTTTGAATATTGTGTTTTGAAACACATAATTGAATCAGTCTTCGTTTCGTCGAGAGCACGTTTCCGAAGCCGTGATAAACGTCGCCCCAACTGCGAGGATGGCCGCGAAGAACAGGAAGACGAAGTCTGCCTCTCGAAGGACTGCCGAAGATTCTTAAGGTCGAATCGAAACAATTCGCAAACCAATGGCTGCTCTTCGGAGCGAAAGTCTTTACAGGAGGAGGTCTCAAAACTACGAACTCTAGTTGAAAATTGAGAGATGACGAATGTGGAGAGAGACGACTTGTGACGCAAGTGGACGTCCAAGACTAGAGAAAAGACGAAGACTATAAGTCGTCTTGTCTCGGATAGAAGAACCGAGTATATGCACAAACTGTTCCATAGATTCTTTAGCAATGATTAACATGATGAAATATCGCGCTTCCCGTCACCAGCGATCGCGATTTTCGAGACCAGACGACAAAGAGATTTCGCGCGATACTATAGCGAGAACGGATGAGGTAATATTCGTGAACACATTTAAATATAGACAGCGCGAAAATCGGGAAGTAGAGAAAAAAATCAAATGTTTCCATTAAATTGTTGTGGAAAAATTCGACGTCTTCCTTTATTCTAATTGAATACTTTCCTACAGACAGGCAAAAGTGAAAAAAGGAGAAGAAAATTCGAATTAATTTGAAAAATGTTACTGTCGATTTATAAAATTTTCTAAACACTTTTTAATTTCTGTTTATACCCATTGAAATAAAATAATTGTTCGCGATTTCGAATGAAACGCAATGGAATCGGCTAATTATAGTATGAGTATAGTTGAAGTTAGAGAAGTTAACTTAGGAAAAAAAGAGTGTACAAATGTCAATATTAGAATAAGAACAAAATTAAAAGAAATTTTAAAAGCTGAGCTTAGAAAGATGTTTATTACACATGAAACATTCATTTTGTGTGCGAAGGTAAGGCCTTATCCGTGTAGTTGAATATTCAGCATCTGCTCTTCCGAGGGAAGCTTTCGACAGCCAAGCGATGAGCGCATCAATGCGCTTATTCGGCGACACTCCGAATATTTATTCCGTTTTTAACTCTTTCTTATTCTAAATACGCGTGCAGTTCGTCAAACCGTCTGAGTGGCGTGTTGCCTTCATTCTAATACAAATTTTACGCATGCATTTACGTGATCCATCCGGCCGCATATGAAATCATCAGGCTGCGCTTGAAGCTTTGATCGGCTTCTTTAAAAATTTGACTGTTATCACAAAACTTTCCAATACAACAATACCAATTATTACATTCCAATACACAGGGGACTCGAGAGACTTCTTGAATTCTGGAGTCGTTTCTCACTCATGGGAAGGTTTGCTCAGTGCAGTGCAGATTCTGGCAGTTTACAAGGATTTTAACTTTGGTAACAGCGATCTAGCATATAACAGAGATCTGCAAACCCGTAATTTATCCGACCCGCCGGATATCCGCGGGTTCCAGAGGGTCGCATAATTTTCAATTTATTTCGGATTTGAGGCTGCGGATTCAGGTCGGGTGCACATATCCCTGGGTAAACCCTAATTCGTGTTATGAGTGCGGAACTCGAATCTGAGAAAACAGATGGTGACGTATGTCTCTTTGAATCCTATAACCTCGACTGCTTTCGTTATTCTCTGGACTCTCTGGATAAGCAGCACAATCAGCCTGACTGTGAATCTCGACGAAAAGCTTCACTTAGATGTGAATAGTGCATGAAAAGAAAAATATCCTCATTCCCCTATTCTCGTTTCTTGGTGCCTGAGGTAGGGCTGGGCCGTATATTTTTTTATTTTGCTGGTTTTTCATTCATCGCGATGGCATAATCTCTTAACAGATAATGTTTCCTTTGGCCAGAGATGAGTCATCAACTTTGGAATGGATCTTTACGCAGTTAATTTACGTTGTGGATCGATGTCTTTTTTAATATGTGTTAAGAAGTTAACAAATCACAGATTTTCTAAGAATATCCGTATTTCTAAAAGAGAGGAGGATTTGAGCTATCGGAGGCCATAGTCGCAAAGATCAGACTGAGGCTCCCATTGAAAAAAACGATTAAAAATTCGAACTTTTCATAATTTTTACATATTAATGGTCTAATAAATGAGGAGAAGTAAATTTACTGTGATTTTAGCATTTGGGAAATCCTTAAATCTCGGCGTAATTGGGGTCATTGACGTCATCTGTCATTTCTTCCATTAAGCTTGACAGCCCATCCCTAAGACATTCATTTTGTTTGTTTTAATATTTGCCTTTTAAAACATGTCATCAACAGGGTTTACATAACTTTTCCATCGTTCTGCAAGGACTCCTCAGAGAAATAAAAAATGGGATACGCTGATATAATACAATACGAATGAATAACTGTTTGCTACAAAAAATCCTTTACTCTCATCACATAGTAATGGATGAAACATATCATTTTCCCATATATTTTCGTTGTATTTCAAAGATTATTTCTCCAGTTAAGTTTTTCAAAATTCTAAGTTATTTGAGATATTAGATTACCAAAATCGCAAAATGTGACTAATTCCCTCTCTATCCTTAAGTGAAACATCATTTGGCTCTTTTCAGTTTCTATGACAAATCGCCAAACGAGTTACTCGCACTGATTCTGTTCAACTCAAATTCATTGCTTTGCCTCGATCAAGGAGGTGGCAAAATCTACATCTGCTCAAGGACAATAAGAGGATATTTTGGGGGACTAAAGGATACATTCAGCAAATTTGATTCATACAAAGAAATTTTATCTGTTTAGCACTGAGGTTTTATTTAATTTGTATTTAAATATGTATTCTTTTTCATGGGATTTATTCGGCCAAATTCTGTTTCTTCGTTTTCTAGTATCAGTTCAATTCATTCGTTTGCATACTACGTATATATCAAAGCAGCAGAAGTGGACGATTGCCCGTCAATGTAATCTCAAAATAATGATTTGACAAAATACGCTTTTCATGGTGATTGTAATTAGTTGATAGTAAATGGTTATTTGAACGATCTAAGCGTAATATCAAGTTGGTGCAAAGATTGACAGCTTGACTTAAATACAAAGAAGTGCGTTGCTATGTCTTTCACGCGTTCCACTAACGTAATTAGCGAACAATAACAAATTTCAGGATATCCTTTAGAGTTCGTGCGTCACAATAAATACCTAGGAGTTAAACTCTGACCCTGAGAAGACCCTGAAACCTGAGAGGATGCCCATCTAGAGATAAAGAAATTACGTACTTTTCCCTCATTCGACTAAGTCTTGAATACTGCTGCGCAATCTGGAATCCACACGAAGGAGGGTTGGTCTCAGATTTAGAGATGATTCAACGTAGAGCAGCCCGTTTTGTCAGTGGAGATTTCCGATTCGACAGTAGCGTTACGGCCACGATGAAATCACTCGGGTGGAATTCACTGCAGGAGAGAAGATCACCGACGAAAGCTTCTCGGAAAATGCATCGGTCCAGAATTTTAAGGTGAAGTAAAGGATATTCCGGTGAACAGCGAGCGCGATCTCCGAGAGGCGACTACCAAGCGTTTCAAGGAAATAATCGCTAAAACAGATTGTTAATTCTGGTCGTTCTTTCCGAATAGTATCAGAGAATCTAATAGAGTAGATTAGGTGAGGTGTTAAAACACCCCCTGCCACAAGCCACTGGCGGCTTGCGGGGTAAAATCTAAATCCAATTCCTCCGTTTCATTAGTTAAATTGTTTTGTGCATTCTTAATAGACAAAAAATAAACAATGACATTTTAAAAGTGCCTTTTTGTTTTCGACAAGACAATTTTTCATTAGGAATCATTTATTTTGGTTCACGCAATTTTAATTTTCGCCTTCGGTTTCATATATCTTAACTACAAAATAAAGCATTAGATACGTGGAATTCGATTAATGTAATTGAAAGTTTTAGATGAATTCAGTAACAGAATGCTTGAAGAGAATCACTCAGTTATGAGTAAGCGAAACGGCGCACAGTGGGCTATAATCGAAAAAAGCTGGCCAAATATAAGAAAATGGTCGGGAAAATGGAAAAATTCGGTATATAAATCGGCGTCGCAAGTTGTCGCAGGATCTCTCTCTTCAGGAAGCTTCAAAGAACAACGTGGTATAAGTCAGCCCGTGTACATCAGTACTATTCTCCTCGCTTTAGGTGAAAATTTGCCGTAAAATATGGGTTCGCCATTTTGTTGTATAACTTATTCAAATATTCTACTATGATCATTCAAACCACGTTATATGAAGCACAACGAATATGTTTATAATACGGCATCGTTTTTTACCCGATGATTTTGCTCATTTGGGTTCAGTGTTGGCTCGAAGTTGAAGAAATTTGTGAAAAATAGAAGACCGACTTTTTTCGTAAAATTTCTTTTGGCGCCAGAGATCGGGCCTCTTCCGGCTGTGAGAAGCCGGAACTGTACAGCTTCGCACAGACACTTGGGGATGGCGACGTAGAGTTCTTTGTTAACTGTACGACCCCCAGGAACTAATTCATAGTGGATCGTACAGGTCACACCATGTTTTGTCACCTGTGATCAGTGTGTCCAGAAGGGTAGGGTCCACAGTGGCGATGTGGTCTCCAGACAACTGCATCCTCTCCTGCTTCGGCTAAAGTTCTTGTGGACCAAGTGCAGGCAGACGTGGTTCATCCGTTAATCGTAGAAAGCAATGTCAACGTTTTTCTAACCGGCTGTATAGACTGGATAAAGAATAACCACATTCTTTTGATAAAATACTCCTACATCACCCCTCAGCAAATCTCGAGGACCCTTCCAGCGAATCCATACCCGTCGATGCCTCACAGTAATTCCTAAATAAAACGGACGATGTCAGCACATTTATTTGCCATAAAGAATTACTCCTTCATTTCGATTAAAAGGCTGTCATTGCACAAACATTCAACATTTGGTTGAATAACCTCATCATCTGTTGTCCAGTCGACGCGTCATAGAGTAAACATTGATATAACGTTTACTTTCCCTTCCACTCAACAACTCTCATTAACTTTAGAGTATAAAGCCATTTTCGTTAGAAGAACTGTCTTATCTGACATTTCCTTGTCAGCAACTTTGGCCTCCGTTATAGTCTGAAATAAAATTCCATAGTAATTCTTCATTTAAACCTCTATGAAAACTCTCTATTTTTCTGTAGTAAATATTTTTCAACCTCTGTGATTCATGCTGATGACGTTCAATTATTTTGTACACTTTGCTCAACCCTTTCTAACAGGTGAGCGTCTCCAGAGAATTTCGTGGATGAAAAAAGCTATTCCAAATTCGTTGGGTAAGAGTTGATCGGTAAAAACTGAAAGACTCCCTGAAGTTTAAACTCTTTTGATTCATCCTTCCTTCGTAGAAAACGGTGAACGTTTGAGCCAAAGTTTGAAATTAGATTTCATCACATCCGGTTATTAGATATGAGCAAATAGAGCATTTACAGCTGTTGTAGTGTGGAAAGAGTAGAAAATATGGTGTTAGCATCCAACTCCTTTTATCGATTTCTTTGTTTACTCAATATACTTGTCTTTCCAACTCTATACATAACTGTGTCTGTTGAGAGACTTTCGATACAAGAAAAACTCGCCTAAACACGTTTTTTGGGGAAATAGTCGCCATCCCCGAATCGTCCTTTCCCCGAATATTGCGACGGAAGAAAGCGATGGCGTAATCCAATTACTCGTCTTCTCTAGACCACATCTTTCACCCGATATTTCCCAATCCATCTCCCTTTCGCATCTAGTATTTTATAGCTAAGTTTACCTGTAATCCCCCAGTTAAATAAAAACGACCACTCATTTTCCGGGTTCAATGAGGAACATACACCTTCGTTATCAATTTGTATCCACCATTCAAAACTACTATTTCATTTCTTATTTACCACGATTAATTCTGCTTCAACCCTTTGACAGTCTAGTTTTTTTGTAGAATTCTTTAAAAAAAGTCGTGTTTTTTATTTTACAACTTGAATATTTGTCACCTTTCGATAATAAATTACATGATAATTGACCAAAGTACATAATATTAATTTGGATCCTCTGAATCCAGATCCATTTTCACAGCTGTAAAGGGTAAATTAATTTTATCCAAAAATAAGGTTGCGTTTAGGAAAGAGAAATTAATTTCGTAACAAAATCAAAGTCGCTGGAAAAAGAGTTCACTGCTATGGTCGATAATACATTTAATATAATGGCAGGTGTCCTAACACCTCCTGCCACACGCCCCTGCAGTGGTTATTGTGAAACTATCTTCATTCACATCTCAAAGGGAGTTTATACGAACAAGGTGTCCTAACCCTCTACGTTGTAACAAATGCAGGTTGGGTAAGCGAATGTCAATTTTATAGCGCACGCGACTTCGTGTCATTCCCCAATTTGTGGTATTTCCCGTGGGATTTTCAATTCAATCGTAATGGAGACTCCGCCAATAGCCCATTTATCAGCACAGCTCACTTAAATATCATAAATTCAACTCTGTTCTTCTACGAAGTGAAAATATCGCCTAAAATAAAATATTTTTTTTCTGATCAAGACGTATGTACACGTATAGAAATTTGAGATTACTGATCATTGTGGGGATATACATAACAAATAATGGTAGAAGGGTTATGCATAAAATGTGTAAAAGTAGCAAAAATAAAACAACCTGACAATTTGTACCAAATGAAAGCATAATAGGGGCTAGAAAAAGGGCGTATGATCATTCCCTTATTTTATGGTATGGATGTACTAAAATATGGTAAATATTGCGAAGAGGTCCACCAGCCCTTATTTCTTTTACCCATTTAGCATGCTTATATTTTCACAATATTTAAACCACGTACGCAGTGAACCTTGCGCATTTCAGATATATTTTTACCTTGTAATTTTCTTTGAAACTGCGGTAATGGCATTGATTTTAAGTGGACTACTACCGATTTCTCTCCGCCATGATGGATTTGCCTCTAGTTCTATCATTTTCTCACCAGATACCCCAGCGATCGAGGAGTGGCGTCTCTTGCGATTTCAAAGAAATTTCTCGCGCGTAGGACAAACCAGGTAAATGCGTTTTCAGCGAATATTCGACATTCCCATACCCCTACAATCTTATGGGCGCGCGGAGTGAAACAGGGGTGCTAGGGTGGAACGGTACTAAGGCAGTATATTGCCGTTTTAAGTAACATCGGGAGCGTTTTTCGGTCATATCGGCTTTAGGAAACCGATTCCTCGGGAAAAATAGTGAAAAATCGGCATTTTTTAGACGGAAGGCTATTCTGGTAACATATAGGACGATAAAAAAATGGAAAAAACGTTGCGTAAATTCTATTATCTTTCACTTTTTCACTACATTTTAGTCGTTCTTTCTCCTGTTTATCACGATGGAACAGCGGTGCTCTATAGCTGCAAGAATTGTCAGTTAAACACATAGGATTTGAAATGTCAACAACGATGAAAAAATAACACCTCTCAGACAAATTTCGTTAAATTTAAACATCATTGACTTTCCGTTATGAATCACCCTCGATAACGGTTTGTAATAAATAATTACTTAGCTAGGTATTAGGGGTTGGGATGGATTTGGTTGAGTCGGGTTGGGTTGGCTTGCTTTGGTTTTTTAAGAACAAATGTCTTCTCTATTACATTCTCGCGTGTACCTGTTATTTTCGGTCTCCAACGCTTTTTTAAAACCGGCATGTGTAGGAAATGAAGCCTCCTCTGCCTAAATGTACGACGATTGAAAAATTGGGGAAACATTTCCTATCATTCTATTTTCTTATTCTCTTTCAGTACTTCTTGTCTCTTTTTTCTTGTTTATAGGTACGGAAAAGGGGTGTTTAAATTAAAGGGGTGGGGAAAATAAATCTTCATAAGGAGGAAACATAAACCCTCACACACAAATTTCGTAATACGCGATTTAGTTTCCTACAGACAACTATGTGAATAATTAAAACTAAATACGATCGTTTTGATTAATTATTACTTTCTCCTATGTTTTGCGCAAATATCTTTCTTCGCTAACGTTCGCTCGCTCAGTCGTCTTCCCGGTCGCACTCCAGATGCAGGATTACTGGGAAGGAGCGGGAGGATGTTTGAGTGCTCATAAAACTCCTTCCACTTATAAAAAAACCCTGAGCACAACGGGACATGACGTTCTCGGAGGTCTTCCTATCGCGGATGAGAAAATTTGTTATTTTCGATAATAGACTTAATAGATTAAGTGTATCCGAACCTTGTTCGAAATTACACAAATTCAAACTGGTTATGAAAGCGCCATTTATTAGGTAATAAATGAAGTAGTTGACTATATTAACTTACAAATTCAAAACAAGATTCTTGGCGAGGAAAGAATTCATAAATCAATCGATTCAATGTTTGATGCAAATGCCTTTGCATTGTTTGAGATTGAAAACAGGATCGTCAATTATTTCGTAATTTACATTCATCAAGATTATGTAATGGAACAAGAATGACCGTGAAACAGCTATAAAATAGTATAATTGAAGCAAAAATAATGTGAGGAGAAGATAAAGGAAAAACAGTATTTTGAAGATAGTCTTTTCGGGCTGCTAACTGGGTGGCTTCTCGGTGGAATACCGACGTTTCGGCCATCCTCAGGGTTGAGTGAAAAACAGTATTTATTCCGAGGATTCCGCTCACATCTGCCGAACTGCCGTTTCAATTCAAAAGACTCCATTCACATTATTAATTAGCGTTTAGAATCACTATAAATAAGGCACGAAGACAAACGTAAAGATATTGTGGAATTGATTAATTTAAAAGAATCATGCCTTTCTCCATTTAGATGTACGTAGCTTGCTCTAGAGTGGGAAAACCAAAGAATTTATATATTCGGTTTCGGCTAGTTTGTATTGGAAGTGAATGCGATTCTTTGATATAATGTGAATTTTTTTCTAAATTTCAAAACAAAAAAGTAAATGATGGTTTTAATAACCGCTATGCATTTAGTGACAAAAGATACCGTTTGCGATCTAATTTTCACTCAATATTAACTTTTATTTCGGAAAAAATTATTACAAATTGACTTCAACGCTTTCTCCCACAAAACAGCTAAATTCTTCATTGCGTACCACTTTCCACTCGACTCTTTCTGTTGAGTCCACAATGAGTCGATTTCATCGATAAATTCTTTGGGGGATAAACAGTATGAACGACTGCTGTAAACTTTATTCAGAAATTATTCGACGAGGAATTCCGATGCTTAACATTAATAGCATTTTCAAATTATCTCAAATAACTCGCTATCGAAAAATTAAAATTTAAAAGAACAATGAAATTTCAGTCAATTAAGAGCAATATTATTATTAATATTAGACCTGTCACACGCACACTTCTTACTTATCCAAAGAAAGCAAATTAATATGGAAAAATGCATTATATGGGAATGGGATTACACAAGAAAGCACTAGACTTAAGCCGAACCAATGATATTGGCTTACATTAGTTATTTTGATGGAAACGAATTTATTGGAGAAGCATGCACCTATTCCATAGGGAAATATTTTTGCTATCCGATGCGTACCACATTTTTATCTCTAACAGTACATGAATAGTTATGCCTGAGAAAATATATTTATCGCATATCAATGAAAGTTAATTAATTATAAAGAATATTGAAATTTTATTTTATAGAGCCTCCATTCACCAGGAAAACCGTAATCTTACCTTAAGTAATATGACTAACATTCCGACGCTCAATCACACATCTGATTTACTAAAAAATTCTCGTCGCGTTCCACGGAACAGTTCAGTACCTCATCGAATATTCTTAAATGGAGTTTATATGTGGGCTGTAGAGGCAGGGAAGATTACATAGAACAAAAAACGACGAAAATGAATTTAAGTGACTTTAAGTATCAATAATGTTCTGTTACGCTATAAATTCGGCCCGAAAGATTTCGACGAAACATTTCAAAGAAAAAGTAGAAAACGATTGGTAAAACGTTTTTGTGTGTGATAAACGAAATTGCTTAATATTTCTTAGTTTTAATTTTCATGTCCCTGTTTGATTTGTTGATGGATGCGGAACTTTCTGATGTCAGTGGTTCATGAAGAGAAAATAGCGAACTATTAAAGTTTCTTCAGCAATTTTGAAAATGATAATTCAATTGATGAAGAATGGGTACTTGAATAAAATTAAATCATTAAAGTCTGTAGAAGGAGTTTCTTAAGTATGGCTGATAATCTTAGATAAGAAGAAACAGGAGTAGAGATGGTTTGGAGCAAAGTTAACTTAGTTTATTTAGTTAGAACTATAGAGATATGGCGCCACCGAATCAATTATGAAATTAAAATGAACGGAGAGAGTTACTAATTATATAGTAAAAGAAGCAAAAAGAGAAGATTTTTTTGCAGACGAAAGAGAGAATTAACCGGTATCGCACTGATCAGAGGATCGGAAAGAGTGACAAAACATCTTGGATTGTAAACCATTCTTGATAGTGGATGGGTATTATATTACTATATACTAGTAAACGCCCCCGTCAAGCATGACGGGACTTAATTTAGTTTAAAAATATATCTATTATCGTATATATCTGGTTCTCCGAAGCAGAAAAAATTCTGTCGTAAGATCATAATAACTCAATATATTTCTTATCATATAAATTATTTATAAGATTTATCCTACTGTTTTGGAGTCATGAAAGCCTACTTTACGTAAAGTTATTATAAAAATTGTAAGAACTGATTATCCCCGTCCATTTGTATGGAATAACTCATGAAATCAATGTTCAATAATTGCCTTAGTCGTCTCGGGATGGGTTCTTTATTTCCGAAAAACTTTACGAATTTTCCGTCTATTTTATCAAAGTTCATGAATGAATGAACTTATATGAATGATTCGCGAATAAAATAAGATTCTATGATTATTTTCCTTTCTTGTGACACTTGTCTCAATTTTGTAGGACCATTGTTTCTAATTTAATTTTGTAAAAGAAACGACCTCTGCAATTCAAGAAAACGTAATTTACGTTCATCTCTTATGGAAACGTATTATGGGCTCCTGGGTTCGAACCCGTGCTTTTGTAGACATCAGAATAGTTTGCCTGAGGGTTTCAGCATAGTAGATATACAAAACAGATTGTTTCAGATCTCTAAGTCAAGACGTTTCTGAGATAAACGGACGGACAGACGGACTGACGGACGAAAGAACGGACAGAGAGACGATTGCTTTATATATATATATATATATATATATATGAATATGGTGCGCATTCTTATCGAATATCCTTCATTTTTCGCGCAACGAGTTGGAGATATGAATTAGAAATGAAGGTTGCTTTACACGTTGTGTCTTCTATTTCGATAATAGTAGTCCAAACTGCCTTTAGAACGTTTCTCGGTTCTATTTGTCTCCCTCGAGAGATATTTCCTATATCTCTATATCTTCTATTCAAATTCTTGTCTTCCTTTTACCATTAGTCGCTTTTTATCATTTCCTATTAACTCTTTTACTTTTGACTTTGAGAAAATAACGTGAATGTGCATTTTCTTTTAAACCTACAGCACACTAATACTTGAAAATCAGTCTCATTTTAAGCAATTTTGCGTTTTCATGAATTTAAGAGACGCTCACTTTCCATCAGAATTAATCACTCAGATAAAATGTTTAGCCCTTCGTGCCATTGCATTCCTATCGCCAAATATAGAGGATCTCAAGATAATAATACCACATCCAGTGATATCGAGATATTACCCAGAAAACTAATGAATGTGTCATATTTACAGTGGAAAAAGTAATCGAAAGTGAGGAAACATATCGTATTAACATATGCGATGAAGTTAAACAAAAAACGAGGGTTGAGCAATCAACGGTGCTTAAATTTAAAAATACCTGCGTCAAAAGTTACTCATTCTTTTTTTCTTGTCATTCAAAGGAAAATTATCATTTTAAGTTTTAATAAGCATTATTTAAGCGTGGTAAAACGACATTTCGAAAATCTCTGAGAGACTCACTAAGTTAACACACCTCAATGTCATAGCAATTTAGATTATGAACAGGAAAGGATGTGGTTGTGTGAAATTGGCAGCAATCCAGAAAACTGTGCTTAAACTCCGGCTAATTACGACAGCCTCATGATAATTGGAAATATGGTAAAAAGTTATCCCAAAGGAATCATCAGTGCCACTCAAATTTCACTTAACGAATGCCAGAATATATCAAAGCCATAGATGTTTTGACAACATACTTATTTAGTTATATAAGTACAGCATAGAGGCAAATAGGTAGTGAGAGCCAATTTCCTTAGTAAATCGTAAAATTCATCAAGTACCTCCTCTAGATCTGTGTTTACAGATGACTTTGGACATACGGGAGAAAATGCGGAAAAAGTTTTTTTCCAGAGCGAGGGGTAAATCTGTATTCGGCAGCTAAGGTTAGTATAAGCCAGATCGTTTCGTAAGACATGCCCAATAGTCCCTCATATGTTATTTTTTCTCCTTTTCCAAAATGCTTTTTACTTGAACTATGCTCCCTCGTTTTCCTTTCGGTGATTTAACACAATTTCAAAACTAATTAAAAAGTGATTATTTAAACACGGTTATACTACAAAACGGAAAGTTCACTAAATGTCTAC
>KZ309046.1:81639-104382 GCA_000376725.2 Ladona fulva
GCCGACGACATTTAAACGAAATACTGCCGTCATCCGTGGTTAAACAAAGAGATAACTCACCATAGCAGTATTCCACATATTATGCTATCTGTCAGATTGTCAAAATTAATATAACATAGTTTTTAGGTTAAGTTTAGTTGTGAGACGCGCTCAGTTGTCGCAGGCGCTCAGTTGTCACGCGCTCAGTTGCCCGGCCACGATGTAGAGTTATCTCTTATGGAACGAGATTTGGCTAGCGAATGCGTTTAGGTTAGCATAATTCTAAAATTTCTGATGAAAGGATCGGATAGATGTTATATAAGCGTAAAAGCGAAATAATACACAAATTAAAGTCTACTGTCACACAAAGTAATGCGTGAACACTGTTCCATGTCATATTTTGCAGAACGAAAGAACGCCTTACAACAGCGTGGTAAAGGTAAACTCGGAAATAGTCTTTCTTCGGGGAAATGCAAGAAAATAATTTTTATATATTCTACTTTAAAAAATATGGATAAATAAAGTTCACCATTCCAAGTATCATTTATATACACATTATAAATGATTTATTTAATCAAAAATGTAATGTTTTGCTGCATTTGGCAACATCGGGCCTTGCTCCTTACGGGGGAATGTATTGGAAATGTAACTCCATAAGAACGCATACTCTCAACTTTATGTGGAATCATCTTTAGTCATCGTCATGGTGTACACACCACCCGATGTAGAGAGCAACTCCGACGGTTAGACATCAACAACAGACAAAAATACCTGCTCTGTTTCTTTTTGTTCTTTCTATTTAAAAATGGGGAACCATGGTATCTCCTCGACGTATTTTCATCTCCTATTACACTATATCTATGCAAACAAGAAGTTTCCCCTNACTCCATTTTGAATGCTTCCTACAGCTATGCCATCTGCAGGAGAAAACTGAAAATGTGCATACGTGCAGGATACCTCAAACGAATTAGAGCCTACAAAGTCGAATTACTGGCATTGGTTTTGGCTGAAAAAAAATGTGGGGCATTACTTTTTGACCACTTTCGGAACGTAGGAGAGAAACCACAAAACGGTAAATCACGACCACCAATCTCCTATATAAAGCCCTCGCCGCCATGGCCTTCCTTCGAAGTGATCTTTTTCCGGCCAAACTGAAATTTTTTTTCAAAAATATTAATTAAATTACTGGTTTTCAAAATAAAGACAGTTTTTTCAACTTCGATGCCTCTCCGTAAAATTCTTGATTAAAGATCGATCATGATAATCGTTGAAAATTGAGAATAGTAATTTTCTATACCAGAGAATTTATTTCTTCTTTACCTTTAAGATATACTTTACTAGGAAGCAACTAGTAACGACAATAATTTTTCCACTTTTTGACAACTGTTATGTGGTTTTCGGGGAATTGTCCAATGCATTGAGTGACAAGCTTTCTATGGCTACAGAACTCTAGTATACATTTCATTTCTACAGTGTATTCCACATTTAGTTGACAGTATTGCGCTTATGGCGAGCGTTGTTCCCAAACTTACCCTTCGCCTGGTTACCGCGCCAAATTTGAATTTTGCCTTGGGTTTTAGAATATGTATGTCGGAAACCTCCCAAAGTTGTTTTTTAGAAAAATTAAGGATTTTTGCACACTTCTAAATATTTTGTAGAAGAATTTAATGCACTTTCCTTCTCACTCCCGATCTTACGAAATCATCGTAAATCCTACATCTCGCATTTTTATACGGCAGCATAACTTCCTAAGTTTTCGATGGTGTCACCTCGAGATGCTTCTTTCCTTACCGCATAAATTGTCGGCTGAGAGCATACAGTGGCTTTCGCGGCCTCTTTAAATGCCTTGGGAACACCGAGAGACGTTAGGTTAAAAACAAATCACTTGGGAATAAAGTGTGCAGCAGACGTATCACAACGGCACACCACTTCTACACTCAGACAAATCCAAAGACAAACTAAATAATAACTGTCATTACTTTCCCAGAATCAAGGTTTGCCCATTTATGACTTACCTACCGTAGCAGTTGCAGCCTGAGCGCAGCTTGTTTGTTAACCGTAATTAAGAAGTACGTACCATTCATTCAATAGCAGGATTCTTTTCTCAGCATTAAATAGAAAGTTTCAGGTTTTCCGTTTTTCGATGTTTAATTTTGAGAAACTCATTTGCAGAAGCCGAACTTAAACTTTGCTGTAATTATCGGGATATAAAAGGACGTTTCTTTTGGCGGAGGACTTCAGTTAAGGTCGAGTAACAAAAATATTGCGATATTTCTAAAAAAGAACATTCGATTAGCCTATTTCATTAATAATAAGCACTTGTGTTTCAGATATCTTGGGATTGTGCGCTCACCTCTCAGTACTCACCAGTAATTCATTATATTCCCACTTTCATCTTACATATCAAATATTTGCTTTTTATAGGAAAGTCATCGATCTCACTAAAGAAAGAAATTTTACGGTGTATTTCCAATTCCTATAAGCTAGAAGTAAAGCTGTCAATATTGGACAATTATGTACTGAGTATTATGTATAAAATGTATAAAATGTATTGAGCAATTAAACTCAATATGGGAAGGCGTTACCTCGTGGAAGGCATTACAATGAAATACAGACCGTTTCGTACACTTCCACAGCAATTTTATTTATGGCAACATGTTTCGCTAGTGTCCTAGCATCATCAGGTCTGATGATGCTAAACATGTTGCCATAAATAAAATTGCTGTGGAAGTGTACGAAACGGTCTTCATTTCATTATTGAGCAATTCATTGAAATCGTAGACAAATTTTTAAAGATTGTTCATGTAATCGACGTATATATTTCCAATGATTCCTTCAATCCTTTCAACAATTCCTTCAATATTAATAATTGAAAGAATTTTATTTGCTGTTCAAAATTTATAATCGTTTAAAAGAATTTTTTTGAGTTTTCCGAGTTTAACAAAAATTCCTGCAATTTGTGCAATTAATACCTCACAAACAAAAATAGTTTCTGGAATGGCAAGAAAGGGATTCTTCAATGCATAAAAATTTTCAAAACTTAAAAAAAGTGCGAGGTAATTTCTTACGATTTTCCGTGAACGAGTTCATCCTTCCTTCACACTGACCACAGCAACGCATGGCTCACTCACTCACAATCTGGTAAATTTAAAAATTCACAAATGCCATTGTTATTGAGATATAGTTCTAATTCCTTCACCAAAAATATTTTTGTACTTGTCTTCGAATTTGATGCGTAGCATATGTAGAGGTGGTTCCGCGACAACTGAGCGCGTGACAACTGAGCGCCTGCGACAACTGAGCGCGTGACAACTGAGCGCCTGCGACAACTGAGCGCGTGACAACTGAGCGCCTGACAACTGAGCGCGTCTCACAACTAAACTTAACCTAAAAACTATGTTATATTAATTTTGACAATCTGACACATAGTATAATATGTGGAATACTGCTATGGTGAGTTATCTCTTTGTTTAACCACGGATGACGGCAGTATTTCGTTTAAATGTCGTCGGCAGTATTTATGTCAACTCTTCGATGTATGTGATATAAATTCTTTTTACATCAACTTAAAGACCTTTAAATCACACCTTATACAATTTTAACATTCTACATTGTATATTAACGTTATTTATGTTAAACAACATGTGTATTAATAAAGATCTAGACCAATACAGCAATGCGACAACTGAGCGCGTCTCACTACTTCACTTGATGTAAAACTATATTATATTAATTTCTGACAATCTTATTGTTAAATATTGTTATAGTTATACGCTTCCTTGATTAAGAGATGTAACCATAATATTATTTTTTAATAATCTGTTAAATTTCGTCAGCAGCATTTCCTTTAATTTTTGTCGGCAGTATTTCCTTTTACCCTCGAATATATGTTGCATATTTTCTATTTTTCTTGTATTTAAAGACCTTTAATCACTTATTTCAAGATTCTAGTTTTATATAAACGCTATATAATGTATTAATTTACATTAACACTATGTAATTAATTTATCACTTAAGTTCATTATTTTCAGCAATGTTTGAATCGGGAAAAATAATTAATGAATGAATAATATTGAAGTACAAACATTCAGCCTAGAAAAGAAGTACCAAGTAGCTTCAGGCAACAATTAGTATTCAATTGCTATTGCAGAATTTTGCTTCGATTACAGAAACTTTCTCTGAGATATATAAAATTTGATATTAAGCACCCTATTTATAAGCGCGGATTATCGGGTACTTTCTTCGTTCTACCTGTGACTAAGGACGAAAGTTTTGGATCGGAGGACGAAATTACATGCTTGGAAGCTAGATGAATGGTGCTAAAAGTGATGCAACTTCTTCGTCGGCAGTAAACTGAAGTATTCATAATGAAAATGTCTGACAGTAGGTCCTCAAACTCAGGTGAACGATTTTATTTCATTTCATTCTTATATAACATTTTTTATTGCAATGATTTATTTCTATAAGAGGGAAAATTATTAACATTTTAAAACAGATTTAAAGTAAAAACTTTATTTGGAAATCCAACAGAACATAGCGAACGGTTGGTTCGAGCATTGGGCACGAAGACACGAAGATTTAATTTTTCTCACTCAGGAATTAGTTGCATATATTCATATTACGTTTGAAACTAAAGGCTAATTAAGAGCAATCGGTATAAGCTTCACGGAAATTTCAATTATGAAGTACTTATCTGTTAATCATTAGTACCAGAAAGTGATGATGCAAGCAAGAAATTCCAACACTAAATAAATTGAGAGTATTGTGAAGTATGTATTGAGTATTATAAATTGGGAAAATTCTTAATTACGTTCAGAAAACTATGAGTATAATGATTTACCGTTTGCTTTAAGTAACAGTAACACAATATTATGGCAATATTCGTCTTCCCTTAACTATAAAAAGTATCATACCCTGAAAATATAAAGTTATGAGAAATACTTTGATTAACGTTAACGAATATAGGAAGAGTCAGCAGTCCGGGTCAAGATCCAAAATCGTAATTCAAGTAATTTGAATTCACGAAATAGAGGTAAGGAGCCAACTGAACGATACGCACACGATGAATACCGTAATGAACGGATTTCGTTTACCGTCATCATCTTGGTCTTCCAACGCTTCTTTTACCTAATAGCTTCTATTCCATACTTCTCTTTGGAAATCTTTGTCTAGCATTCGTTATCCATGTTTTTCCCTTAAAGCTTCGTACTCTCAGTACTAGAATAGGATAGAATAGTTTATTGATACATAACATTTGCAACATTAACAGTACAAAGGAAGGAACCGCTTGCAGGTTGGTATCTCGTCTGTTATGCGCTAAACATTTTTACATTTTTTTTAATTTACAAAACATTTTATAAAAAATACTTCACATTAATAAAACATTTTTTACAAAAAAATCACATTTACCAAACTTTTTTTTTCCTTTTTAGAAAATTTATCATATTACATATTACATATCATTAGGATCTTCAAAAAATTCTCTTAGAGAATAGTAACATTTTTTGTCAAAAACCTTTTAATTTTTTTAAGAATTATTGTCTACATTATCTGTAGACAGATTTTGTCTCACAACATTACTTAATTTGATTGAATATCCTTCTACCAATCTACTGAGGGCTATTTTCAAATAATTTTAATTTGTGTATGGGATATTGCAGCATATTTCTTCCCCTTGTCTCATACGTGTGGTGTGATTGAGCGGTTTTCAGCTTATCAAGATTAGCACTGACATAACACAGGAGTTCATACAAGTATGTGCATGGATACGTTAGTATGGCGTTGCTTTTGAAGGCTTGCTTGCAAGACTCTCTATACCCCAAATTTTACACAATGCGTATTACTTTCTTTTATTTTTTAAATATTGCCTCCCAACCTGGGGAATTTCCCAAGAGAATTATGCCATACTTCGAAACAGAGTGGAAATAGGCATGATACACCGTTAACTTTTTTGACAGACTGGTAACTGCAGATATAACTATCTATCTGCCGAGTCTAAACCTGATTATAGTTTTTTTTAATGTAGGCGCCCGGCAATCAATGCAATACTGGTTATGATGTAATAGGAAAAACTATCGCGGAAAATATATCACATATAATGATAACTATGAGTTTGTTGTAAGATGTCCGTAAATTAAATCAAATAGTATTTGTTAGACAATATGTATCGCTGTGTATATAATCTAAGTAAATATTTAGTATGTATTATATGGAAAACATTATATTAATTCCAGCAAATTTTTCCGTGCTTCGTCCTTAAAAGTCTATTGTGCCTTTTGTCCATTATTTGTTTATTTTTAGTGTATTGAAGGTAAATGGGCAAGTCTGTGCTAAAAAGCTGTGATTAGAGCCTAATAAAAGGATTCGCAGAAGAAAACAGGTAATGTTCTAGATGGAATACCAGCATTTCCGAAGGAAAAGTGCATCCTAGAATTCCTTCGAACAATTGGAAGAATTACAATCTCTTTCATCCTTTAGTACCCTCACCATCAATGACCATCTCTTCATCTCCGCTTTCCTGATCCTCTCCGCGACGGTCCAAGTCCTGTCACCTCTTCCCACACCCTACCCCACTACTAGAACTCACCTACTAACACTTTCCTTTCTCCCGTGTTTTCTTGTATACATATACTCTGTTACGAAATTGTATTTTCACTCTTTTTAAATGCACATATTAGGTAAAGGTAACAACAACAGGAGAAAAATATGAATTCACGAATAAATATTTAATAGTAAACAGAAATACTGCCAATGAAGTTTAATGTTGTAAATTTTAATCAGTAGTTAAAGAAATATGTATATAAAATAACAGTATATAAAAAATTGTAATAGTGATAAGGAAAGACTGCCGTGCAGTAGCTTTATTGCTGATACGGTTGTCAGGAATAGGTTTCGCATAATGGAGTTATGAAAGAGATATAATAAAAGGGTTTTAAATTTTATTTTAAGGTCTTACAATTCAAAAAAGAAAAAACTCATGTAATACTTATTTAAACAGTGTTATAAATTAGAAAAAAGGATTGCGATATTTTTCAATACTCGTTCGCAAACCCACCATTGGCAAATAAAGGACTAGGTAGGCAAAAGGAGACCAATACTAATTTTTTCAGACTTCTAAATAGCGTTACAATTAACTTAAAATCATAGCATTTCTATGTTATTATATATAATTAGAGTTTCTTAATCAGTGCTCGCTAAAAACGAGACGCACTCAATGTTTCGAATGAAAAGCTTAAAATATAAGTCGAAAATCAATTACATAGTGTTAATATAACATAATAGATTATGTAGCGTTTATATAAAACTAAAAAGTTGAAATTTTGGGTTAAAGGTCTTTAAATTCAAGAAAATAGATATTATTATATAAATAGAAATTAATTAACATATATATTTGAGGGTCAAAGGAATTGCTGCTGACGAAATTTAACAGATTATTAAAAAATAATATTATGGTTACATCTCTTAATCAAGGAAGCGTATAACTATAACAATATTTAACAATAAGATTGTCAGAAATTAATATAATATAGTTTTACATCAAGTGAAGTAGTGAGACGCGCTCAGTTGTCGCATTGCTGTATTGGTCTAGATCTTTATTAATACACATGTTGTTTAACATAAATAACGTTAATATACAATATAGAATGTTAAAATTGTATAAGGTGTGATTTAAGGGTCTTTAAGTTGATGTAAAAAGAATTTATATCACATACATCGAAGAGTTGACATAAATACTGCCGACGACATTTAAACGAAATACTGCCGTCATCCGTGGTTAAACAAAGAGATAACTCACCATAGCAGTATTCCACATATTATACTATGTGTCAGATTGTCAAAATTAATATAACATAGTTTTTAGGTTAAGTTTAGTTGTGAGACGCGCTCAGTTGTCGCAGGCGCTCAGTTGTCACGCGCTCAGTTGCCCGGCCACGATGTAGAGTTATCTCTTATGGAACGAGATTTGGCTAGCGAATGCGTTTAGGTTAGCATAATTCTAAAATTTCTGATGAAAGGATCGGATAGATGTTATATAAGCGTAAAAGCGAAATAATACACAAATTAAAGTCTACTGTCACACAAAGTAATGCGTGAACACTGTTCCATGTCATATTTTGCAGAACGAAAGAACGCCTTACAACAGCGTGGTAAAGGTAAACTCGGAAATAGTCTTTCTTCGGGGAAATGCAAGAAAATAATTTTTATATATTCTACTTTAAAAAATATGGATAAATAAAGTTCACCATTCCAAGTATCATTTATATACACATTATAAATGATTTATTTAATCAAAAATGTAATGTTTTGCTGCATTTGGCAACATCGGGCCTTGCTCCTTACGGGGGAATGTATTGGAAATGTAACTCCATAAGAACGCATACTCTCAACTTTATGTGGAATCATCTTTAGTCATCGTCATGGTGTACACACCACCCGATGTAGAGAGCAACTCCGACGGTTAGACATCAACAACAGACAAAAATACCTGCTCTGTTTCTTTTTGTTCTTTCTATTTAAAAATGGGGAACCATGGTATCTCCTCGACGTATTTTCATCTCCTATTACACTATATCTATGCAAACAAGAAGTTTCCCCTCCTATATATACCTTTCAGCCCATAAAAACAAAAACTTTCCATAAATCTTTTGTAGTCTACTTCACAATTTCTTGGGATTCTCCACCAGACCAACTGGAAACCAGTACGAACATATGTAGAAAGCTTTAAGGTGAAGCTGGAAAATTACTTACTTTTCGATTTCAGACTCTTGTATTCATCTGTCTCTCCTGTGTCTAATTTGATTACTTGTGTTTAAATCAGTATTAACTTTCTCTTTTTGTATTCTCTTTATATTTTTCCTTGTTTTGTTTTCTGTCGTTTGTTTTTGTTATTCGGTTACAAAATGTATTTTTGTTTTTTGCTCTTGGGTGTTTTTGCACTCTAATAAATATTATTGATCTACTAGAACGTTTGTATGACGTACAGAATATATTAAATTCAGGATGCTCTCTCAGTAAAAACTGGACTTCCGATCAAACTGCATTGAACTAACATATTACTAAGACTTCATGAGCTCCCTTAAGTCAATCGATAATATTCGTGCTTTGTTCACTAAACCGCCTCCTTCTGCTGCAACGGTTGTCCCAAAAGATAAGAGCAGAAAGGAGGTCACCAGAGTTCGAACTAGAGCCCTTGGAATTCATAAATGGCCCCAAAATAATTTGAAGTAACTCAACCCAAAGCCCCCAATTCGGGAATAGATTTGTAAATTGACGAAAAACAGAAAAATGAACGAAAAACGGGCGAATACAGTCTGGGCGGCCCTCTGCGGATCAAAATAGAATTGCAATGCGTTGCTCATAAACATCGTAAGAATAACAAATGAAAGACATACATATTTATGATCGTCCCACTTAGCGCCCGACAGTTCCGGTACTCAATCCCATGCAAATGAACCAACACTCTCCGCCCATTATTAACAAATGCCAAACGAAAGTTGCCAAAGGACATGGTTTGCGAACGTCCAGCAGAAGGGAGAAGAAATGAAGGCGGCCCATTTGAGAACTCCTCCGTGGCCGTGGTGAGCGGTTTCCGTTGCTGGGAGCAGAAAAAGTGTGAAAGAGAGGTCGCGTGGAGACGGTTATTTTACGGTGAATGACACGTTACGCCTTCTTCAAACAAATGCCTCTTGAATGAAGATTGTTCTGCCAATCGCAAAGGCCCAGCTTGAAAAATGGTACGCCTCCGTAGAAATGTGTCAGAGGTCATTACAAAGTTCAAGATGGAACTGATATTGAGGATGGCGATAGCAAAACTTACAAAGGTATTGTAGACTTAAATCCACATGGATGTGAGATAAAAAAATAATGTATCCAGGAATGAACGGGCGCAAGTGTGAGCAAAGAAGACTCAAAGAGATTAACGACTTGTATAACGATTTTGCCATTCGGAATGACTCCAATTCACTGGATAAAATTAAAGATGCCATTTGGGCTTTATAAAACGAACTTACTTTAACGTACAAGAACTCTCAGCGTCACTTCTGCCTTCTTAAGGAGGTGTAGTGGGGGCAGAAAACTTCATTCAAAAACGAAATATAAGAAAATGATCACCAATTAGAGCTTCCTCAATATGTTATAGAACCCAACCAAAGACAACACAGCCGGTAGATGAGAGCATTGTATAGTATAGTTTTCTATAATAACTTACGTATCTTCTAAAATTATGAACAATATGGACGTAGTCAATTCTAATATTGCCTTGAGTTTGGAGAACCGAATGACACGAAGTGATGTGTCATTCAAAAGAATTGGAATTAAGATTCAATGGATCGGCTTATTATCAATCGATTCCATTCTTATGTATCTGTATGGTCGATTATGTAACATTTTATCCAGTATTTATTTATAATATATAATCATGCATTTCTACGGAAAGTATACGGAATGTATACGTAGAATGTATTTTTATAATTAGACATTAATAGTATTTAATTAGACATGAATACAGGCAAGAAAAACCTATTCCATAAGAACAAAACACTACGGATTCAAGTCGGAAGGTTTAAAATGAGAAGAAACCGCAGAAAAATGAGACGAAACTCCACCTCAACGAAAATTCGTTATTAAAAGAGGGCACCAAGTTATATAAGATAAACATTTCATTAAAGTTACTTAAGTTTAATTAAAAATAAATTATTTTCGCTTGAATGAATAAATGAATGACGCTTGAATTTTGCTACAGTATCGATATTTTCCCGTGACATTGATTCCTCAGCAGCAAAATTCCTTTTCTTCAAAAATCGTCCACGAAAATATGTCACTGTTTAGTTACAGCTTGCTTTGATTGCCAATTAATATCGATAATGCGATAGAAAGATAACTTAATAGCAATGGAGCAGTGCATCAGAAAACATTAATTCATATCTCCAAAATTGATGTGACAATCGAGGCTTTGAGGGTTGTCCATCTGCAATTCTTCTCTTAGCTCACATCAACGTCCATATTATCTCAAGTTTTCTTCGGCTGATTTAGTGAGAACATTGGCAACTCGCCCGGTGAATATAATTAATGGTGAGATATTAAATGGCTATTCCTTCTCTTGCCTCTTTCTTATCCCCGAGGAAACAAAAGCAATTATTATTATTATTTTAAATTATGTTAAATTTGCATAATTATTATCTGTATTCAATATATTTCACGCAAGTATCTGTAGCATTTTCATTCTTAGATTGAAAATTTTCTACGGTCGGTAGGATCGGTTGGTATCAAATTATCAATAAATGATTTTCCATGAGAATCGAGCAAAATGAACTTTTCCTTTACAACATAACTGTCTCTTTTCAAAGTAGGCGCTAAATTGTAGAGAAAATATCTTCGAGAAATCAATGTGAACAGTCGTCGATCGCGCAGTCAGATCGAAATATATTTAACTGCTTACCTTTGCACTACTTCGCTCTTTAATTTCGGAATTGATCTCTGCGAAGGTAATAGCCGAAGAAAATTGACTAGCAGCTTAATATCATCGGCATAATCCATTCGCCATATGACCGCCTTTCTTCCGTTGGATTAACTCCAGTTCGCTGCACTAATATCCCGTCCTCGCTGCTCCACTCTCTCCTTATTGCTCCGAATTCTCTCATATCCATCTTCTCCTTCCTGACATTGCCTTCCCAATATTCTCTTCTTCCTCTAACCCTTACTCACCCCTGACCCTTATCTTTCCTGACAAGGGTTTATCAATAATTGTTCGTTCCTTATCCCTTGTTCTTCCCAGCCTTTTCGTTGTTATATTCTGCCCTTCTCTTTCCTAAATGACACACATTTCCACTTCTCCACACTCCTCATCTTTACTGGGCTCCTGGATAGCCAAGTGGGCAACGCGTTCGACTTCGATGAAAGCGGTCCCGGGTTCGAGCTAATTTAGAGTTAGTGCAGCAAAAGTATAGAGATATGCGAAAGATAGTTAAGGAAGAAGCTAATAAAGAAATTCAGGAATATAGTTTTTAATATTGTTAATATTATAGCCATCAGTACTGTCATTATTGTAACACATTCTTGATACAAATTACATTAAGCACTTTCACTTAATGTGGAACTGCTATTGGACCAGGTGATCAAATACTACAACTAACCACTGAACTACCGCGTCTCTCCCACACTGTTAAGGGAATACTTGGTGAGAAAGGCCTCCACACTTAGAGCCGCCAGAGGTCATCACTGAGGCAGCCAACTCACAAAGCAGGTCTTATAAGGAAGAAGTGCAGCTGAATCTCAAGGAATAACAAGTGTGAAAAATAAAAATTATTCCTTGGGATTCAGTGGTACGACTTCATCGTGCAAAGTATTTCCACCTTTCCTTACTCGTTGTGATTTCCTTTGGGGGGTTATCTTCATAAGACCTGCTTTGTGAGTTGGCTGCCTCAGTGATGGCCTCTGGCAGCACTAAGCGCCTTTCTCACAAAAGCATTCCCTTAACATTGTGGAATAGACGCGGCATCGTAGTTCAGTGGTTAGAATACCTGCCCGGGAAGTGGGAGATCCGGGTCCCGGTCATGTCGTTATATTTCACACCTATTTTTCCTTGAAATACTGCGAATCATCTTTGATGATTCAATTCAGCAAATATGGATGAGATTAAAATTAACTATCAAAATACTGAATTAAAGGTAAAAATTATTCTATAAATATTTTGTTTGCCATCCAGACCTAAATTAACCTACCCTTTCCACTAAATAACTACTAATAGGTTTCGCAGGTTTTTAACTCTACCCATCTTGTGGGTGTAGGAAGAGTCCTCGGGTCTCCAGCTGGGTAGCATATCTCCATGCCGTCGCCCGCGTAGTCTGCAGCCATCTTCAGGATAGTGATGTCTGTCAGGGTTACGTGAATATGCGAAAGTGTGAATGTGCACGCGTGTGATGAAACACGTGTTTGTTCGCAGCGCGGACACGCTCGGCTCGTGTGAACGACGCCTTGCAATTTAGAAGAGACTTTTTAGTCTCGATATCGCCCCCATATAGCCGTTATATTATTATTAACTATTACTATTATTAAGTATGTATTATTATGATTAACACAAAGTAGTGTTAATAAGTTGAGAGACTTAGTAATTTTCCACTGATTTTTCATTTGAACGACCGGTTTCGTAAGGAGTTCTGAAGATGTAAGAACTCCTTACGAAACCGGTCGTTCAAATGAAAAATCAGTGGAAAATCACTAAGTCTCTCAACTTATTATTATGGCTTTCCACAAAGTTACGCCTGATCATATTGATTTTATTAACAAAGTAGTGTGTTGCAAGATTTTCCATCAATGCCTTTTCAAATGCATTCAAAGACATTTCGGATGTTCTAGATAGGTTGCAGTTACGGAAATAGAAACAACGGATAGGCGTATTAATAAAGTCTTCTACAATATCAAATGACCATTTTTCGGAGCAAACTTATTTGGGAGCCGAAGTCATGATCGCTAACAGCCTGGACGGGACCACGTTAATGGGGTCGCTGAAATTATTTGAGGAGAAAAGGTCGTGTTTCGGTAACCCTCATTATTATCTTGAGAGAACGTAAGATATGCTAACAATGCGAGACCATTGTGCTCGTATACCATATTGCTCACAGAGCTTTCGAGAAATTTCCATTAATTCACAGCGTTATTTAGTCATAGAATAGTAATACTTAAAAGAGTACGAGAGGGTTACGCTTCTCTCTCATGGTGGTGTCTTCTACGATATTTTACTATTGTATGTAACCAAGGGAAGTTAAGCAAACAATTCTTCCGCCTGAGGTCGGTTCTCGCTACCAAATCTTGACGAATGGAATCTTTCATATACTTGCGTCTCATTCTTTTTCGTGGCTGTAATAATATGAATACTACTGAGGTATGATGTAAGCCTCATTGCGCCTCCTAAGTAGTTTGTGGTGGACCACACATTGTGTTACTCACAGATTATACTATATAATCTCGTATAATGGTATTAATAATTGACGAACGGAAGAAATTACAAGCGCTGATTCCTTAATTAAAGAGCGTATTGACGAGGGGTTTTCTTCACGAAGAACCACAAATACCGAACATCTGATTTCAGTAAATAATACTTTTATTTCTGAGTTCACATTCAATTCCGTTACTTTGTCCATTCTATCCCGTTCTATATTTCTTCAAGAGATTACAAATAAGAAACTTCCTTTTACTTATCATTTACAGTATTATTTATTCTGCCTATGAGTCACAGCACTTGAGATTAACGGTGTGACTAATTTATACAAGGATGAGACTTCTATATTGATTTTTCTGCATTTACAGTAAAACTGTGCAAGCCGCCAGTGGCGCGAAGCAGGGGGAGCTATAATTAGAGAATATTTGTTACTCATAGTTTCTCTTGCTTTGTGTTAACATGGACGATCTCCTACTTAAACTGGGTAGCAGAGATAGTAAATTGTACAATTACTATATTACAATTACCTTTGCAGCTTCACCTTGTAGTGAAACTCACTCTGAATCACCTGATGAATGAGCTTGAACCTTGCAATGCATTTGAATAGACACCACTATATGGGTACCACTGACAGCAATTTTCACGGAGCATCCCTCTTTACGTGTATTTATTTTGTCAATAGAGTTTTTCATCCTTACGTTACACGTATTAGACCTTTTCGGAATATATCTGTCTACCTCAGCTGAAACTCTCTAATAACCTCGCTAAATACTCCCGTAAAAATATATCTAAAAAAAATAGGCGGAGTATAGAATGTATGAAATTAGAAAAAAGCTAGATTTTAACTATGAAAGATTACGGCCAAATTGTAAAAGCTGAAAAGTAATTACTTCCAATAATACATACATAGCACGAAATCAACATTAAGCATCGGACAAAGAGTCTCGTTGATTTTACAATTACAGAACCGTACATTTTACGAATAGCATTCTTCAATCAGATGCGACTCATGCTCCAGAGAATACGGTATATTTTGCTTGAACATTGTGCGCAAGAAAATTATGCATCGATAAGAAAAACGAGAGAGTAAATCCAAGTGATATCTTTTCAATCATTTAGTATCATCAAATTATTGCCATACCATCGACAATATGCTCTCCGCATACATCACGTCTTGGAGTAAAAAAGGGGAATATGCCACTATGATTCAAATCGGCGTATTTATAAACCAAAAGTGTTTTATTTAAAGGATATATATGTACAACACATGTGAACTTAGCCATTCCGAAGTTAGAGATACATTTTAGAATAGCAGTTTGACTGATAAATAGGAAAGGAACATTTGGTTGATATGGAACTTTATTAAACCAGCACCGTTCTCCTCCTGAGTACCAATATTACATTCCTGAAAAAAACACTCTCCATTCGAGTTTAATCAGATAATAATGGCCGGCATTTTAGCAGTAGGCGATGTTTCTTCGATACTTTCAATTTCACAATCACTCGGCGAACATTTCATACGCCATTTAAGGACCCTATGAATTCTTCTATGACATTCAATTTATTTACAGTTTTTATGGCAGTAAACAGACACATCCTTCACGTTGAAGTTGAAAGAAATCAAACATTATTCCGCTTCTCTGCGAAGATTGGATTCAATCAACTTTTAATAAGAAACTATTCATCGATATCTATTTGCATAAAAAAACTTTCTGCGATTGCTTGAAAACTGCGTTATTAAATAAACTGAGATGTACGGTGCTTGTCAATTATCTTGCGATTACACATTTTCTCTCTTCGTTACTCCAGATATAAATACAATACGAATAAAAACAAATGTAATCTTCAGAGGGTCGAAAACACAGTGAATTTGTGTCCTGACAGCATGTATAGTTTGCTAAGAGGCTTGGATTATTCCGTAAGCCGTTCATTTGATTATTATGTACACTTAAACATCACCCTTGAGCACATCTAAGCACTAAACCGAAAGAAGCCCCTCATGCAGGACCAACAGCCATTGAATCAAACAAAGCCTTTCCTATGCAACTCAATTCTACCGCTATTCATTTGTTTACAACAGCTATACTTCCGTTTACTACGCAAATGTATTGTGCGTCGTTGGGCAATTTCATGCATTGGAGCTGCACGATTCTAAAAAGGATTCGCGAGGAGATTAAATTGCGGACATACGTTGAAAAATATTTATATCAAATATTGATTTTCGGTCGAGCGAAACTCTTTACATCTCTTTCACGACTTAGTGTCGGTTTCTGGAAAACAGTTCAGGCAAACCCGGCGCGGAGCTTTCGATTATTTCGTGAAAGAGAATGCTGATTAAAAAACCAAATGCTATGCGTTCTTACCCACGCGGAAAACCTTTTATTTGCCACGCGATCCGTCATTTACAAATCTCTCTCCGATATAAAGTCACAATTTACTTCCATCTATAAAAGCTCTGATTCCAAAATAATGACTCCCATCTCTGTTCAAATATACGTTGATATATACATTGCGATCATATCCTCTCTCTCTCTCATAAACAAGCCACGCTCAGGTGGCGTCTTTATTGGAAGACAGCACAAAATAGCTACCGGCGGAAACTACCAGTTATTGGTGACGTGGTCACTTAAGAACGGTGCATCACTCCCCTCGATTGGAGGACGAGCATCGCCACAAAAAGTGGCACTTTTCCAAACGCCCTCTTATTATGCAGTTAATGGTCAAATATCTGTTTTAAGTACATGTAAATGTATATATGAATAGCAGTTAACCATAAATCTTATGATGGACCACTTGAAGAGCAGAATCTCCAGCTGACAATTTCCAGAAGTGCCCGAAATTGAAGCCTCATCCGAAAAAGCTGCCCCGGCATTCTAAATAATCCTCCGTAAGAAATGTGTGTAAAAATACTAGCTTTTGTTCTTCGTCCCGTTATGGCCATCGCATATTGTTTATGCATTAGCAACAGCATAGAGACAAGTATAGTGGAGGTCGACAACCTCAGGCCGTTCGAGGACTCGTTTAATGTAAATTTTGCAGACGAATATTGAGAAAATAATCTTTCCCTTAAATATACTCAACATCGAGCGCTTTTAAATTTCAAAATACTCTTTAAGAACACGAGTTCCAGTGACCGTCCAACGTGTAGAATTTGAGAGCTTCATCTCTGAGACAAGACCAACAGCGGTTATTTTAAAATTATGTTTCGAAGTGATTACAAAAATATTCATAACCATGACTCATCAATTGAAAGCTTTAATGTGAAATATAACGTTCACAAATACGCCTTCATGGAGCATGAAAAGGGTATGTTAGGAGTATTTCAGTTTTCCCCAATCTCTTTATTCTGGTTTGCGATTGACTACACTTGTTTACACCAAAGCGTCGAACCAGAACCAGAAGTTTTTATATCCACTAAATATCACGGAAATTACGTCGATATTGAATCTTTAGGACCCGTTATTGTTGGAATATTAGTGATCAACGTCATTAAATGAATCAATCATAATAAAATAAAATACGGTTAAATTGATGCTCAACCTTGGTATACATATAAAAGTGAAATCTCTTTGGATATTTTCTTTCTTTACCAAATTGCATGTAACACTGAATTGGTCCCCAAAAGATCACAACATTCATCGATCTCCTCGGTTGGACCGTGATAAATAGAAACAATGTGTCAAAAACTAAAGTAATCGGCAGTTTATGGCAAACAAATTGCAAATATATATATATACACACACACACACAATTCATTGTACATTTTTTCATTATGTTCATAATGCTCGAACCCAAGCGTTTCGTGTGTATGAATCTAATTTTGAATGAGTTTTCCGCATTATTCCGCAGTAAATTAAATACAAATTCCGACATTCTTCTACCACTTTATATTCATATCATTGCTTTCTTTTCCGTATAAATCCGCGATATCTTTGAAAAATATAATATTTTAGAAAATTACGGCCGATTTTTCTTTAAGGATTATTCTCGAAATGTTTGTATTAGCTTGTGACTTATATTGAAGATAGAACATAGCATCGCAAATATTAATTAGCATTCTAATGTTAAGAAATATTCTTCGCCGCTAGATGTAAAGCGGAAATCACGTTAAAAGTTATTGATGATTCTGCGTCAAACTGATCATTCGGAAGTGATATTTAAGGAATCCGCTCTAACTAGTTATTTAATCACCTTCAAACACTTTCTACACGGTGGTTCAGGAAGTATTCTCAGAATATTCAATATTTTGTTGCGTAAATGTCGTCATAATTGCTAAAAGACACTCAAAGTCAAGTTACAGAGAGTTAATTTCACGTTTAT
Source organism: Ladona fulva (assembly GCA_000376725.2). Taxonomy (NCBI): domain Eukaryota; kingdom Metazoa; phylum Arthropoda; class Insecta; order Odonata; family Libellulidae; genus Ladona; species Ladona fulva. The sequence goes on from KZ309046.1 coordinate 99,875, forward strand.
TTTAGCCCTTCGAAGAATTTAGTGATTTGGAGAAATATTGTGCGAACTGCTTCCGGCCGTTCTGTTCAATAAGAGACGCTGATTTGTTAAGACGATTTATTTCGAATAATTTATCGTCACAAATGAATAAAAATAAATTTTCCGGGTATAGAGGATCACATTAATGGCCTTTGCGAAGTGCAATATATCCGCTTTCTATTGCAGCTCCTCTATTCCTACTCAATTGAGAGTAATTATCATCGTCGCCATTGGGAATCGAAAATAGGACTTCTCTCCTAAAGGACCTATGCTAGGGCCAATGAAAAAGCGTCGAAAATTGCGACAGTCTCGAAGATAATTGAACGTTTTGATGCAAAGACGACGACAAAATCGTGTAAAGAGCTCAAGTGCTTAACTTTTAAAGTTGGATGATATTTAAATTTAAAGTCGAAGGACTGTTTCACACAAATTGTATATTTCCGAATAGAAATTGTGTACTTTCAGCTGCCGCGTTCTAGAGTTAAGCACTTGTTCGTAATTCCGCGGCTTTATCCACTGCGGTCAATATGAAGAAGGAATTTTCCGTGGAAAAATAAAAGTATTCTCTCCAACAATGACGATAGTGTGGTTCCAGGGATGATTTGCAACCTCATTTGGAAGATTATATAAATTGTCTGGGAGATGAATCTTTCCTTTACGCCGCCACATAACGCGACTCCTTACGAGTGACCTCACCTCAAAATATTTTATTCTCAAGCGAAAGACGACTGAGAGTCAAAGAAAGTTTCTGGAATGAGATGTTAGGTAGCTTTAAGAAATTCGTTTTCGGAAGCTTTTTCGAACTCCTTCCTTTGCTTCGCACATCTCTTCAAATTTCACCGCACGCCCTGTTTCCTACACGTCGAATAAAAAGTATCTCTCTCGCGGTGGCACATATCAGGAGCCCTTCTGGAATCGCGGAGAGTGTGCCACCACCTCGTGGCCCAGTCGGGAGGAGGCGTCGCCCTCGAGGACGGTGCCCTCTCGGAAGGACGCCGCAGGCTGAGGGGCGAACGCCACGTTGCTGAGGCCGAGGACGGTGGCGGAGGACGAGGGCGGCTGTTGAAGGCGGCAGACGTCCTGACGACGCCGTCGGTTGCGTCTGCGGCGTCGGCTGCCCAACAGGACTGCGCCACAACTCCTATCCTCCTCGCCGTCCTCTTCGTCGCGGCGCGCGCCGCCGAAGCGGAAGTAGTCCCGGAGGCGGTCCTTGGCCGGTCTGAAGAGGAATCGATGAGAGTGGCATTTCTACAGTCGCCTTCAACAAGGCAATGTGAATGTCGAAGAGAACATTACTGAGACGATTGTATCGATGATAACAGCTCAATCAGTATCGGTAGAATTTGCTACCTAACCAAGATTCTATAACGGTAAGTTTTACTTTGGTAGCTTCCCAAAACCAGGTTTTGTGACTGAGTTGCGAACGAACAGCTCTAGTGGCAGACGAAGAAGGGGCGTGAAATATCGGACGCTTTGTCTGAAGAGAGCCTTTGAGAGGCACCCCTTGAGGCACTTTTTGAGATAGCGGGTCTAGAGTCCCGAAAAAATTCCAACTCCGTGTTTGGATATCGTTTTAAATTTGCTATACCTTTCGTGCTCTCAATAATATACCGTATTTCCGTCAGTCGCAATGGCCTATAAAACGCATCGTGGTTTTCTAATTAAACAGAGCAAAGATTATAAACAAAGAAACGTAAGCTGATTATAAAACAAAGAAACGATATTCGTAAGATAGCGTTAATTTACGAAAGAACGAAAGAAAAGCGCGACAATGCAAGAAAGGCTTCCGCGGTGATTAAATGATAAAACCCACTACTCAAAGCGGAGCATTGTTTACAATTACTTTTCTCTATACATATTGTTGACGTCAGAAAAAATGTTCACCCTTGTCCCATAAGACGCAGACCGATTTTAGATTAAATTTTCGGGGGGAAAAAGCGTCTGAGGGACGGTACATCATTTTGAGTACATAAGACGTCTTTAGACTGTGATCGCACAGAATACTTAGAAATATAACTTTTTTAATCCTTAAATTGCTACAAAGAAAACTTAAAATGTGTATGCTATCTTCAAATTGAATTGCTAAGCTCAACAATTTTTTGCATCAGAAGAGTGAAATGAAAATCTGGTAGAGTAACAGTAATATTCTAAAGTGCAACCGAAGTGCATGAAATGAATGCATTCAGTTTGTAGGAGAGACTCACCTGCTGAGCCTCCACGCGGCGTAGAGGCATGGCGTTGTTATGGTTGGCAGGAAGGCGAGCCATACGAAGGTGGTGAAGGCGATGTCGAAGTGACCGCTGTTCTCGTACGTCTCGGTGAGGGCGAGTTTGGCTAACCTGCATGGAATAGCGAGGGAATGACAGCCAATCTGCAAACAATGCTGCACATTTTAATGAATATTGATCTGGTTAACAGGAATTGAGAAACTATTTTAAATAACAGAGAAGATTCCGGTCAACAGCTATGCGAGATTCGTATTTGCAGTTTCATGCGAACTGACAAAAATGAAAAAGTATGTACCTTCGGAAGCTGCTCAATCTCGGAAGTGTCATCTGATCGAGGGAAATGGCACTCTTTGTGAGTGTTAGGCGTCCACCAGTATTTGAGGACCTGACGGTTGAGTAACTGGTGTATTTCAAAAGTGCTTCGACAGCTGAGGTCATTCCGCGCGTAATTCCCACCGGGAATCGAACCAGGGACCGAAGTCGAACGCAATCCGGAGGCCCCTTTCCTAAGGAATTACTTCTAAAAAATAAACTCTACTAATCCTCTATAATTATTTAGTATTGACAGCGTAACATTTAACCTTTCTTATCAATATTTATATTCACAGGCACTTTGTAAATGAGTTGAGCTGTTCATTTCTACCTCGTGCGGCTCCTAAAATACGAAAAGAAATACTTTTAAACCGTTTTAAATGCGTTTATCAAATGAAGTACATCGCATAGAAGACTAATCATTATCTCTGTTAACTCATCTTAACTGATTTGGCGGTTTGAAGACACGCATTGCACGAGCTCGAGTTTATCAGTAATGTAAGAATATTGTTCCTGTGTATTATGCAGCACGCGGTACATCATTTCACCTTGATCTTATTTTATTCCAAACTCACATATAGATATTTATGGAGCATTATATGTCTGTATTGCTGTAAAGGTTGCGGTTAATTCAAGTTTACATAATGTTTTGTTCACGTCATATGGTATTAGAGTGGAGGCCTATTTATCATTTCGAAACTATTGTTGCACCAACAGAAATGAAGTATCGCATAGAAATAACATTAGCATTATGAGATAGTCACTCTTACATTCTTTATTTCTTTATTTACCTATAGGTATGGTGAGTTAAAATATAACCATAAGAAAACAGTTATGTATAGGTGAAGGCAAATATTATATATACAATAAAAGATTGTAGCTGGGTTCATTATTAACTAAAATGTTATGACGAACAATGCGCAGGATCAATATAATTCAAATATCTTCATTAAACACATTGTACGATGTACGTACATACAACGATGATTAAATAGCACAAAGGGTATATAATAAATATACAGCAAAAGTACTCGAAAATTACTATATAAATAGTAAACTATACTATATATAAACTAGGGATGTAACGGAGCTTCGACTCCGAATCCGAAAGGTCGGAAACTCCGGTTCAAATTCACCTCCGGATCCGACTCCGGTTCCGATACTATCAAATCGGAGCTTTAACGGAGTTAAAACTTCGAAGTAAATAAATTCCGCGTTGATAAATACCATCGGAAAATTGTAATTTACCACGGATATTTGGTATGAGCCAAGTGCTAAGTGCTTATAAGCCAAGTGCTTTCCCCCTGCCACACGCCGAAAGGCGGCTTGCAGGGTACTAATGTAGATGTAGATGCTAATGTTTCATTAATAATTTTGACAGCACACGGAATAACCGTTGACTTCTAACGTATACAAATTGTATTAAAATGTCAACCACTCAATGAAAGTCACACTGGAGACCTAATCTGTGAAGAAATTAAGGAGATGCTACATGAGTGGGAAATAGAAGACAACAAAATTCACTGCTTTATTGGTGGGCCAAATATGGTGCGAGCAATGCAGCTTGCTGCCATTCTCGATGATTGAGTACATCAACTATAGTCCGAAGTGCTTTGAGCAGACACGAAGACACCGCAGCCTTAATAGCAAAATGCAGGAAGATAGCAACACATTTTAGCCACTCTCTCATTGCAAAGTCTGCTTTGCAAAAAATTCAAGAAGGCCAACTTATCCAGCATCCTCCAGGCATAGTACAGGATTGCAGCATCCTATTTTCCCACTAAAAATTATCATCTTCTTTTTCGGTTTTTATATTACTAAATTATTAGCTCTCTATTCTAACCTTCTGTTTTATATATTTTTAGGTGGAACAGCACGTTTTATATGATAAAACGTCTGATTATGGTCAAAGAATCCATATGCTTATATGCTAGCAAGCACAGTATTCCG
>KZ309046.1:122556-134673 GCA_000376725.2 Ladona fulva
AGAAAACCCATTAAGGAACTAACTATTATATGTTCCATTATTTTTCCGCTCAGTGACGTTAAGGATATAGGCCTATAATTCGCTGGATCCTCCTTTGAGCCGCTTTTAAATATTGGAGTAACATTCGCAATTTTCCAATCTCTCGGAACTTTTCCTTCGTTCATAGATTTTTCGAAAATTATTTTCAAAAAGGGGGCTACGCTTTCCGCAACTTCCTTGAATACACGAGCTGGTATTTCTTCAGGACCAGGAGCTTTATTAGGTTTAATTCGCCGCAAGAGTTTAATAATGCCGTCTTCACTGAAGGTGATATTCGACATGGCTTCGGACCGATCGATTTCTGGTAGTGTACCCGTTGTGTTGTTGGATTTGATTATAATTAAATTACAAATTGCTCAGGTATTTGTAGTTCTCTGCATCCCCACTTCGTATTTACATCCGTATCAATGCCTTGTAAGCCATCTTTCGGCGTGAGGCGGGAGATTAAGGGATCTCCTCGTTTGACCGACTCTCATTTGATTCCCTCGTTTGATTGACGTTCACTCGACCGACACCGCGGTTGATCGACTCCTCGTTTTCCCGGTCAAGTGAGTGTCGGTCAAACGAGGTGGACCCTGGGATTTCATGATACATCGGATGAAAAGCGACTCAACCAACGAAGTATTCGTGAAACGAAGATATTTTCGTCTCCTTCGCATTCGGCAAAGGAATACGTTTAAGGATATTTGCGCATGTATTCGATTAAAAAAACTCAGAAGTAATAAATCACCTTCATAGATAAATAGCTGAAGTGCCCGATGATTCTCAGCGGGGAAAGTAGAAGTCGGATTAAATATAGTATACCTATTTAAGTGTCCATTAAAAAAAATATTTTGCTTTTATTTCGAAATTTAATGTAAGTATTCTATTTTTTCTGTACTTACTACGGTAACCAACATTGTTGCCTCACATGAATAAAGGAGAATTAGAAAGAAGGGGTAAGGGAATAACGCTCTTTTCTATTTAACTTCTTTAAGGGTCTGTAGCAACCAAACGTTATTTATAGCAACGTAAGTATTTACAAATAAATGTCCGTTTACTTTTTGCGTTGAGAATATAAAAGTAATGCGTTTATGCGATAAAATGAGGTTCAGTTATTCTCCGAATTAAGTTAAAAGAAAGTTTTGAAGAATATCTGAAATAATACGAAATTCCTCATTCTCAGAGAACTCGTATGCAAAGTTTGACGCAATCGGACAAACGGCGTGAACTCCAATTTCTTACAAATCCACAGAATAAAAAATTAAAAATAAATTAATAAATATCTTTATAAATACTCGTATAGACAGCAGAAGAAAATGGTATATTTCTGCCAATGATTACGTGTATCCGAGAACTCTAAAGCTTAGTAAAAGAAATAGTACTGATGGTAAAGAAAGTTTATGTTGACAATTATGCTTCCAGAGAGAACTGACTCAAGTCGCCGAGATACTGTTCTTTTCGGATCGCACGACACCACATTGGAGGCCGAAATGAAATCAAGCAACAGATGATTGTTATACAATGTGACAGATGTGTGAAGATTCGAGAAATATAACGGACCAAAGTATACCTGTATTTATGAGCGTTGGATAAATTACGGATAAGTGAACGATTTTCCCTCGAAGTTTTACTTCAACATTCCGGTTCGTCAGCCACTATATATGTAAGGCCGTTTATCGCTTTTTGGAACCACTCTTCCAATCTATATTGTTCACTTATTTCTTGGAGCAATATATAGAAAAATATCAAGCGAGGAAGACCAGGAATCCCTAGCAAACGACTTAGTTCGTACTCAACGGTGGTGCGAAAAATGGCAACTCGACCTAAACACAAGCAAATGCTCCGTAGTAAATTTTTTCGAAAGAAAACAGTTGCGGCAGAATAAATCGTACAGTATTAGCGGAACAGTAATTAAAGTAGTGGACTCGGTAAAATATCTCGGAATCACTCTTACGAATAACATGAACTGGAGCACGCATATCCGTAACATTTGTGCTAAATCAACTAGAAAACTCGGTGTTATTAGGCGTATTGTCGGTAAATGTGACGAAAAAGTGAGAGAACGATGCTATTCTAAGTTGGTTAGGCCTCATCTTGAATATGCATCAAGTATATGGGATCCGGCAGACGAAACATGCATCCGTGAACTCGAGAAAGTGCAACGGAAAGCGATACGTTTTGTTAAGAAGTCTTACGATAAAAAAGCAAGCGTTAACAAAATGCTGTCAGACGCAGGTTGGGAATCCTTAAAAGATAGGAGACTAGAAGCTAGATTGCGACTGCTCGACAAATTTAGGGAAAGTAAATTTGCGGAAGATATAGTAGATATTATGAGACCCACCTGCTACCTTGGACGATCCGACAATGAGCGCAAAATAAGAGAAATAGGTGCTAGGACGAGTCGTTTTAAGTATTCATTCTTTCCGCGAACTGTACGTGATAATAATAGGCTAAAAAAATAGTCCTAACGCCCGGTGTTTTCACCCTCTGCCACACGCCGTAAGGCGGCTTGCAGGGTATTAATGTAGACGTAGATGTATCATTTTATTGCAAATTTAATTGTTTTTCTCAGGGAAAAGTATGGTGTGGTCATTACGGTAATCATGTTTGGTGTAATATTTATTAATGAGATATCGCGAAACTTTGGTTTATGGGCTAATGAATACTTGTAAATTGGAAAAGTAAACAGTTATCCACAACTACAACTCACGACCAAGCTAAACTACTGAAAACACATCGATAACTGGGGAGCTAAACCAGAAATCATCATATTTATGTACACTAATGAACACCTAAACACTCGGTTTTCTTTTGTCTGCTTTGTCACATAACAAGCGTCTTTATTTAAGAAGTGGCGAAGGGAAACGGCCAACTATTTTGAAAAGGAGTTTTAAACAGCAGAACTAAAAAAGTTTTACCGAAAAGAAAATCACAGCGCACTCCGGGGAAATGGACACGAACTGGGACCGAAAACGAAAAACTGTTATTTTTGCGTGAAAACTGAATCAGAACAGAAATTTTAGAAACCTTGATCCGAACGAAAACACTTACTTATTCCGAACCAAAAATCAGCTGCAAACAATATCAATTTTAGGCATTTTTTTACAAACCACAATGTTTATTGAAATACGACCATGGTGTCATCACCATCATAAGATACAGGGGCATTTAACAAGGAGAAAAAATGACGTATAATGGTTGAGTGGGTTTTCCCAATTATCTCTAACTTAATGAGTCGAAACCATATATGTCTTCCAATCGATGTCGTGGCTTTCAAAAGTTCGACTATTCCTTGTTTATTGATGGAGTCATATCACGATGTCACGGCCCAAGCGATTGATTCTAATATCGTTTTCCTTAAGCGTAAGCTGATGAACGTCTGCTACATTTGTGTACCAACGACGTGCAGACAAGTAAAATGCATGCTTTACATTCATATGTGTTTTAATATTCTGATATTTTTTCTTTAATATCACAATTAATATTCTAATATCAAATTAAATGTTTCTGAGGAACTAAGCACATTAAATGACCTTTTAGAAGGATAGAGTACTTCAATTAGCACAATGAATAACACCGGTTCGATTAAGGCAGACCGGAATGGAACCAAAATTTATTTAATGAACTGGAATGAAAACCGGAACTAATGCCCGAGAAAAGGGAAGTTAAGAAAGGGCAGTAGAGTGCATACTTCACCTGAGCACCATAAGAGGGAAAAGGCACATGGCGAACATCACCACCATCGCAATCAAGTACTTCTGCGTGCGCTGCTCCTGCCTCACGTCCACCTCCGCCTCGTCTTCGACCGCGGGGGCAGAGCTCCTCCCCATTCCGCCCCTGCAAAAGGACGCCTTAATTGCCACCTCCGAATTATTCCCGAAAGCTGATTTTATTTGCAATCGATCGCCTTCGACAGATCGAAGTCCGTTTGCCCATCAGAGTCACGTGCAGTGGACCCTTCAAGTTGGCGATGGTTTGTGTATTAATTACGCATGACACTCGGGCTTACATTACACACCTGGTGGCTATGTAAACGTACATAAATGCAGTCTTTCACTAATTCACCTCTGTCAAAGCACTTGTGTTTTTGTTGTGATTAAATGCATGTCATGAATATGCAGCTTTATACTAAATAACTTATTTTACTGCTAAAGCGTAAGTACTTATCTCATTAATTAAATATCGTATAACTTAAAAATAAACTTCACAACACCCAACGTGCATGTGATGATTTATAAAAAGGAAAAAGCCAATGTAACGAGAAATATCTATGTATAGGAAACACACTACTTTATTTTAAATATTCTGCGGAATTTTTCCTAGAAATTCCGCAGAACGAAGTCTATTTCTGACAACAAACCAACTGAGGCGAGAAGCTTGCCCGACATTTGTCCATCATATTGTTTATTTACATCCGTAATGTATTGCGGTTAAACATCACTTTATCATTCAAATCTCACTCAATCTGGTACTTAAGTTAAACATCACTTTAAGTACCAGATAGGACTTAAGTATCGATTATAACATGGTTTTTTAGAGTGAAAATGAAGATTTCACTTAAAGTCCACTATAAGTATACATTATATTACCGGGCCTAACTCTTTAATAAATTACTAGAATGTAGCCCCAGTTCGATCTCGTCATAAATTCATTCAACCACTTTAAACGGATTGTTCGTTTAAGTGGGGAAAATTAGATACAATCTTAGCTACTGTTTTGGGCTAATAATGTGATACAAATAAAATATAATAAAAGGAAGATAGCTGTATTATTGTGATATTGATGATCAAAATCCTTTCAGTCGTGTTGGAACACTTTCGTCAAAAAATTTCTATTTACATTTTTTAATTAGTGTTATTAAATCCCAGGATGACAAATAATAGATTTACCATTGTTTTTCAAAGGTTTTTCCAGAGAGGTGGAGCTGAAATATAAAGGAAGACCTTGAGGTAGACAATTCCATTGGAATTGGAGAGAAGGCGAAGAAGGAATATGGGTTAATAAACAATCCACCTTGTGTTAGGTCTCATTCTCATTGGGATTCTCATTCATGATAATTCAGATTCTCATTCATAATAATTCAGACTCTCATTCATAATAATTCAGATTCTCATTCATAATAATTCAGATTCTCATTCATAATAATTCAGATTCTCATTCATAATAACTCAGATTCTCCCACACAGAATTCACTGTCTGAAGCCAGAGCTATCGTACTCTTATAACTGTCCCCTAACGTACCAAACTTGGAAACATTTTCTTTGCCATCGCCTTTTGTCGCTCCTTCCGAATAAATCACGATTTCCTCCGAATCCCCTTTTCCTAAGATTTGTCGCTGTCTTTAATTTATCCTCCGAAACCCCTCTTCCGTTTTTTGAATGCATTATTAAACCAGTATTTTCCTTATGTATCTTCTTCATTTTGCAAATCATTATTTCTTTCATTTTATGGCGGTAGTTTATCTTTCTTACCATTTCCAAAATGCATTTTCTAACATTTCTTTCTCTTCTAAAATGTAATGCTACATTTTACTATTAATTTCCAAAGCAAATTTTTGTTTCGATAACTATAATGTTTATTCTTCTTCCTCTAATTTGTAGTTGGTTTTCTAAACAGTACAGATTAATCCAAATACTATGGAATTAATGAATTGGAAAGGACTGTTATATAGAATTAAAATCATATTTCTAAATTTTTCTCCTTTAAAAACATTTTATCACATTCTAAAAGATTAGACAAACTTAAATTCCCTCATTACTTTCCAAATAGTATAAAACTCCTCCTAAAAACCTCCTAAACAATTATAAATTTTTCTGGAAAATCTCCCTTGATTTCATACCACAAAATATAATTTAGAAATAAAGTATAGAGAGTATACTTAAGAACCACCCTAATATGCTTCTCAGACGGAGTGAATACATTTTCCAAGGAGCCAACATTTCTTTTCGTTCTCCGTAAATATTCCCAACTCCGCTATTTAAATGCAGAAGCATTTACATTTAGATTCTTAATTTAGGGTCAGTATCTTCATAGAAATGGCCCAGAAGGTTTATTTCTTAACCATATCTCGGCATTAAAATTTCGGGACTTCAGGGATTTGCGGAAATCACCACAGATCATAAGCTCCTTAATGAAGGGTCCGAGAGCCATTCCATTAGGGGTCTCAATAAAACATCCTTTAATCCGCCTCTGCAATCCCTCCGCGAGCTCCTCTGCTAGCACGACCCAAAATTATCCCACTTTCGTTTCGAAAAATAGACATTCTGTTAGTATTGAAACATCGATTCGTACGGTAACTTCACGCACTTCATTTTGGAGCACGCTTCTTAATTTCAAAGATCAATGAAGTAATCTATTTTAAATTTTCACAAAGGGAAGATTTTACATAAAATTCTATTCTTCGCAATACTAATGTATCAAGAATACGATAATTAGACGCCAAAGATCTCTTAAAAGATGGATTCCATCAGAATACAAAATGTCTTAATCGTTTCAAAGAAACAAATTTTACAATTACATACCTCAGTCCTTATTTGCCGAATATCACACTCTGAAGCCCTTACGTTTCAAGTTGGTGGATTATTTCAGATAATTCGTCTGTTATTATTCATTACTGTGAATTCAAATTGGTATGTATTTCCACCCTTGTCTCCGTATCCACTGCCATTATGCACACGAGCAATTGCCTACAGAGCCGCCATGTTTCGAAGATGGCAGTTTATTAAATATTTGGAAACATGCGCACGAATCAGAAGATTATTTGATGGACGAGAGAAGCAGACAAAAATGAAACATTTTTCATTGCCTTTGGAGAGGAAACTACAAAACGTTTAAATAAAAGGAAATTAATTTCCTTCCTCATTTTCAGTGTTTAACCCTAATATAGGGTGCAGCACTTTCTTTTGGATTCCATTAAAATGGTACATATCTTCCATACATAATGGTATATATCTTCCATTATCTGTTGTATGTATCTAAGCCTATATCTCTATTTTTCCGTCATTCCTCATTCATATTGTCTCAATCAAGCTCTCTCAATATGTCTCATAAGTCTTGCTCTCCAGTTCCTTATACTTTTCCAGTTGGAATTGCTGTCTCTCTTCTTCGTTTGTCACTCCCAACTAATCCTGAGCATTCTTCTACAACACTGATGTTCAAAATAATTCAGCCTCCCTCTCTCTCCCTTCCCTATCGTCCACGTTCCACGTCCATACAAGACCAATTTAAAAATGATTTTAAAGATCATGGGGAAGGAATACAATATGAGGATGAAGAAAATGAAAAACTAAAATGATGGCAAATGAAAGACAAGGAAATGCTAAACGGTAAATATGGATGAGGATACATTGAAGGAGTTTCTATAGATAATGAAGAATAACTGAAGTTGAAAGAAACCAGGTGAGAACAAGGAGGAGAATAGGACAGAAATTATGGCTTTCAACTAAGAGAAATGCCTTTTTATAATAAACGACATCGGCTTGTGCACAAGGAAAGAAATCGTAAAAACATATGGAGTTGATTTTAGCGAGAGATTAAAACAAATTAATGAATTTGCAATTGATGAATAATGTTGTATTAGGCATTATAAGTTGCTACCATCATATCTTGGTGAATTAATCTTTCAATTACTTTTTTCTTAGTCTTGTTCATGGCTTTGATATTATATGAGGTCATTTTGAGTTGTGATATTCCTATTTATTAATTTGTAAAGAAATGTCTTGAGATGGAGCAGGTATGCGGAATTGCAGATTTTTCGAAGGAAATTTATATTTTCGAAGGACACTGTACGTCACTTACGCTGCTGTGCAATGCGTTTGGTTCTATTCTTAACAGGAACTATTCTTACCGATTCTTGATGCAACACTGTCTTCTGTGAGGTTCTTTTGTAAGTTTGTGGAATTAGGTAGTTATATTTCTATGGGTCTATCTCTCGAGCTTATGCCTAGTCAATAAGAATTAGTTAATAAATAATTAACTGTTAAACAGTAAACAATACGTAGCCTGAATTTAACTCAATTTAATTAGCAGTTCGCAGATTTATGGCAAGAACATGGCGGTAGTGCTTTTCGAACGTGGCCTACGCTACCGATGCCAGAAGGTTGAAATCCCTCCCAAATCATACCTTTGCAGCTGAGCTTCGAACAACAGGGACTGCGGTCCGTGGGAGATTTATGTGGAGAATGGCGGTCCGCACTGGCATGTTAGGGGGCGCGTTCATCGATGGGGTTTACAAGCAGCAGAGTGCTGAGTGTACCTCCAGATGGAGAACTGCTTCACAGAGTGGATGCTGGAAAAATATCCCCGAAAATTAGAGGAAACGCTCGAGGCTGGGGCAGGTAAGTGAGCGCGGAATCGATTGTGGTTTCCCTAACGACGGAGAGTAAACAAGTTGAACCGTTGAGTTGCATCCAATTCAACAGCGCAATAAAATTTCCTTTCGTAAACATTGCCCGCTTTTCCTCGTAAAGCGTTCCTCCAGCGTAAAATGAAAGGGAATGACACTGTGGAAGTATTTTTCGTAGGAGAAAGGCGCTGCAAAGCCTTCATCTCTCTGAAATATGCTGTAAAATTAGGGGATAAAATCTTGAGGGAAAATTCAAACGGAATGACTGCGATGGAATTAGCATATACCGTCACACGTAAATGGCATCTTCTGGAGAGGCGGCGAATTGAATTCCAGGAAGGAATTCTGGCTTTTTAAAGATGTATCTTGATGGATTATTTTTCACGGTATCAGGTTTTTCTTCGCGTGGATTTTATAAACATTCAAGATATCCAGGGGGAATAATATAAAAGACAGGAAACTGAATGCGGAAACAACTGCACCATCGATTGCAAACTGTCTCGAGTTGGAAGAAATAACTCCGTCACAACGAAAATCTGGATGGAAGTTGGTCAGTTAACTTTATTTCGTATGGGAAATTTATTCCGTTGTTATAATATCAAGATTTTTAATGAAAATAAAACATTACGTTTTTTTCAGTAGTCGAAGCCTTTCGTTTCGTTTTCACGACTTATGTCCATTAATGTCAAAATATATTCCTTCTGTAGTAAACTTCCGCTATCTGAAATTAATTTTGTGCTTAGAGAATGGAGTTTTTTTATCGCGTTTACTCTTCTCCATTCAAACTCAATGAAATTTGCTTTTAATAATTTATTGTTTAATGTTTCATTTTCTCTTGTTTCTTCCTTTGTTGAATTACTGCTGCTTGTTACTCGGAAATCCAGACAACTACCGAGATATTAGTACAAGGGGCAGTAATAATGAGTACATCTATAAATGAAGCCTTTACTTTGTGGGACTCCACGTCCAAGTGGAATTTCCACATTTTGAAATTGAAATGTGGAAATTCCACACTTTTATATAGTACCGGTTTCGAATTGTTCAATTTACCACCAGGATGAGCTTGATGACGTCCGGAAGGTCATGAGTGAAAACTTTACTTTATCCAAATAGAGGATCGTGAAAAACATGTGGCAAGTTAATTTGAAATGAAATGGAAATTTAGATACTCCTCCCGATAAATGAACAGTAACTGGTAATCGGACGTTCCGATTTCCTCAATCTCACGAAAGCGATGAGATAATGTTTCAATTTTAGAAATTAGTTTAACGACTCCGGAAGAACGTAACTTCGCACGGACCATCATATCCACATTCCCGTCCTAAACCTCCTCTAACCTCTATTTTCAAGATAACCCCACCGTTTCTAATAAGAATGTATTCTCCCCTTCCTTCCGCCAATCCATTTCCCTTCCTTTTGTACACGCTTTCCCCGTTCTTTATTCCTGTCACTATCCTATCAGCAGCTAAAGTGATACTAGCCTCCAGCATCCTTTTTTTTCTAGTTTAAGCCATTTGGCGTTACCAATAAGCTTTTCGGTCTTCCGTTGTTCCATCAACAGGACGGACGTACAAAATATGTGGGACTCCTTCGAAGCACTCCTAGTAGACATAATATTTCCGTCTAAATGGCAATACATTCCAGAATAAACGTGCATTTATATATTTCAACTCTTCAAAGCGCATCGAACATTTTTCAATTTTATCGTCACTGTTTTATTGAGCATCGTTTTAAGAGATTATTTACAACCCGAAGAAGAGTGTGGTACGCCATTTGCATCCATTCACAGATACTGAAGAGTTAATAAATCTACAATTACACTAATATTCTCATCATTTATAAGGAAATTGGACTAAATAATCATCACTCTGAGTATAATCTAATTTAAACCAGATAATTTCTAACTACGTCATCGTTTCGGCGCTGGAGGAGTTGGTCAAAATTTACAATCTGCCTACGCTACGATAAGTTGCCTGAAATTATTCAGATTTGCTTTGAGGTTAAATAAGATGAAAAGAAAGGTTCGCACGTCTCATTGCAGCGATAACCTTTACGCTCTTTAGAAAGGTGAAACAATTGAGTGTCTCTTTTGCCACAATTGAGTGGTCTTGTATTTGCAGATTACTGATTTACTGTCCATTGTCGAAAAATATCAGAACGTTTTTTTTAATTTCTGTTTACTAAATAAATAAATTTTGAATAAATTCTTTCTTTTTTAGATTTGGAGATCATTAAATAACATCTTAAACTCTTTTATTATTCGTCTTTTATGTTTAAGCGATGTGAAATTAAATTCTGACAATCATTTCAGTATTGAGTCTTTACATAAATTGGAAAATACTCTCTTGAAAATTAAAATAAGAAATTTCGTCGGCAATGTTTCTGTTTTACTCTTAAATATAAATTACAAAAATTCTATTTACAGAATTAAAAGACCCTTACATTACATATTATACTATTTCAACATTCTGCTTTTTCTTAACTCTAAGTTAAATTAATTAATTAATTAATTATTTTCTGCAACTTCATCAGTTAAATATCTCTAGAGATTGTCATATCTTTACTTTAAACTTTAAGAATACTGCAATTCAAAAGCCTTTTCGGCAATAGCCGTAGGCAAATATAACTAATTGAGCGACTAAAAAGAAAAGTTCACTGAAATATTTAGAGAAAAATCTTCAAGTCATCACTTACTTTTCATGAAATAAAAATAAAGCAATGATATTTACAAGTAATCACTGATATAGTGATATAAACCTGAAAAAATTTGAAATGTGAAAATAAACTTTACGCCAACGTTTACTATGTTTGAACCCTGAATGGATAGACAAAGCCATTTTCAGAGATAGAGCAAAGGAAAGTAAACTAAAAATAACTCTGTAAGTAAATGCGTCAACCCAGCACGACATAAAATTCCTTTCAAAAACTCGAAGCACTTCGTTTTGCTATTAAATCGTTAATTTTGTCATTCCTTTTTATGTTGACGTTTTGATCGATATGGTTGTGATCCCTCTTAAACTACATAACATACCCTAAGAGCTTTCTAATCGCCGTGATACATTAAAAAATCGACAAAATGTTGAACGATATCCTTCGATTGACTCCTGAAGATACTTAGTACTTAGACAATTAGGATTCCGTGTAATATATGAGCATATCAATCAATGGCGACCGGTGATAATCTCAAGGGAAAACTGCCAAGGAAAAATGACAACATTTTGAAAAAATTGTAAAAGGAAAATTATTCTGAACTAATTGGCCAGTAATAATATCATAGGAGAGAATTAGAAAAAAGTCAATGGCAAAGGCAATGGCTCCCAATATAACCAGTAGTTTCTGTTATTGCATTATTGATTTCAGTGCAGTATGTTTCGTAGTATTAAAATTCATTTTACACAAAATTTAGAAGTATGCAGTACCGGAACAGTAAAGAGCAATAGCGAAGATCGAATAGATACATAAAGACAATGCTAGAGTAAAAAGAGAGATTTCATATAAGTATAAAGATTTCCATTAACAATTTTATAATGCTAAAAAAAATATTCATATCCTAATCCTTCGGACAAGAGATGTAAGGTGGAAGTTTCGGGAAGCTGGAGTTATCTGTGAATCTCCTTAAAATTACTTAAGATTTATTAATAAAGATATATAACAATTTATAAGGTAATATAACAATTATAATTATATAGATAATATAACAATTTATAAGGCAAAGCGGGAGGAAAGATGGGCGTAATACACACACACACACA